>MU551577.1:8244317-8334977 GCA_024362625.1 Silurus asotus
CGTTAGTATGTATGTGTTATTACGACAACACTTGATAATTAGATCAGGTATTATAATATTAGATATGTATAGATAATATAGATTTAATATATATTATATATCGATTAATGTTTACTTTATTATCTTATTTCTTTTATAATGTTGCTTTAAATGATTATATCAAAAATTTATTTAAATGATTGTAGTATAAAGGAAATTTGTCATTTGTAGATACAAAAAATGTATAATCTCACAACACAGTGAATAAAGTAAATAATCTAATAGTATAATGGCTTAATATTTACAAATGTACAGTACTAACATTAATAATAAATAAATATTAATTAATAAAATTATTATAAAATATATAACTTACCACCAAAATGTTCATGGTTTTTAAATTGACTGCTTATGATACAGACCATAGCAAAGATCAGGAGCACACACACACTCAAAGCTACAGCGAGGAAGATCACTGCAGGATCCACAGATCTCTCTGTTACACAGTAAATATCACAATATCACTAGTGCTACAACAAGAAAATCTGACTACATATTATCTAATGTTTTTTACAATATATTCTATCAGCATAACATAATTTTTCCTACCCAGGTGTACCCGTGTCCCGTTCCCAAAAACGAGTTTCCCACACACGGTCACAGCGCAGTAATAAGTCCCAGTATCATTTAAACTAAGGATCTTCTTAGAGAAGTTGTACACACAGGTTTGTTTAGAAGATTCGCTCTCACACTGAAGGCTGCTGTTGTATTGAGTGTAAATGATTTGAGGATGGGATTGTGTTAAAGCCGCTTTAAACCAGAGCACTTGGAGTTCTGCTGTTCTGCTCTCAAAGAGAACCGAACACTGCAGAGTCACTGATGCTCCTGCAGGAACCGGGTTCAACATGCTGCTCTGCAACACTGACACTTTTACATCTCCATGACCTGTTCAGAGCCGCGTAGATAGTGAAAGATCTTAAAATTATTTCACATTATAATGTATGGAATATACAAACCATTCAATGTATATTAAGTATGACTATTAATTACAAACAAATTTAGCCACGCATATAAAAATTCTCACCTGCCACTGATAGAAAGGTTCCATTTCCAAACCTTGTTAGAAAATCTCTATGTCCACAGTAATATGTGGCTTCATCTGATGGTTCCACGTTGGCGATTTTCAAATGGAAGCCGTCTTTATCTTCTTTCTTCTCTTGCTCGATGCTGAATTTCGGTGGATTGAAATCATTTTCGTATTTGGGTTCGTGTTGAACGGTGACCATCACCCAAGGCTTCTGTCCGACTTTCTGCTTGTACCAAACGATGGAATCGGTGTTCACCTCCCCAATTCTGAAGCACTTAAGGGTCACGTTATCACCAACAACGGCGGAGATGAACGGGTTCAGCTGATCGACGCCCTTTATGTATGTACACACTGTTGTTCAGTCAGGAAACATAAAATATAAATTTATTTCCATTTAAACACAGAGTTTATTGAGTTGAAAAATATTTCGAAATTAAAAGATTTTTCCCTGAATAAAATAACTCAACCCTTTTCAAACTTGCTCCCAAACAACACATATGAGCAGAAAACTACATCCAGACTTACCGATTTTATTAAAAAACAGGGATGTAATCCATACCAGTGCAATCATGATCATTTTGAGGTGTACAGTATGTACACAGTGTGTCCTCTCACTACACTGTCAGATGGTCAAACTGAGCTCATCTCAGTTTGTGCAGAAGATTTTTGACCTGAGACGTTCAAAGGAGGAGATAACTGACTGGGGCTCCTCCTCAAATGTTTTTCAGCCTTGCGAAAAAAAAGAGGCAAATTAAAAAAGAAGAAAATGAGGTGCATTTAGCTTTCGAAAACTGTGTGTGTAAAGCTGTTAAATATAAAAAAAATGAAAAAATAAAAGTTAGTAATAAAATATATATATGAATAAATTAGCATTTCAAGTCAAGTCGGTTTTCTTTATTATTATTTTTGTACAGTACACGATGAATTGATTTCAGGACCAGTGTGCTACAAAAAAAAAAACAGGACTAAAGAAACTACAGACCTACAGAAAGTCTTACATAAGACCTGCGCAGGAAAAACAGGACTAAAGAAACTACAGACCTACAGAAAGTCTTACATAAGACCTGCGCAGGACTAAATAAGACCTACAAAGAACCATATAACACTCGATTAAGGCTACATAAAATCCAGGCAGGAAGTCTCACATATGACCGTCATTGGAGTACATCAGCTTATAAGAGGACTCCCTGAGAGCTACACAGAATTATGTAAGCTTATAAGAGCTACTACAGAACTACATAAAGCCTTCACAGGAAATCTTACGTATGACCTACACAGGACTACATAAAACCTACACATGACCACATAAGACTAACTCAAGGCTAAAGAAGATCTATACAGGAAGTCTTACATATGACAGACAGAGAGCTACATAAAATCTATTCAGTATTTATAAACTATACAGCTCCTCAAATGACTTTTCCTTTGCTTTCACCACATCCCTCTTCACCTGCTGTCGCATCTCTTTGTTCTTTTGCTTACTTTTCCAGGGCAGTCTCACCCCACAGCATCACATATCGACGCTGTGGAAGTTGCGTCGGACGGCGTCCACATCCGACGCCGACGGTACCTACCTTCGCCTCGCTTTTCGATGCAGACGGTTGAGAGCCCGTGTGCTACACTTTTCTAAGCAGATCGCTGTCCTATACACTGAATAAAGTATTATCTATCATTATAAGTGTGCAGGAATAATTTAAAAAATTTGAAAAATCCTGAAGATGTCCCTAGCCCTAACCTTAACCCGCAAATGGGGTCCCGTCCATCTGCGTCAAAAAGCGAAGCGAAGGGGGTACCCTCGACATCGGATCTGGACGCCGTCTGACGCAACATCCACAGCGTCGATATGTGACGATGTGGGGTGAGACTGTGTTGACTTTTCTCATCACTCTATCGATTCCAGTTCTTTCTCCAACCTCTTTCTCCTTATGCTCTCCTGCACTTCCTTATTCCACCACCACGTCTTTATGTCTTCCTTTTTATTTCCAGATGTTACACCAAGTACCTTTCTTGCTGTGTCTCTTATCGTAGTTGCCCAAGCATCAATCTTCACCACCACCGAGCTCCTGTCTGACCTCTTCCCTGAATCTCACACTACAGTCTTTCTCCTTCAGTTTCCACCATCTTATTCTTCTTTCAGTCCACATTCTCCTCCTCTTCTTCTTTACCTCCAAAACCATCCTCCAGACCACCATCCAATGTTGTCTAGCTACACTGTCCCCCGCCAACACCTCACAGTCTCCAATCTCCTTTAGGTTGCATCTCCTACATAGAACATTCCTCCATCTTATACGTCACCCTATGATCCCCCTTCTCCTTAAAATCTGTATTCACCACTGCCATTTCCATCCATTTAGCAAAATCTACTATCATCTGCCCTTCCACATTCCTCTCCTTAAAGCCATAACTACCCATCACCTTCTCATCACCTCTGTTCCCTTCACCTACATGCCCACTTAAGTCCCAAGCCCCAATCACCAATCTTTCATTCCTAGGATCACCTTCTACCACTTCATCTAACTCACTCCAGAATATATCCTTCTCCTCCATCTCACAACCCACTTGTGAAGCATAAGCACTGATGACATTAAACATCACCCCTTCAACTTCCAGCTTCATGATTATCACTCTTTTAGAAACTCTCTTCACCTCCACTACACTCTCACTGTACTCCTCCTTTAGAATCCCCGCTACACCATTTCTCTGTCCATCCACACCATGATAGAACAGTTTAAACACCTCTAATGTTCCTGGCCTTAATTCCTTTTCCACTTGGTCTCCTGAACACACAACATATCTACCTTTTCTCCTCTCCATCATATCAGCTACCTCTCTCCCTTTACCAGTCATGGTGCCAACATTTAAAGCACAAACCCGAACTTCCACTCTCCTCCACTTCTCCTTTGCCTGCTGTGTATGTAGACGTCTTTCTCCTCTCCTTTTCATCCTTTGGCCAACAGTAGCCCAATTTCCACTGGTACCCTGTTGGCTAACGATACCTGTGGCGGTTGTTGGTAACCTAGGCCTCGACCGATCTGTATGAATTTCTGATTCGTGATCTGCATATTTGATTTGGCACATGTTTTATGCTGGACGTCCTTTATAACACAACCCTTCACATTTATCCGGGTTTTGGACAGACACTAAAAGTCAGCCCTAAGGACTGAATTCAATTGAAGCTTAGATCATGTATTTTTAAAAACCTTTAAAGAATATAAAAATATGTAGATTATAAAACAAGGTGTTAAGGTGTAACAGAAAAGTAATCCTATTATTTCACAGCGCTGTGAGGTGGTAGTTTTGTGTTACTGATAGTGATGGAAGATTGAGGGTTCAAGCCCAGGCATCACCAAGCTGACACTCTTGAGGCCCTTGAAAAAGGCCCCTTAACCCTTTTGTACCCCAGGGTTGCTGTGTCATGGCTGACCCTGCACTCTGACCCCAGCTTCCTAACATTGCTGGGCTACACAAAAATAATTATACTGGGCAGTGATATAAATAAAAATAATTTAATTGTAAATTTAGTCCAATAACAAGAAACCTGATGAGAGTGAATCCTATTTGTATTTCCTATTTTTAGTGCAAGAGTCAGCCGCAGTTCAGCTTTATTCACTCAGAACTTGTGATAATGTGATGTGCTTTATACAGTCTTTCTCATGTCAGAAGCAGCGTCTCAGTGGTTGTGAAACTTTGAGATAATTCAGCTTTCAGTCTGAACAATCAACAAAAACACTTCTGAATAAGAAACAGGACCCTTAAAACAAAACTAATGACATTGAATCAGGGTAAAGGTCAAATTTAAGTCACAGGAAGACGTCGCACATCAGAATATATAATATCTTCAGTTTGTTGTGTTTTTCCACGTCCTCTTTTGGGTCTTTTTTTGGTAAAATGTAAGGCAGCGTAATTCAGCTCCACATTCTGCTCACGGTTCTGCAGGAATGGATATAAAATCAAAAACATATCTAATGATCAGTATAAGTGCTAAAACAAATCTAAATGGCCATTCATTAAATCATATAACAGCACATCCCGAAATTTACCTGATCGAGCCTTTTGTCTTGCTTGAGCTTCACTGTAAAAAACAAAAAACAAATTTTTTAACAATTGGATCGTGAGGACGAGACCTAAATCTCATCTACAGTCAGATTTTTACTTCTAATTTCCAGAAAGTGTTGATTAATTGTCTATAACAGCAACTCTGACAGCTACATATCACAGTTTATATAAATTGACTATTAGCAAATTGTGATATACAGGGTAACCTCGATACTCATGGGGGAAACGTTTTATGACCCCTCGCTCTCCTTTTAATGATTATTTTTTCAAGGGGATTTGTACATGTACTGTAGTGTTAACTCAACAAAAATTGTGAATTACTTGTCATAAATGTTTTATTTACTACTTTAAATGAATAATACAATAATAAAATACATTTTTATGCAATTTATTCAAAGAAATTATGTTTTAAAATGTTATTCTGACCTTTCGAGCCACTCACGGCTTCTCCCCAACTATCAGATTTTTAGATTTTAGATTTTTATCAGAGTTACTCTCTGTACGGATTCAAATGAAAAGTCGTGAACTATCGATGTCGCGAATGTCAAGGTCGTGAGCTTTGAGTTTCCACTGTGATACATTATTGTTCTCATAGTAAAATGTGTAGTTTATATATATATTATGTTACTATATTTCTATATAACTAAATTACTCCAAGTGCCAAATGCTTTAAATATTTGTAATTGTTATAGTAAAGTTTTCTTCTGAGGAGATTTGTAGCACATTTATTGATATAAAAGGAGTTTCCAGTGTCAATGCTTTGAACAGTAGGAGCTAAAATTATAACTTTGTTTTCTGCCATGGGAAAAGACTTTAGGACATAAAACTTTGGTATTTTATGTATTCCCTATAACCTTTTAAAAAAAGACTATTTGTATTGAAAAAACATTGTAATTTTTGACAAATTGTTATGGAACTAGAGGAACTAATACATCACTTTTATCAAGAGTTGTTGTAGAAAAATAGTAAATATTTTGTAGTGATAACAGAAACATCACATCATCACATCGCCCAATAATTAATTTTTCAATAACACACTATAACCTCTATATAAATTTTATTGTAACAAATTAGTACATGAATGGGTTCTAAGTGTATATAATGGAAATGATCTGATATTATAAAAGATTTATAACAATGTAATGACTTTACCCATAACCATGATTCTGACTTACCCGTGGATTTTTCATAATTTCTCTTTATTTGGAAAATCAAAGCACAGATCACGAGCACACACACTCCCAAAGCTACAGCAAGACCGATCACCACAGGATTCACAGATCTCTCTGCCACACAGTAAATAAAACAATATTAAATTACCACTACAACATATACAGAAAAAAACCTGAAAATCTCAGTAAGCAGAAAATAAATCTCAAATGAACTTTTTTGCACTGTAATCTATTACGTCTTTATAAAACCTCATACTTCTTTCCCAGTTGTCTCTTTTTTTGTTGTTGTATCTATAAATCCCAAATAAAATTCACAAGTTGTTCACTAACCAAACGTCTCCAGCTGTACTCGTGCTCCGTTCCCGAAAATGATCTTCCCACACAGGACCACAGCGCAGTAGTAAGTACCAGTATCATTAAGGCTGAAGATGTTCTTGGACAAGTTGTACACACAGGTGTGTGTAGAAGATTCACTCTCACACTGAAGGCTGCTGTTGTAATGAGTGTAAATGAGTTGAGGATGGGATTGTGATGGAGCAGCTCTGAACCAGAGAACTTGGAGTTCTGCTGCTCTGCTCTCAGAGAGAACCGAACACTGCAGAGTCACTGATGCTCCTGCAGGAACCGAGTCTGATACACTGCTCTGCTGCACTGAGACTTTTACATCTTGATCTCCTGCTCAGGGGAATAAAGACAGTAGAAAAGCTTAGTTTCTTATATTTTATATTTGGATCTTCTCAATACAGATTTTCCTCGACAAATGAAATATGAGATTTTATCAGATTACACATGAAAATATCAGATTATTTATTATAAGAATAACCAAATAACTACATGTACTGAAATGTATGACTCTTCTTAAGGAACCATGATTGGTGTGAAACTCCAGAAAGAAAATACACATTAATGTGTTATTAATATTGAAATTATTATGCAATTTATTAATTAAATACAGTTTAGGTGTCAACTCGTAGATGACTAATTGTAGTGACATGACAGCAATATGCCATTTCTGTATTGCGATATTGTTTTTTAGTGTGCAAAACTGAAATCACTGCAACCATGGCATCACAAAAAACACCCAAAGGAAAGGCAGTGTAAAGAGATTTCATAATGTTTTATGATCTTTGCATTATTATACATTTTTATTACACATCAGCAGTCAGTTACATGTTTGAAGAGAAATAAAATTAAAAAAATCTGTAAGTCTATATAAAGTATATATAAGTAACATAAGTAATAGATGTATAATCTAAGGACATTTTTTAACACATCACGCCATAAATTTTTTCCTCAAACTTTAACATCCTGCAATCAGTAAATTAAAAAGAGGATTATATTTTGTTTGCTTTCCCAGATATTGAATAAGTCATAGGTAACATGTTGCTTGAATGGAATTCAGTTGCAATTACATAAATTCAGCCAATTATTGTAAAGTATATACAATTTGCAGGTCGAAATGACCAATATAAACATTCTGACTTTCTGTGAATTTAAGCCTTGAAATAGTAAAAATAAAGTCTTGAATCATTGAATTATTAGGTTCACATATTAAGTCTGAATAAAGTCAATAAAAGATTTCATTAAAAATGAATTGAACTAAGATATATTTCTCACCTCTGACTGATAAATACGTTCCGTTTCCAAACCGTGTTAAAAATTTTCTATATCCACAGTAATACATGGCTTCATCAGATGTTTCCACGTTTGCGATTTTTAAATGTCCGTTCCTTTGATCTTCTACGATGCTGAATTTAGGTGGTTTAAACTCGTCTTCATAACTGATATCGTGTTGAACTGTAACCATTACACGAGGCTTTTCTCCGGCGTTTTGCTTGTACCAAACGATGGATCCGGATTTATCCGCTTGCAGTCTATAGCAGTGCAGAGTCACATTATCACCAACATCAGCTGAGATCATTGGGTTCGGCTGGCTGATGTCTTTCATCTGTGCAAATACTAATAAAAAAAACAGCTAGAGTACAGCTCTTTCTACAGCGCAGTAGAAACCTAATACTGTGACTTTCTAAATTATATGTGGTCAGGAAACTGATGGCCAGATAGTAAAATGGTTGTACAAAACAATATATTGCATTATTTTAAGTATAATGTTGAACATTTAACATTGAAATTTATGATAACTTAGAATACTTTCAGAGCAAATAAAACTTATTTCTTACTATGTATTATCTTTTTTTCTTATATTTTATTATATAAAATGTTTAATAAAGAATCTGAAATTTTTTTTTGAATAAAACATTTTTATCTGTTTAAAATTTTGTTTAAACAAAAAAATTTGTTTTATTGTATGTTTTAATTTAAAGTAAACTGTACATTTAAAATTGGATAAAAAAATGTAAAATTTAATGAATGTAAAAATTTTATCATAAAGTGTAAGTCTATCGTGAAAGTACATTTCTCTACTTTAGAGTTTTACCCATGCTGACCCTCAAAACTGCTTCCGCTCTTGGAGAACCTTACAATCCTAAAGTCAATGTGTTTTTCCTTGTTCTTCATTATTTCCTCAACTATTTGCAGTTAAAAAGCATTTACTTATCCATGCACACTTACCAATTTTTTTACAAAACATCGATGTAATCCATATCAGCATCATCATCTTGAGTCTATGATCTGTGTTACCCATGCCCTGGTCAAACTGAACCTCACCTCAAATCTCTGACACGATTTATGATGTGAACGTCTGACATCACAGACATCCAGTCTATTTTTCTAACATACAATCGAGCCCAGAGAGCTGGTTGTACTCTGTGGCTCCTCCTCAGCTTTTTTTTTTCTAGTTTAACACCTTTTCAAGTATTTTTAAATTGTAAAGGAAATACACAAAAAAAGGAAAAACCCACAACAAGTCGCCGAGCAAATACTTTTTTATTTTACAACATGCGACTAATATTTGAGCAAATCAAGCACATGTTTGCCGCATGATTAGTTTACTAATTTTTTTTTTGATCAACTAAATTAACAAACAATTCAATAAATAATGATTTTAATAGAACTTACAAAATAAAAATGTTGCTGTCTGTTAGTTTCTGTGCAATAATATATTGTCACTAGCATTGTATTAATAATCAGGATTCATTATTTGAACGAAAAATAATTCATTAAGTAATTCATTTTATTTAGTTTTATTTATTTTTCTTTAAGATAAAAAAAAATTTAGCTAAAAAAATTTAAGAAAATGTAATAAAATCGATATGTAATCATGTTTAACCAGTAAAATTACTCATGTTGGCCTTTGGTTTCCAGATGATGAATCATTTCAACAAATTAATGAGGAAAAACCAAACAAAATGATTACAGATTCAATTATGGTGCACAGCATCAATATTTTAACTGTGATAGTGTTTAAAAATAAAGAATATCAAATTGCATATTTTACACTATTTGCACTTATCTTATTTTTATAAGCGTATTTTTTCCAACATTCAATTTGGAGAGATCAGATTAAATATAAACATGCTGAACTATTTGGTCACTTGACCATGTGGACTCTCGATTATCACACCCATATTTGCATGTTTAACATCCCATAGGCCATTTATCCCATTCCAGCCTTCATGGAAAGGCTCTCCATTGGTTTTGGAACACCATTGTTGAGATTAATGCACCTACATCACATTTTAAATTTCCATTTCCTAAACGCTAACTATGAACAAACCCTTTCCTTTACCAACAGCACAATGGGTACAGTGGGAACTACTCTCTCTCTTTCTCTCTCTCTCTCTCTCTCTCTCTCTCTCTCTCTCTCTCTCTCTCTCTCTCTATATATATATATATAGAGAGAGAGAGAGAGAGAGAGAGAGAGAGAGAGAGAAAGAGCCAATGACACAATTTTTCCTGTTTTAATGAAGATTGGAGCTTGGAGGTAGTGACTAAATAATATTAAGAAGAAGATGATACATAATTGCGATATAGCATTATTAAGGTCAGCGAGGTCAATCTCACAAGATAGATAGATAGATAGACAGATAGACAGACAGACAGACAGACAGACAGATAGACAGATAGATAGATAGATAGATAGATAGATAGATAGATAGATAGATAGATAGACAGACAGACAGACAGACGGATAGATAGTTAGATAGATAGATAGATAGATAGATAGATAGATAGATAGATAGATAGATAGACAGACAGACAGACAGACAGACAGATAGATAGATAGATAGATAGATAGATAGATAGATAGATAGATAGATAGATAGATAGATAGACTTCACTGTAACCAATATATAATAAAATCCAGTTCATTAACTACATACACATTTAAAGTAAACCTGGATAACTGTTAAGTTTTATAAATATGAAAATTAACATGTTTTCTGCAAATTTTTTCTCTTTTTTGAATTATGATCTGAAATATGGGATATGGTTATGAGTGGAGTTTTATTCAGGCCTTAATACGGCTCCTCCTTCAGCACTGTGTGACACTAACCAATCATTCTCTCTCTCTCTCTCTCTCTCTCTCTCTCTCTCTCTCTCTCTCTCTCTCTCTCTCTCTCATTTTACTTCCTCCACCACCTGCATCTGAGTACCGTAAAAATTAAAAAGTAAAAATTTCACGTCAGTAAGATACATTTATAATTCAAACCTTTTCTGGAAATGGGCTTTAATTATGAATTATAGTTAGAGACACACAAATATATATTCTTACATTATTTAATGAATGAATCAAATAAATGTAAATGCATGCATGTGAATTTTTGAAATTTATGAAATATAATATACACCACTGGACACAGAATGTTGTATCTTTGATTTTTTTACAATAATCTTTTTTAGTATGTACAAGACATAGATTGCATAAGTGTGTATGTGTGTGTGTGCATGTGTTTGTGCACTTGGCTGCATGTGGTTTTAAAGTGTGTGTAGTGGTTTTGTAGCCCTGTTTGTCTCTTTGCTGCTTCACACACACACACACACACACACACACACACACACACACACACACACACACACACACACACACACACACACTGCAGATCTGAATGTTTCTTCTCTTCAGGCCGCTCTGACCGCCCGAGTTGCTTTTCTCAGAAACACCGTCAGTTTCTCACCTCGCAAACTTTCCACAGGATGTGTGGCTATTTTTGTTTGTCTCAATCCACAACGTAAATTTTTTTTTTTTCGTAAGATACACGATGTAAAATTAGAAACATCATATAGACGTAATATAGAAGTGTAATATTGTAACTTCTGAGATCTAAAGCACCAGATTTCACACTGCACTTTAACACACAGCAGCACGAATCTCAATTAATGGGTAAACCAGCAGATATGAAAAATTTACACACTTCAGTGTCCCAATGATGCTACTCAAAATGATCAAATATTCTGACATGCAGAAAGTCTGAAGAATATTAATTTCATATATAAATGTATTGATAAATTATAATGTGCTGTTTTAAATTTATGAAAATTAATAATAAATAAATAAATAATAAATAATAATAATATAAAAGAGAATTAAACCCACTCAGGAGGTACTTCTTCGAGGTAACTAAGTGCCTGATTAGTTTTCTGTAACAAAGTGTCGCCTTATTTATAAAATTTATTATTAAAATAAAATCGTTATTCACACTAAGATACATAAATATTAAGCTAATTATCAGCTGGTTACTGTGCATTTCTGTGTAACATAAAATGAATGAAACTTCAATAGAATAAAAAAAAAATCGATTAGACTTAATGGATGCACATTTTCTACTCACATTGTGAAACATTATACTGTAAAAAAAATTATATTAAAAATTAAATAAATAAAAAGTGGTAAAAATGTTGGTTTTAAATCCCAGCGAGACTGAGTTGAAATCCCAGCAATATAAATGGGATAAATGTAAATTGCTCTGGATAAGGGCATCGTCTGAATGATGTAAACTGTAATATTTGTTGGTGAAAGACGAGAAATTAAAAAAAGGAGCAAACACACATTAAACTCAATTCTACATTTTTTATATTTAAAACACATTCCATATAGAATTAACAATATATTTGTACATTGCAATAATAAAAATGTCCAAATCCGAATGAAAAATAAACTCACAGCACACAGAAGACAGTAAAACAGATTGTGTTTTAATAACATCCTTAATTACAATAAATCAGTCCAAATTTATTATAAAATTCTGCTTTCAATATTCTATTAGTTGTGTGTAATATATAGTATATAGATATATATATAGTGTGTGCATATTGTTTTGTTGTATTCACTGTGCAGTATGAATCTGTTTGCTCGGGTAAACAGGAAGGTACAGCGAGCAAAAACCACACTGAATGTTCCACACCACTCTCAGCTTTAACTTTCCAGACCTGGTCTGTGTGTGTGTGTGTGTGTGTGTGTGTGTGTGTGTGTGTGTGTGTGTGTGTGTGTGTGTGTGTGCAAAAGCCGTGACGGTTAACAGCTTCTTATGAGAGTCTGAGCTGTGAAAAAATAGCACAGGGCCGAAAGTGCAAAAGTTTTAACTCCCTTATTAATTTTTACCAGATAAATTGTATTATGAGTAATTGTATTATCAAATGTATGCAGAAATAAATTCATAAATAAAAAAAAAGTAATAAATAGAATAATAAATAAAGTGTAAAAAATATATGTGAAAATTATAAAAGATTTTTTGGGATTTTTTCTACAACTACATACTGATTCATTAAAAGTTTTCATGTGTGTCTGTTTAAAATTCCCCTATTTCTCTTTCTCTCATAAATATTATATATACACACACACACACACACACACACACACACACGCACGCACTCACACACACACACACACGCACGCACTCACTCACACACACACACACACACACACACACACACACACACACACACACACACTAACACTGTCACAACATATAAACTGATATGAATATTAACTGCGACATGTCTGTTCATGTGTAAGTGAGGAACAGTCACTAAACATTCTCACCCCTGCTGCACATCAGGCCGAGATCCAACAGCAGCTCAACAACCTGCTTCCTGGTTTGATGATTATGGGTGGAGCTTCTTATAATCCACCAGATCAAACCCTTCACACTTTTTCTTTCATCAGCTGCCGAGTCGCCGAAGGGCACAAAGATCTTTAATTATTTGTTCTGCTCTTATTAATTATCCTCAGGGGCCATTTCTCAGAAACACTTCTATGTGAACTTGATTCCTTCTTTATTTATTTTTAGAAAAACCTAATAACAGGAGAACTGATGTTGTTAATGTTGGATGTACTTTTCACTGGATGATCATCCACTTCGGGGTAGTAACCGAAACTTCATTACGCCACACATCAGGGCCTGAATCTTTTCCGTGCATCGTGTTTTATTCCTATACAAATATATATACAAAATATACCAGTCCTCTGTGATATCTATATACATGTTCTATTTCTATTTTGTATACCAAGTGTGTGTGTCATACTCATGTCTTAAACTTGAGTAACACATGTTTTGTCTTGTACTGTAATCCTGAAGGCATGACAATTCATCTTACTGAAAAAAAACAAAAAATTTCTAAGAAGAATATAAAACAGATCTGCCCTGACATGACTTGAAGCTTCAGCACCGCCCTGTAGCTACAGAATAAACCCAGAGTAACCCTTCATGATCACCTAATATAGCTCCATCATCTAGGGGTCTATATAGGGAAAGTACTGCACACACACACACACACACACACACACACACACACACACACACACACACACTGTTTTTTTTTGTAGTCATGAGGCGGAAGGTTACGCTTCTTCCTCTTCATGTATAAAGGGTTTTATTATATGAGCGCTTGGCGCACCACACTGGCTCCATCTACTGACATACGATTTGTTTTCTGTATCTCAAGACCTTTTTTTTTTTTTTTTAAACCTTTTTTTTTTTTTTTTTTTTTTTTTTTAGAACCAATGACCTCTTACAGTATTACAGACAGGTTCTGAACAAATTTTTCTGGATTACATTTACAATTAGTGACTCTAATTCATACAATTGAGCAGGTGAGGGTTAAGGGCCTTGCTCAAGGGCCCATCACTGTCACCTTGGTAAATCATCAGTTAAAAAAAATGCAGCAATATAATTAGTTCAAGAAATACTTTCCTCATGATCCACTGTATTCACCTTTTTTTTTTTTCCCCCCCTGAATTATAACCATAAATAACTAATTCAAAGAACGTAACATTTGGTCATTTGTTGCATGTTTGTTTCAATAAAACGTTCTAGTTAGATTTCTACAAAAAGATCTTGAATTCTAAAATAATTATTTATAGATAGAAATTAAATTCAGGTAAATTAAACGATAATGGTGATAATTATTAAAACTATTAATGGGAATAATTTGAGTGTGTGTCGCATTGAAAAACATACATTATTTCTACTGCTGCTATTATACTACTACTGATACTTAATATAAATAGGCCCAAGCATTCAGCATGTGTACAAACAGCCAGTTCTTCCACAGATGAACATATCAATCAGGCTAAATTCCTGTAATTCCAGGTTGGAATTTGGGTAATAACAGACATGTTTTCTAGGAATTATTTATTATTAGAAAGCTGCAGATTAAAACACTGATAATATACAGAGATTTAGATTTAAACCTAATCATGCAAAAGTTCCTCGAAAACAGCAATCATGGGGGTCCCTCATTTAAAAATCTATAAATTACAGTGCTGTAAAAAAATCTGTTTTATTTTTTTTATTTTAAAGCCAATCAATTTGCTAAATAATGACACACTCTCTCTGATATTACATGCACTCTCCCCACCATAGCCCTAATACAAATGATTAACAGTCGAAGTGAGCAAATCATTACATCTCCATGCAGCTGCTAAATATTTACTTACTTTAGATACAATTAAAGTACTGCACACACACACACACACACACACACACACACACACACACACACACACACACACACACACTGGCTCTTTTTGTAGTCATGAGGCGGAAGGTTACGCTTCTTCCTCTTCATGTATAAAGAGTTTTATTCTATGAGTGCTTGTCGCACCACACTGGCTCCATCTACTGACATACGATTTGTTTTCTGTATCTCAATGCCTGTTTTTTTTTTTTTTTTTTTTAGAACCAATGACCTCTTACAGTTTCACAGACAGGTTTACAACTGGTGACTCTAATTCATACAATTGAGCAGGTGAGGGTTAAGGGGCTTACTTAAGGGCACCTTGGTACATTATAAGTTCAAAAAAATTCAGAAATATAATGAGTTCAAGAAATACTTTCCTCATGATCCACTGTATTCGCCTTTTTCCCCCCTGAATTATAACCATAAATAACTAATTCAAAGAACGTAACATTTGGTCATTTGTTGCATGTTTGTTTCAATAAAACGTTCTAGTTAGATTTCTACAAAAAGATCTTGAATTCTAAAATAATAATTTATAGGAATAAAACACATTCAGGTAAATTAAACGATAATGGTGATAATTATTAAAACTATTAATGGGAATAATTTGAGTGTGTGTCGCATTGAAAAACATACATTATTTCTACTGCTGCTATTATACTACTACTGATACTTAATATAAATAGGCCCAAGCATTCAGCATGTGTACAAACAGCCAGTTCTTCCACAGATGAACATATCAATCAGGCTAAATTCCTGTAATTCCAGGTTGGAATTTGGGTAATAACAGACATGTTTTCTAGGAATTATTTATTATTAGAAAGCTGCAGATTAAAACACTGATAATATACAGAGATTTAGATTTAAACCTAATCATGCAAAAGGTTCCTCGAAAACAGCAATCATGGGGGTCCCTCATTCAAAAATCTATAAATTACAGTGCTGTAAATAAATCTGTTTTATTTTTTTTATTTTAAAGCCAATCAATTTGCTAAATAATGACACACTCTCTCTGATATTACATGCACTCTCCCCACCATAGCCCTAATACAAATGATTAACAGTCGAAGTGAGCAAATCATTACATCTCCATGCAGCTGCTAAATATTTACTTACTTTAGATACAATTGTTCACTGTCTGTACACACCCAGTGAACTAGTATGAGAAGTGCAAAGCCACACCACACCACATCACCCCACACCACACCACACCTCTCCTGCTGTTCAGTAGTCATGTCATTTGTTACTGCCTGAGCTACACGGATAATCAGAAACAACCAAAGAACTCAAGTGGAGTAGGAGAACCATGGATCTAACATTGATCACAACCCTGTGGCTCTTCAGTAGCCTGAACCTACAACATGCATCTGCTTTTAACCTGGATAATACCAACGTTCTGAGGAAAAGAGGAGATGCTGGGAGTCTGTTTGGATTTTCTCTTACAATGCACCATCAACTCAAACCTGCTGATCAGCAATAGTGAGTTCATTTCCATTGGAATCAAAAACACCACATCAACAGAGAGATAATATGCCTGAAATTCAGTGTATACAGTATATCAACAATCATCTGCTGGTGCTTGCCTGCTGAATGGTCAAGACATTTTCTGGTTATGAAGAGGTTTCTCTATTATCAGAAGGATTCAGAAGAGTTGAACTGTGTTTTTTTAAGATGCAAATAATGTTGTAAATACAATATAACTTTATGCACCAAAATATTTCCAGAGAAATGTGTTATATCTTTACAAAATTAGTTTTTGGTAATAATGAACATTTCTGTTACAGCTCTAATAGGATGTATTTAAACTCACTCCCCCTAAAGGCATGCTTTATATATATATATATATATAATTCAGAATTTTTCTTCCACAGCTACAGGGGCACAGTGGCACAATTCTTTACCCTGCACCTCTGACTTTGGGGGTTTAAATCTACTTCCTGTACATTTGGAGTTTGCATTTCCTCCCCATGCTATAGGTGTTTCTTTTGGACACTCCGGTTTCATCCCCCGATAAAAAAGACAATGTATTGTAGGCTAATAGCCATTTTCCAATGTGTGTAAGATTGTGCCCAGCAGTATTTTGGCACTTAGTCCAGGGTGTCACAACCTTGAGCTATCCAAGTTTCCTGGGCTTGTTCCCCATGATGCTTACACAGGCTTCCAGAAGCGTCCAGAGTCTCTAGGCTTATTATTAATCCATTTACTTCATTGTTGTCATAACAAACAAAACATGTCTGACCTCAGCTTGCTGGTTGGTGCTCCACATGCGAAAGCTTTACCCATTCAGAAAGCCAACATAACCGGAGGTCTGTATCGCTGTAAATTCACAACGAAGAGTGACGACTGTGAACGGATTCCTGTAGACACTGAAGGTCAGTTTGATTCTCCCATCTGGATTGATATTCTCATTTATATTCATCCTTCTTACTATTTATAACACATTGACAGATTCAAAACCAGGACAGGGATTAGACCATCGGGAAAACCAGTGGATGGGAGTGAATGTGAAAAGCCAGGGTGCAGGAGGAAAAGTGGTGGTGAGTTAATCCAAACACAGCAATAGTTACACTCAGTTTTCCGTTAATAACAGAGATGAACTTTACAAATTGGATCTCAGACCTGTTGAAAGCAGTATCAGGTAAAATAAAATACATAAATCGTCTCCTGTTTCTATTATGTACAACAATCTTTTAAATATTGTATTGCACAATACATAGAAATGTAATTATTGAAGAAAATCCATCATCTTGATATTAAGTCCTGATGAATGTAGTTGGAATTCATCCATTCAGGTTTGCGCTCACCGCTACCAGCAGTGGATACATGAAAATCAGCTGGTACTGGGCAGGTGCTTCATCTTGGAACAGAACTTGGTCGTTGAAGACACGAGGACCTTCTGCCGCAATCGGCCCAAAGACAAGGACCTGTTTGGTTACTGCCAGCAGGGCGTCTCTGCAGCTTTTACCAAAGACAAGAACTACATTGTGTTTTCAGGGCCTGGTGCATACGACTGGAAAGGTACACCACAGATGGGATTTTATGCATCTAGAAGATTTGGCCATAAAATGTTATTATTACATTATTATTATTCCTTTGCCAAAGGTTACTATACACTCTAAAAGTACAAAATGTTGTAGTACACCAGCGACAATTTCATGAAATTGTGTAATATTTTTACAGACTTCTCTTATCTCTGTCTATTTTAACTGGCTTTTAAACAAGGTGTGGTTACATTATTCTACAATAACTCTTTATGTCAGACACTTTTTAAAGTTTGTTTGACTTCCTTGATGCAAACAAGAAATTATATTCACCTCCTGACTCTAAGGTACTGTCCGCATGGAGCCTATTGAAAACTTTCTTCTGGATTCCTATGAAACCGGAGACCAGAATGCGTTTAATGAATGGCGCATTCCTTTGACCCTCAGCAGCTATTTAGGTGAGATGGCAATGACTTTTATTAGTTGTCCAATAAGTTTGGTTTTTCAACATATATTTCATACACATCCTACAAATTTACAGGGTCATATAGATAAATACTCTGTTTACAAAAAAAAAATAAAAAAATAATAAAATATATAAAAAAATATATATATATTTTCTTTTAATTTTAGCACTTACAGGATATTTAGTGGTTCTATATATTTAATCATCTCCCTTCAGTGGTAGTCATTTATAATGTAACACTGCATATTGACATTTAGAAGATGGATAGTGGATTTTACCGATGCCCGATAATCGATTGCAAATAACCAAACCAATAGTTTTTTTAAAATAAATATTGGTTTAAAAAAAAAAAAAAACATTTGATGTAAAATAAGACTGTACTTTATTACAAAAAATTACAAATAAAAAAGTACTTTATCATGAAAATGTGCTAAACAAATACATATATTAATTATATTAATATATAGAGAAAAATAAAAGACATATCACTCAAAATAAATAAAAACAGTTACATCCAAAATAATTTAAAAAAGACATTTAAAATAAACAATATGTGTTGTCAGTTATTAACCTCTAGAGGCCGCTCTCGTACTGTATAACGCAACCCAGAAAAACTATCCGTATGGATTTTTTCCAATAGGTGATCGTACAAGCAATCACCTATCACTTGAACAACTATAGTTGACCTCTATTGGCAATATACAAGACTATTTTTAGTTTAATACTATAATTATAGACTACAATTTAATAAAAGTTTATTACACGAAGCAGCTTTACAGAAATAAAACGAAATTTAATTTTTACATTTATATCACTCCTTATAAGTTTATCTCTTATGAGCAAGCTAATGGATCATTAAAAATCTCCCTGACAGGTTATATGAAAGATACCTTGATAGGAACCAGAATCAAAAGTGAATCCATTACCATGTTGTTACACCAAATGACCATTTATTATAGTTCTATCATTGATGAGAATCAGGCTGGTCCAGGAAGGAGAATACTTCATACGCTTAATTAATATATATCATAACTTTTATGTTGAATTGCATTACATTTGGCATGATTTCTTTTTCAGTCCACATTTTCAAATGTTTGGGTGGATTTAAAGTGCTTGTAAACGAAGACAGTTGTTGAGATGCATAATCTAAATTGGGAGCCCAAAAGACACATTTAAGCATGTGTGTAACCTGATTCTGAATATGCATAACTTTCCTTGTGTACACATTGACAAAATGTTTGCACTTTAGGTCAATAAATGTGATCACCCATTGTGTCCTAGCAATCATAGTGCCACTATTATAATGACACCTAATCTATGATATCTCATCCACAGTATCATAATTACAGCCGTAGAACATATTGGCATATTGTTCTTTCATCTCTTGCACTTTTCCAGGTTTTGCTTTGGACTCTGGAGTGAATCTTCTTAAAAAAGGAGAGCAGGTCATAGTCGCAGGAGCACCACGTTCCAATCTCAGTGGTGAGGTTTTGTTCTTATATCCTGAAGCTGTGGAGGATCAGAGAAGTCTACGTATAGCTCACGTTCTCCAAGGCCCGGGTCTGGCATCTTCGTTCGGGTACTCGTTGACTGTATTGGACCTCAATGCAGACGGGTAAGATGTCTAGAGCATGAGATCCATCACTCAGACGACTTGCTCTAGCATGTCGGGTTCTTATTTACTTTATTATTATGATTGGTGACTCATACATCTTAATTCCTAGCAAAGTAAACCATATTTAATAAGGATAGAGATCCAAAAAGACCTTCTGACGCTTGAGTACACATTCAACTGATGCATAAAAATTCCATTTAAAATATTTCCTAATTAAATATTTGCTGTGTAATTTGTTTTTTATAGTGTTTTTTGCTGGTAAAAGTATGTTATGTGATGTGGATTTTGGTTTCATGGATTTATCCTGATTGATGAAATATCCATGAACAGAACTGGGCATGTCTGTAAGACATGACATGACTAAGCAAAACTATTCTTCAACATCTTACCAAAATTAAAGAAAGAAATTACTCACATGAAGAAAAGAGATAAATAACCATAAATTGTTAATCTCTTTAAAACTCTTCTTAAATCCTTTAGTGAATCTTGGGCTCCTTTAAACCTCTTCTAATCTTTTTAACTTGATCCGCTTTGCATAGCTGACAAAACAAGCGTTTTTCCCTTTTTATTTCTTCAGAGATTTCTTCTAGCAGTAACAACCCCTTATTTTTATTCTTAATAGATATAGTTTAAGTATCTATCTGTCTGGACAAATGTATTGGGACACCACATGTTCCTCACATTCCAACCAGATATGCTGCTTCCCCAAACTGCTTCTACATTATTCAAAGAACACAATTGTCATTTTGTGGTATTACATTTTCCTTTCGCTTAAACTAGTAAATCTGAACCTGTTCCATCATGATAATACCCCTGTGCACAAAACCCACTCCACGAAGATCTGCTCTCCATGGGTTGATTTGGAAGATCTCCTACTATTGAGCTCCAACCCTACTGAACACCTTTGGGTTGAATGTGGATGCCCAAGACCTCCTCACCTCACCTACATCAATACCTCATTTTACTAACACCCTTGTGTCTGAATAAGAACAAATCTCCACAAAATCTAGTGGAACATCTTTCCACAAGTTGACTGGCAATCACAGTTTTACGACACTAAACATCTTTCTGCTGGTTGCTTTACCAGATGGGACGATATTGTGGTTGGTGCTCCTCAGTACTCATCAACGGACATGGAGGCAGGAACAGGAGGCGCTGTTTACGTCTACATAAACCGCAGAGACGGCCGAGACTGGGACAGATTACAGCCAGACGTTCTTATCGGCAACAAAGACTCCATGTTTGGACTAGCGGTGGCAAATATTGGGGACATCAATCAAGATGGATACAACGGTTCGCATCAGTAAAAGACACTCATCCTCATACCAGACACAGTGAGACATTGTTGACCGTTGTGTTTATTTAAGTCATTATAATTTACAGATTTTGCAGTTGGAGCACCTTACGATAACGATGGTGATGGAGCAGTTTACGTTTACCTCGGCAAAACCGGGCACTTTTCACAACAAGAGAACCAAGTAACTAAAAACTATGTATTTAGATAGAAGTTGGCTTGTTCATGCAGAGACCAACACTGATCTACAATATATTTATGTAGGTATTACAGGGTAAACCCCATCAAATTAAGCTGTTTGGTTATTCCCTGGCCGCAAACATGGATATAGATGGTAACGGCTACCCAGACTTAGCCGTGGGCTCACTTTCTGACACCGTCCTTGTCTACAGGTAATACACAAGCTTCAGATATCATTCACACACATCCTTTATCCTGCATAAATAACTTGAACTATTAAAAAGTATTTTGCAATAATTTTTTGTTTAAGGTCTAAACCAGTAATTAGCATTGAGAAATCCTTGACATTAGCACCCAGTGAAGTGAACTTCCAGGAGAAAGACTGCCAGAAAGGTCACTGGTGAGCGAAAAGCACCATCTTTATTTGGGACTTTTTGGAATTTGGAAGCACTTGTGTTTGTGTTTTTTTTTTCTGAATGTTCACCTTCAAACCTTTCAGCATGATAACAGCTGAATCCTGCTTCTCTTACACGACCTATCCAGAGACGTATAAACCCAGACTGCGTGAGTAAAATATTGTTTGATTTTTAGAACCTAAATTAATTTAATAAAACATTTTTGGTGTCCTGTTTAGTCTAAAGCCAGGGACACACTGTGCGACTTTGAGTCCTCCAATTCTAGACTAAAATCTGTAGTTTTCCATCACTGGTCATTTCTCATAATCTTACTTTTCAGTGCTCATGTTCTCTCTCTCCAGTGTTCTGTATTGTTTTAAGACTATAATCACACTCTTGATCGCACCTAAATGAGGATGAGTTTCCCTTTTGAGTCTGGTTCCTCTCAAGGTTTCTTCCTCATAACATCTAAGAGAGTTTTTCTTGCCACAGTCACCACGGCTGCTCATCAGGAATAAATACACACCATTCACCTTCACTGTTAATTTTTGTAAAGCTGCTTTGAGACAATGTCCATTGTAAAAAGCGCAATAGAAATAAACTTGACTTGGTTTGTTCACCGACAGCCAATTAATGGTCGTTGCGATCATTTCTTCTGAAGAAATTCTGGCAGTGTCAGAAGGTTTTAAACTCTTTCCTGAAATGTGATTCTCCTACATGACTGTCAAACCAAAAACCATTAGAAATAGAGATTGTTTTTGTTTGTATCTGGCCACCATTAGCGAGAGAACGTGGGTTTGAACATTACTGATTGATTATATAAAACATTTCGGACGAGTCTTTTTTTGATATTATGAAAAACTGAGATCCCACAGTGTGACACTGGGATCATGATCATCCAGTCTGACAAGCAACAATGAAAATTACTATAAAAAAATCGCACAGTGTGAACCCTGGATAAGAAAACCTTCACACACAGCTTTATTAAGCTTCACGGCACATTTTTAGATGTAACATATGAGGCCCTATGAATGAGTAAAGAAATAATACTATTTTATAAGTCCATTTTTCTTGATTTGTTTTATAAGCCTTATGATTTCCTCTGTGTGGTCCTGCAGAGATTCTATATAAGGTGAATGCTGATGATCAGTGGGTTCAGGATGGTCATCAGTCACGTGTCATTTTCCAGAACAATCATAAAGGAAACATTGTGCTCCAGACACCGGGTCAAAAACAATGTGTGCAAAGCCGCCTCCGGCTCCGGGTACTTACCTTTCTGCCTTCCCTTTCCATTATTTATTTATATTTTCCAGATTTTTCAGTCTCAGTCCTGATTTAAAATGTTATGACACTCAACATTGAGCTTAAGAATCTTCTCATATCATCCTGTACCCAACTAATTAACCTGAACTAATTAAGCATAATTTACATAAGACACATCCGTGTCTATACCAAAGTGTGTAAAAACTTCAAATAAGCTAAAAATATTATGTATGAAATGTAGAAAATGTGTAGAAATGTGTAGTGTTTTTTCCAATTGAATTTTCTCCTCCCTCAGGCCAACACTGAGAACAAGCTTACAGAAATCCCAGTCAGCATGTCAGTATCTCTGCCACAGAGCAGTCCTCCTCAAACCCTGAGCCGAAGCTCTTTACCTGCTCTCCAGCCAGCTCTCAATGATCTCCAGCCTCAGGAAAGCACAGTCAAAGTGTGTGTTAGCAGACTTTTAACCTTTTTTAAAAAACATGATGAGAACACAGCATTCAAGTTTTTTCTAATCAAACCTTCGTACATTTTCAGTTCATGTTTTTGAATCCTGACTGTGGAAGCGATAATATCTGTCAGAGTAACCTGCAGCTGCAGTACAGCTTCTGCAACAAACACCAGGACTCGTGTTCACCACTAGCCAGGTGACCGCACTGTTGTGAGGCAGTTATAATGTTTTTAATTTTGATCAAAAATATGATTTTCATTATATGTAAAATAAAAATGCTCTTTTTGCACTTTTTAAGCAGATCATGCCTTTAATAAGAGACACCTCATCATCATCTCCATGTTGTTGTGTATATTAAAGGGAGGACGGAGTGGCAGTGATCTCTCCCGGTGCTGGGAACACGGCTCTGGAGATCACCGTAACCAATTGGCATGGAGATGACGCTCATCTCGCTCAACTGGTTGCGAAATTTCCAGAATCTCTTCCCTTATCGTCAATCGTCCTAAAAAAAGATAGTGTAAGTCTCAGAATGAAGCATAACCCAATTCAAAGTGAAAAAGAGTCCAACATTGATGCTGATTAGAGATGGAGGACATCAGTGGGTCAATCTTACATTTTTTCTGTAGAGTATTTTTCTATATCTGTACTCTCCAAAGTGTTCCCCATTCTATAAGTTAAAATGTTTAACGTTTTCATCTCTTAATTAAATCAAATAAATCACTTAGGTGTGTTTCCTACAGGAACTGAACGTGCAGTGTGATGTGGATGGAACTAAAACCAGAGCCGAATGTGATCTTGGAAACCCTTTTAGAAGAAATGCAGAGGTAAACTGAATGGCACTGGACCTGTATATATTTATTTTCTTAATCTGATTTTGCTTTTTTATTAATAATAGGATATTAATGTTCTAGGCAACGTTTTATCTGTTGCTGAACACCGATCGTCTGAGCCCGAGCGTAACGGACGTCAATGTGACTCTCAGTCTCCAGACGTAAGATGCAATATTTATGTACTTCAGTCAATTACTATATAATATAATAAAATATAATATAATATAATATAATATAATATAATATAATATAATATATTATATATACACGCCTGTTTTTTCCTTTCAGTAGGCACCATGAATCTTTATTTGCTAAATTATTAAACCTCATTTATTCCACAACATATTTACACTATTTTCTGGGATTAAATTTAAATGCACATATAAGGACACTCAATAATAGTAACTGTAGTCGATATATTATTAACAACTGGCGATTCGATTCATAAACACACAAACCCCTTTGTGTGTCACTAACGGTGGTATAAATCCACTCAATTGTACACACACCTAAAATTTCATGCACAAGTGAATCTCTAGAAATGTATTGTTATTTACATTTTTCTTTTTTTTTTAGCTCTTATCGTCTGTATTTCCTTTGAAACTCCCAAATCCAAAAAGAGTTTCCTTGTTGTTTCTTGTAACTGGTTATTATCTTATTGTGCAGTAAAGACATACTGTACATACAGGAACATTTTTACCAGATATTACTTTCTATTTAAAAAAATTAGATTGCCCTCAGCTCTAATGTGCTCAGGAGCATGTCCCGGTCTGAGAACTACTTTTTCAAAACATTCCTGCTCAAGCTTGAATTAATTTACCACTGATTTCAAGCTGAAGCTCAAATGTGAGAATTCTTTCACTGCTACAGGATCAGCAGGCAAAATACTTCAGAAATCGTTGCAGAGGCTCAAGTTTTCTTCGAGCTGTATCTCCAAGTGTTTGGGTAAGCACAAGTTTCCATTACAGAAAACTTCAAATCCACGTAATTATACTGATTTATAATCGTGATGTGACTGACAGCAATGCTGGTGTGTTACTGAACTCTGGTCTCTCCCTGTGTAAACATGCCTGTGCAGGATTACTCACCTCTCTCACTGCTTTACTCTTTTGTTTCTGCAGACTGGCCAAACCTTCTCAAGTGTACTATGGGGAGATGAAGAAGAACAAATCGGATGTGGAGATCGGAGAACCTGTGCAGTACGAGTTTACAGTATGTTCAACAGTAGATGAATTGTTTTAATGCTTATATTAATTTCTGGTTTATTTATCAGAGTCAAAATACTTTTTAATCCACAGAATCAGTTGATGTTTTTTATAGGTGATTGTATTTGAGTTATTAAATGTTGAGTTACAGTGACCGGTCATACAGTACAACTCAATAATATATATATACACCAATCAGGAAAACATTATGAGATTATAACATTATGACTGATGAAGTGAAGAACGCTGATGATCTCTTCATCATGGCTCCTGTTAGTAGGTAAATGTATTTATTAGGCAGCAAGTGAACATTTTGTCCACAAATTTGATGTTAGAAGCAGAAAAAATGGGCGAGCGTAAGGATTTGTACGAGTTTGACAAATTGTGACGTCTAGACGACTGGGTCAGAGCGTCTCCAAACGGCCTGTGTGGTCCGATCTAACAGTCGAGCCCCTCAAAAAAAGGGATGGAAGTATTAAAGGAACACATTTGTGTTATTGGTTTTATTCAAAAGTCTTTTTTTTTTTTCTTATTATAAATTCAGATCAGTAACATGGGTCGACCATTGAAGTCCTTCGCCTCTGCAACCCTCAACATCCAGTGGCCAAAGGAGAATAAAGAAGGCAAGTGGCTCCTGTACCTGCTGGACATCACCGGGCCCAACAACCAGAGCATCCCGTGCAGCCCAGCCTCGGAGATCAACCCTCTGAACCACCCTCAGGAGGTCAGAATTTTGTATTTACAATATTTATTATGTTTGTTTCCTCCTGTGATTTGGTTTATGACTTTGCTGGTTGTGTGCAGGTGATGTCCAGAGGAAAACGGGACGTGGGAACTGAAGCAAAAGTCTCAGCTCTCAGCACTGAGGGACTCCTGTCCTTATTTGGAAGCAAAAGACATTACAAATATCTGGTAAACGTGTACTTTTCAGTGGAGGAGTTACAGCTTGTACTGTAAAGCCTGATGGGTGTTTACTCTCAGCATCCTTAGCAACGAAGGAAACCAAAACAGAAGGAAAGCATTGAAATTTTCCTGTAGTTCTGATATGACATTTGCTCCAGATCCAGCAGGTTCTTCTGCCCCAGAGCCAGTAGGTTCTTTACCATACCCTTTACTTATCACTGTTGCATTAACCAGTTAGACTGCGATTTGGCCACTCAAAGGGCTGCTAAAGGCCTCTAGCCACATCAGTGTTAGACAAAAAAATGCACAAAAATGCACAGGGTCATTTGATGAGGTTAATATCGATGCTTCTGCTGGAGATGATGTATGCGGTGCAGCTGCGGCTACAGTGAAAGGAGACATGGTGAATTGTGTTCATTGGGTTTCTTCTTAAATATATATATATATATATTTAACCTAAGCTATCTAGGTAGTGGATGTTTTTGACCAATAAGAAGATACAAATTAATACTTTGAGAGATTAAAACAAATAAATCCATCATACAATTATAAAAAGACTGCCGACTCACCTTGTCCTCTTTTCTTTGCTCTCTGCAGACGTGTGATGATGAATTAAAGTGTGTGGAACTCAGATGCCCCCTAAAGGCAGCAGACAAAACTGCAGTTATTCTGCACTCCAGACTGTGGAGCAGCACTTTGGTTGAAGTGATTCATTCATTCATTCATTCATTCATGCATGTATATATTTCCTTTGTATAAGAAATCTTGAATTCTAAGGGTTTAAATAGTAAATGTGGTTTGTTGAACAGGAATACAGCTCTCTGAATTATCTCGACATTGTTCTGAATGCTTCTCTCAGTCTGGACGGATCTCAGAAAAACATCCGGTTGCAAGAATCTCAAACACAGGTAAAATATTTAACTGTAATAAATGTATATAAATGAAGTTAATTAATCAATTAGATTGCATCACTGTGTGTGATTGTTTGTGTTTTCTAAAGGTGAGACTTACAGTATTCCCTAAAAAGAAGCCGACGTTTCTTAGTCGAGTTGGTGATAGCTGGTGGGTGATTCTGCTCAGCGTGGTGCTCGCACTGTTCCTACTCTGCCTCTTGATGTACTTCCTGTCTAAGGTAATACCACTTTAAATATAAATACACACATCACTATCCCGTTTTTTATATTTCCTCAATAACACTTGCAATTTTTCAATTTACTGCAGACTTAATGTTTCTAGTGCAATTTTGCAGTGAAACAGCAGCAATAATGTCTTGTAGGTAATCATGGTAGTTATAGTGATGGATAAAAAAGGTCTTCACCTCGCACCTGCTTCTTCTTCCTGAACGGTTATTAATATTGGAGTGATTCTTTACGTACTGACCAATGAGAGCTGATAGATTTTACACTTGTACAATGATGTATATTAACAATATATTTACAATCACTGGTGCGCCGTGCATTTAGTACCTGGGCCTTCAGTGAGGACTTACCCACTGACCAACCAATCAGAAGATGGAAAAATGCTGATGCTATTCTGGCCCAGCGAGCTGCACTGTGAGGCGAATATGAAATCTGATTGGTTAAAGAAACATATATGCTAATAGAGACTGAGGTAAAAATGCCAGCAGTAGTGACTTTGAAGGCCCTGAGCAGATTAGATTGACATGGCAGCACAGAGGCTAAAATCTGATTGGACAAAAAAATCGAACATCCACATACACGTGCTGGAAGCAGTGCAGCCGAGAGAAACAGCTTGGAACAGATATTATAATTTAGGTTGTAAATGAAGGTCAGTGCTTCTGATAGTGTTTAGGCCAGCAGAGAAGTCCTAAACTCTAGAAGAACCTAAACAGGTTTTGAAGAAGGTGATACAGTTTTTTTTACTGTTTCTTTGACTCTCTTTATATTATACTAATATTTAAAATGTTATAATATTCGTATCATTAAATTCATGAATGCATGAGTAAGTCAGCTACCAGTAATTCTGATGTGTGTGTGTGTGTGTGTGTGTGTGTGTGTGTGTGTGTGTGTAGTGTTTGCATTTGAAATTCCAAGTGTGTTTTTAAACCAATTAAATGTATTATCTTGTACTTCGGCCAAAAAAACAAACAATTCTTGTGGAAAGGAACATTAGTGTGTATTTATTTTGTGCGTTTGGAGTTGGACAAAGGTTCAAAGGTTTGACATCATTGTGTTTTTGTGTTCCTCAGCTGGGATGCCTGAACTGTTCGCTGTGCATTGAAGATGAAAAACATACTACAAAATAGATGTGATTTGTAGTTCTGTCAAATGTAAAAGAAAGTAATGTGAATATTCTAATATTTTTGTGCTCTATTATGTTTTAATTCAAGTGTGTGTGTGTGTGTGTGTGTGTGTGTGTGTGTGTGTGTGTGTGTGTGTGTGTGTGTGCTGTATAATATTGTTAATAGTACATTGTTGCTGTATAAGCTGTATATAGTGTAACCTGTAATGAGCAATTGAGTGTGTTCTATGGAGCTAAAGGAGGAGATGAAGAGAGTAAATACATCTTCAGAGCAGGAGTGAAGATGAGGATGGTGCCTAATATAGACACAATGAGGAAGACCCAGAGGAATATTCTGTCCAACACTTGAGCCACAAACTTCCAGTCCTGCACCACCTGGAGCAACAGAAGGGCACTGTCATTAGTGTCATCATCATCATCATCATCATCATCATCATCATCATCATCAACATCATCAACATCATCAGCAGCTTTAGCAGCTGCATCAGAAACCCCAATATTATATTTATTATTGTCACAAATGTGATCTTCATCATCAGTGTCAGCAGCAGTGTCAATATCCCCATCATCACTTTTATCATTAACATGATCCAGATTATTTACATTCACTTTTCTGTCATTTGGCAGAGGCCATTATCCAGAGAGACTTACATTTATTTTATTCATATAACTGAGCAGTTATGGGGTTAAGGGTCTTGCTTAGGGGTCCAGGACTGGCAGCTTGGTGTGGCTGGGATTTTAACTCTTGCCTTTTGGAGGTCCAATTCCTTAAACATGAAGTTACCAAATCCCTATAATCATTATGATCATGATCACCATCAATGGCATTCTCATCGCCATTTTCTTCTTCTTCTTCATCATCATCATCATCATCATCATCATCATCAGTGTCATTCTCATCAATGTCATTTTTTCAGCTTCTTCATCATCATCATTATCATCATCGCCATTTTCATTGTGATGAAATGATAAAGATTCTGAAAATGACAATAAAAATGACAATGACAATAACATTTTCATTGTCATTTTCCAAATCTTTATCATCATCATCCATCTCACATTTTAACAACTTACATATCACAAATGTCAAAAATGTACATTTGCTTAATAAAAGTTTTCCTTAAAGGCTTCATAGAAACGTATGGTCTAAATTTATTGGTGTGTGTTAAAAACTTCAAAGTAAATCTTGGAATGTTTGGTTTAATGTTCTTCAGTTAACAGTGCCTACAAGAAAAACGTGCTAATGCAATCATTAATATGTGAAGAGAAGAACTGCAAGAACTTTTTTCCTGTACCTCTCTGATGAAGTTTTCTTTTCGGATATGGCGAGAGATGTATCGAACGGCGAAAGTGGCCTTTTCCAGCATGTTGACCAGAGCCTGACCTTCTCCCCCAGGGCCTGGTGGAGTTTTTCTGATGTGTGGTTTGAAGTCAGGGCTATGAGGCTCTAGCTCAGGGTAAAGGTATCGCTCTGTGTGAGTGTGCATGCACAGCAGCTGAGGCAGGCGCTGTAGAAAGAGCACACGAACCCACGGTGCCATGGGATGGTAGGTGGCGGAGGACCGGTGGTGCACGTTGATGACGAACACGGTCACTATGATGGACAACGTGACAAAGATCATAATAAACAGCAGATACTCGCCAATCAGCGGAATAACCTTAGATGAAGATGGGATGATCTCCTCGATGACCAAGAGAAAGACAGTGAGCGAGACAAGCACAGAAGTGGACAGCGTCACCTTCTCACCTTCGTCTGATGGAAGATAAAACACCAGAACTGTAAGAAAGGAAAGACCGAGACAGGGGATTATGAGAAAGAGTGTGTAGAAGAGAGGGAGACGCTTAAGGATGAAGGAGTAGGTGATAAAGGGGTAGGACAGTGTGCCGTCATGTCGGCTGCCTTTGGCTCCTGTGGCGCTGAGAATTTCCCATTCGCCGTTGTCGAAGAAGTCGCTGCGGTCCACCTGGTGGTTTACAAGAACCAATTCCACCATATCGCCATCATAAGTCCATGAGCCGAATTTCATTGTGCAGTTCTGGCGATCGAATGGAAAAAATGTCACGTCCATAGTACAGGCTGATTTGTAGCTGGCTGGAGGGGTCCAGGTGACCGCGCCGTTATATTTTATATTAGCTTTGGTCATGAGCGAGCCCTCAAAACGTCCGTCAGCACTGCAAGAAAATGTGAGAAGCATACAAAAACATTCATAGGACTACATCGAAGGGCATTAGATTATAAGTAATAATGTGCATAAATATTTATTAAGGTGTAGTGATACTTGAAATATGGTCTTGATTTTAGAGATTAGTGCAGATGATGCAACATAACTGTCCAATTCATGTTGAAGAATAATTTACAAAAGAGCACTTAAAAATTTTTTTTAAATAAGATTGAGTGAGATCTAAGAGTTTATATTTATGTGAGCCACAGCGGACGTGATCAGGTAAGACATACTTCTCGTATAGCACAATGTCAGGCAGCCAAATGCTCTCTGAAGGAACTCGGATGAAGGTGATACCACCATAATCCTCCGGGTTCCAGCGCAGTTTATAATCGGCCCACTCCTACATGGACATTTACACAAAATCACAATAGACAGGATGGTAATTATGTTTATTATCTGCAGTTTTATTATCATTATCAATAATAATAGTTATTATAATAGTTATTATTATAATACTGCACTTAATCAAATACATTCTCTTTAGGACCTATATATAAACTGGAGAAATGTACCTGCCGCAGCCACACATTAGTTGTCATAAGCTGGTTCTTCTCATCCTGTATATAAAAAATAAATGAACATGAAAGATCAAAGCCAGGTGGTGTATACACACACACACACACACACACACACACTTATAAATATGTATATTTATGTATAAAACACATATAGAAATAGTCCTGCACTGGCAATCAATTATTGATAAATGGCTGTCAGATCTTCTGTAATAACTGCTAATAATTTCTGTGTTATTACAGTGTCCTTGCCAGTGCATCAACAGAAATTGTGCTTTTGTAGAAAACTAACAATTATTTCCAGATCAAAAACACAAAATATGTTTATTAGGGGTGTAACATTGTGCCAATATCTAGATTCACATAAATAAAAAATTATATGAAATATAAACCATATACACATGATATAAGAACAACCAGAAGCACCAAACTGAGCAGGCATTGTAACTGGCTTGGAGACCAAGGTCAAGAAAACCCAGTGTTTTAGCCTGAAACTGTCACTCAATTTGTCTCTTCATAAATCAAACAAATGCACTCTTTTTTTAAAATAAAATATCTCAAATAATTTAGCATTAGCATCATCCTAATATATATAATGATTATCTCAGTCAATCGACAGCCACTAAGTAACAATGAGATTAGGACTGGAAGGTTGGCACTGGGAAATAAATAACTCACACAACCACATGACCCTGAACAAGAAAAAGCTCTTATAGTTGGAGAATGTGAGATGGACTAGATAGACTAAATGAAGGTAAAAAGACGAGATGGAGGACAAAAAAGCGCTGGTATGAGCATTTTAAGCTTTTCAGCACCATGGAGAGCAACACTATTCCAGTACAGCAATAAGAACAGTGTATTTTATCAAATGCATATCTTTTCTTTTTCTGTTACAAAAGAATGCTAAAGAGGTCCACAGAGAATTTGTCTGGGATTAAATGTGTGCATAAAAACTGGGATCCAACAACAACAACAAAAAAGGAGAAAATAAAAAAGATCTGGGTTAGGACACTTCCAATTCTAGCTTAAATTAAAATGCAAATAAGAAATATTTATAGCAGAAAATAGTGGGTGTGCATGTCTGAAAGTGTGTGAGTGTATGCATCTTCTTACAACATCTACAAGCTGTGATATTTTCAGACCAAAGCGCACTTTGACAGTCTTGTTGGAATGCTGTGTAGGTCGCACCCATTTCTGATAGCCCTGAAAAAGGTCCCTCAGTAGGGTGTCTTCCATCTCAGCCAAAGACACAAACTTTCCTGCAGCTACACACACACACACACACACACACACACACACACACACACACACACACACACACACACACACACACACACAAAATAGACACACTCACTAAGGGTCATTAAATGCACCAGTATCTATATCAGTGTGACCTACTGCTGCTATTTTAGCATCATAAAACTCACACTGGTAATTTTATATATTGAACTTCATAATGCAGACTTTGTGAAACAGAAAGGACAAATGGAAACTGTACACTTTCTCTTAATCAGCACAACTGGATCAGGCAATAACTCGATCCCAATCAGCTTTCCACTGAACATAGTGAACATACTGAAAATTATCTCAATATCCTTTATTGCTCAATTAATTTCTTATTTTTTGATATTTGAATTGATATCTTCATATTTTCAAGTTGTCATTAATTAAGGTTAAGCCAAGGTCAGTATATGTTACATCAGTTGTGAGATAAATGTATAAAGTCTTAAGAGAGAGAGAGAGAGAGAGAGAGAGAGAGAGAGAGAGAGAGAGAGAGAGAGAGAGAGAGAGATCAGGTTTATTTCAACATTAAATCCAGCTATAAAGCAAGTCTGGAAGCAAATGGGTTGTGATTTTATTAATATATTTCTATTTTTAAATAGGTCCCTTACAGATTTTGGGTAGAATTATAGATTTACCTTCAAAATAGGGTACAAAATTATACATTTGATGGGGTTAAACCCTAAAGGGTATTTTTAATATATACACTTTACCAAGTAAGGCCCAATTAGTGCATCTTTAAAGCTTAAATAAAAGTAATTATGGTCCAAAAAACATTCAATACATACACATTAAATGTCAACAGTGAAATGTGGAAACATGTAGTCACCATGTGGGAGACTCATGCATCTTCCTTTTGTTTCTATCCAACAAAAACAACGTATGCTTTGGCTCAATGTCTTGTTGTATGGTGAAATCAGTTCCAATTAGCCACAGTCCAGACGGAACTGTAATGTGTGGAAGTATGGAATGGTAGCCATGTTAGTTTTATATTTTCATTTCATTTAACACCAATTGTTATTGCCTATTGTGAGAGTTTGCTAAAAAGGTATGCCATTAATAACAGTTTGTTGCTTGTGAACAAAAGAAACATGCCAGTGTCTCTGAAAAACCATGAAAAACCAGATGTTTCCAAACTTTCCACATCCACCATAATTCACATATTTCAGGTTAAAATACAGATCAAATATAAGGATAAAGTGATTATTTCATTTTTAAGTATTTTTCTAAAAGTGAATGGAAAGTAGTGAACCAGTGAGAAGCCATTATGCTGAAAGTCTATGAAGATATCTAATGTTAAATTATACATACCTGTTATATCTGAAAAAAAAAAAGGTTATTATGTACAGGTAAAGGCAATAACCAAGGTTATATTTACATCCATTAAATCAGTAGAATTAAATAAATGTATGTTTAGTGACAGTATAATATATCACACACACTCGGCTAGTTTTGTAACCATTAATTGTCTTGGAAGAAAAATAATTTGATAAGTAAAGAAAGTACTGATAATTAATGTCTGAAAGTTGGGTAGAACATATGACAGAAAATAGATTTTAATGGATAGAAGCTGTCTGAAAACACATCAAATTATAAAGATAACACATCAAATTATAATGTTTTTGAAGAGATGGAGTGCTCACCTGTCATCATGGTGCCCAAAAAGAGTGAGAAAAAAGCGCTATAGAAGCCCACCAACTTCATTCCAGCCCTCAATCACAAAACAGGCAAAAAAATGATATATTCACAAAAAGGTGATGAAGAGATAGACGAACAGAGAATCAGCTGAATAAAACAAGTATGAAGCAGATTGAGCTGCGACTTCACTGTGTTTATCAGTGATGATGAAAGGAATGATAGGATCTGCGTTCAGAACAAGTCCTGAGGCGAAGCGTGTTGGAAAGTGGGAGGGAAATGAGGGAGAGAAGGAGAGAGAAAGAGCGAAAGACAGAGGGAGAGAGAAAGAGAGAGATGGTAAGAGAGATGGGAAGGGAGAGAGAGACAAAGAGAATTGATTGGAAAACAGAATTGTATTATTTTTTATAATAATACAATTTAACAAAAATAAAAAATACAAAGAAATGTATAAATAAAAATATACAATAGAAAAAAAATGCATTTGTTTAAAAAGTATAAAACAAACAAACAAATAAATAAACAAGGTTTATTCATTTATTCATTTGTTTAAAAAGTTTAAAATAAACAGGCAAATAAATAAATAAATAAGGTTTATTTATTTATTTATTTATTTATTTATGCAAAGACCATATGTGTGCATTCACCATACAAAGACAATTAGTCTCCACAATCTCTCTGGGGGATGAAACAAATTCCACATCCACACAAGCCTGAGCATGTGTGTGTGTGTGTGTGTGTGTGTGTGTCTGTGTGTGTCTGTGTGTGTCTGTGTGTGTGATTTTCTGCTCTATTTAAAAGCTGCTGTGGCCAAAACTGTGCAACACCATTCACATTTTATTTACATATAGGAGATTTTACTGTAGATTTAGACACAAATAGACACACATGCACACACGCACACAAGCACACTCACACACACACACACACACACACACACACACACACACACACACACACACACACACACACACACACACTCTCTCTCTTATTATTGCTTTCTGTTATAGATGTGTTGTTGAGGGTAATTTAGATGAAACAAACAGAAAATTGCTGTCGATTAAACAGCCCTATTTTCCCCCTAATAATTATAGCTTTAATCAGTCTCCTGTATAACACACTGACTCAGAATGCAGCCTACTTCTCAAAACATCTATCTACATCTCATGTTTCTTTAAGCACGTGCACAAAAAGAAAGCAGATAAAACCTTAAAATATTCATCCAGCCAGTGCCTTCAATTATGCATGTTTTCCTCAAAGTGTCAACGAGATCCACAGGAGTGAATTTTAATATTCAATTACTCACTTTCCCAAGAAGCTTTATCCTGGTCAGGGTGGTGATCGGGAAGCTGGAGCTTAGACTGGAACAACTGGGACATTTTTCTAAGCATTTCTCTCACACTGTTGTTGTTCTTCATATGCGTGTTTCATCATTGAACTTTTAAAGGCTCTGGAATGGATGGAGTTGGTGTTGAATCTAAAATGATCTCAGATGTTAAGCAGATTTATGAGTTGCTCAGGAGCACCTGGTTCTACAACTCTAACTGACTGGACAGGCTGCTTGAAGTTTTTTTTTAACCTCAACTACTGCTCCATGGATCCATCTATCTTTCAGGGAACACAGAAGATGTGCTTGAAGACTGAGGTGGTGGAATAAACTTTTGCTTAATGTATGTTATGTCTTTATTAGTCATAATTTATGTCTAAAAAAACCTATTTGGTCCAGAAGTCCACAAAATAGCACTTTTTTGTTTTTTTAATTTTCCTGATTGACGCTATTTTTAGACTGTGTCCAAATAAACCAGTATCAGAAATTGTGAGGTACAGCATACTATCGACCATTAACTGTTTATTCACAAATTACTACTACAATACAGGAGAACTTAAAACATTAAGCTGTTGAGCCTATAAATACAATTTATATACACAGGTCAGCATCACATTATGACCACCTGCCTAATATGGTGTTGGTCCCACTTTTATTGCCGAAACACTTCTGAGACCTCGAGCATCAACAGCATGAACTTCTTCAGCAGTTTGATCTACAGGAGTTCATCTGTTGGATCGGACCACACGGACCAGCCTTCGCTCCCTCATCCACCCACAACCCTGTCGCCGGTTCACCACTGTTCCTTCCTTGGAGCACTTTTGATAGACCACTGCAGACCAGGAACATCCCACAAAAGATTCAGTTTTGGAGATGTTTTAACCCAGACATCTAGACGTCACAATTTGTCAAACTCGCTTAAATCCTTATGCTCGACCATTTTTCCTGCTTCAAACATCAACTTTGGGGAAAATGTTTTATTTTCTGACTATTAAATAATTCCACCCTCTAACAGGTGCCATGATGTTCTATTATATTGTTCTAATAAAATAATTTGATGCCTAGTTGGTGTATATTTATATAAAAGAACAAATTTTTCACCACATTTTCTTTTCAGGGAACTTAGCAATTAGCTAAACTTTCAAAATAATAACTCACTTCATCTATTGTAAACATCCAGTAATTATCATGATCCTGATAAAAAAAAAAAAGATCAAAGTGCACAAATTGTGTCAGGAATCCGCCTGCCACGCCTCCTTCAGAGGCTGCCTTTGCCGCTGCGCGCTCCGTGCCGCGCTTCCTCCATAACACACCGTGGATATTATATTTGAACTGCCGTTTGCCGGATTATCCCGAACTGCACGGTTATTTTGTGTTGGCTCTGCCTTTGTTCAAATAAAGTTTCTGTTTGCCGTTACTCCGGCTTCCCCCTCCAGGAAATCCAGGCTGGCTCCGTTGCATTCCGGGACCTCCAGGAGCTCTCCGTTCTGCTCCAGAACCTTCCGGTGGGTCCAGCTCTATTACTGTGTCCCGAGGAGAGGTTTCCAAGGAGAGCTCCGTTACGCTCCAGGTCTCCCAGGAGAGCTCCTCTCTGTCCGCTGTACCGCTGTACTCGGTCAGGGACATCGCTCCATCTCCGGGCTCCGTCCAGAAGGTCTTCCAGCTGGTCCCCGTGGGTGATGAGGTCCCGTTCCTGTCCTTCCTGGGTAACGCCGGTCCGTTCCAGGTTGCTGCCAGGGACGTCAGGCCGTGTCAGGTCTCTAGGGCTACCGCCTCTTAGCTCCAGACCACCGCAGGGGAGGTCGCTCAGCAGCCGGGTTTCGCTCCTAGGCTCCGCTAAAGGCAGCACTCCACCTCCGGTCTCCGCTGTTGGTATCTCTCCACCTCCAGTCTCCGCAGAGGGTGTCAGTCTGCTCCAGAACTCCGTGGATTGAGTTTTTCCGCCTTCGGTCTCCGCAGAGGGCGTCGCTCCGCTCCTGGTCTCTGTGGGGGTCATCTCTCCGCCTCCTGTCTCTGCTGAGGGCGTCGCTCTGTTTCAGGTCCCAGCCGTAGGAGTCACCCCGTTTCGGGTCTCCGCTGTGGCTTTCTCCCAGCTCCAGGTCTCCGCCGAGGACCTACAGCTGCCTCCTGTCTCCGCCGAGGGCGTCGCTCCGCGCCAGGTCTCCGGGGGGATCGTCTCTCTGCCTCCTGTCTCCGCCCAGGACGCCGTCTCGCTCTGGGTCTCCGCAGGGGTCTTCTCTCCGCCTCCTGTCTCCGCCCAGGACACCGTTCCGCTCCGGGTCTCCGCAGGGGTCGTCTCTCCGCCTCCTGTCTCTGCCCAGGACGTCGTTCTGCTCTGGGTCTCCGCAGGGGTCGTCTCTCTGCCTCCTGTCTCCGCCCAGGACGTCGTTCCACTCCGGGTCTCCAGGGGGTTTGTCGCGCTGCCTGCAGCCTTTGCTGAGGGCATCGCTCTGCTCCAGGTTGCTGTGGTGGATGTCTCTCCGCCCCGGGTCCATATAAACCACTCACTCACCCACACTCCGTGTCCGTTATTGTACGTTTGTGCGTGGTCGTGCAGGTTCATGCTGTGTGTTCATGTTTGTGCTTCTCCCGCTACGTGCCTTCTTCACCCAGACTCCTTGCTCACTCCACGGCCGCGTTTGGCTTCCCCAGCGCACCTCGGACTACTGACGCTTTCCCGTCGCTTCCCTCCGTGCCGCGCTTCCTCCATAACGCACCGTGGATATTATATTTGAACTGCCGTTTGCCGGATTATCCCGAACTGCATGGGTATTTTGTGTTGGCTCTGCCTTTGTTCAAATAAAGTTTCTGTTTTCCGTTACTCCGGCTTCCGCCTCCGTGCCACGCCTAACAAATTGCTGTTTCATTTTATCTTCGTGGCTAAACATTAACTCACTTTATCTACAGATTACAAATGTTTATTGCCTGTACACACCCAGTACATTAGTATGAGAACTGCAGAATGTTGAAACACCTCACCTCACCTTACCCCACCCCACCACACCGCTCCTCTCCTGCTATTATGCAGGTATCCCAACATGTTCTGAGCTACAGGGAATTTCAGAAAACACCAGAGGAGCACCATGGAGGAACAAAGACTAGCACTGATCATGACCATGTGGCTCTTCAGCAGCCTGAATCTACAGCATGCATCAGCTTTTAATCTGGATAATACCAACATTTTGAGGAAAAGTGGGGAACCTGGGAGTCTGTTTGGATTTTCCCTTGCAATGCACCAACAACTCAAACCTACGGATCAGCAATTGTGAGTTTATTAACATATTTACAGGGGAATAAATATTAAACACCATGTTGGTTAGACGTGAATGTAAATTTTTTTCTGAATCCAAGTTTCATCACAGGCTAAAGATTCAGTTAATCAGTTCTTAGCAGCTAATAGATTACTATAACTAATAAACGGCCAATTGAGTGTACGCTGTACTGTATAGTATGTTCAGTGAACTGCAAAACTATTAAGCAACAATGAACCAGATATTCATCCTAATAGTATTCAAATTGTTTCTATGTTATCAATATTGTGTGTCAAGATAACTGTGTTTACACAAAATATTATCAGGTTCCGTATTTGACACAGAAACAAAATTCCTGATATGTGCATTATATTTTACTGAATAAATTGACTAACCATTCTTACTACCATATCTGTGAGAAATCTGTAACACACCAGCTGTCCATAACTTCCACGGAATATAAACAACATTCCCAGCTTCCTAATGGGCTGTAACTTGTAAAGAAATAATGTCACTGTGCTGAATTTGTGAAAATAAATAAATCGATCTGTATACTGTACGTATAAAATAATTTGTTAAGGCTTTCATTGCTTATCATTAACTTGCTGAAAAGGTATTAATCTTTTCTGCATTTTTTATAATAATCCTGCAGCAAAACCTTGTTTCAAAGCAACAAATAAAGGAACAATTTGGTGATCACTGCTGGAGGACATGTTCATTACAAAAGTTAAGAGATTATGCAATAGATCATTTCTAAACAAAACCATTATGAAAGCCATATATGAAAAGCAATATACTGTAAATGAGAAATGTGCGTGCACCACAGTGAACTTCTTTCTTCATTTATTTTGCAAAAAAACAACAAAAAGTACAATAGTGACCAAAAACCACCAGAACAGCTTCAGTGCTATTTTTCATTGAAAGGATTTTTCCTGCGTTGGTGTTGCCATGGTGGAGGAAAACGTTGTATAATAAGTCACTCCAACATGTTCCTTACAATCTGGTAAAGTGAAGCCAATAGATTATAATAATTTTCTTTTGCATTAAATCATTCTGTGAACCTTTGTGCCCTGTATAAAGAGCCAGGCTCATCCTGGAAGAGACTGCACCCAGTGCTATAGAAATATCACTCATCACATGTTATATATGATCAGTCAGAATTGTAGTGTATCAGTCAGTGAAACATTTTTCTGCTACATTTTCCTAAATGAATTCATATAACAGTGTATGTTCTACAATGCAGACACTAACAAGTATCACATTGCCACCCAATTACTAATGAATGCACTGTAAATGATAATAAAACACTACATGGAAGTACACAGTTGTATACAACGTCTTTGAAAGCATTTGGTATCATGAAATTTTCCCATCACTTGAAATAGAAGCCCATGCCTGTTCCAGCTTGACAATGCCCCTGTGAATAAAATCCAGCTCCATGAAGTTATGCTTTACATGGGTTGGAGTGGAAGATTGTTCCTGTTGATCCTCTTATAGAGCTCTGATCTCAACACTATTGAACACCCTATAGGATGATTGTGAAAGCTGACTGCACCCATGGTCTCCTCACATCACCTACATCAATACCTGACTTTACTAACATCCTGTTGACTGAAAGAATCTCAACATCTCCACAAAATCTAGTGGAACATCTTCCCAGAAGAGTGGAGGATATTATAACAGCAAATGGGGATGAAATGTCAAATAAGATGTTTAAATAGGACATACATGATGCAACAGTGTCTTGGTGTCTTGACCACATGTATAACCTTTTTAAGCTGAATTTACTGACAGAATAAGGGCATGCAAGGGCATGCAGGACCTCAAAGTTTGCCTGAGGCACATGGAAAATGATCATTGTTTGCTGGACTGTTTATCTGTCATCTAAAACTGACATGTTGTAGTCTTTATGACATGTGTGCAGGCGCAGCTGCTTCCAAACCAAATGATACACATTTGGCACAATTTACATTGTAGTTTGGTTTGGTTTGGTTTGACACTGCATTTAATGAAATTAATGTAAAACTCTTTCAACAAATTCTAAACAATTGTGTGTCATATACAGCAACAAATATCCAAAATGCATAGCACTAACACTAACCAATGTCTGCAACGACTGTCAGAAGAAGACAAAGACCATGATGCTTAAATGGTCTTAAACAGAAAGATGATTTGTTCTTGTCACGTGTACTTTACAGCACAGTGAAATTCTTTCTTTGTGTAGCCCAGCAATGTTAGGAAGCTGTGGTCAGAGAGCAGGGTCAGCCATTACATATGGCCCCCTGGAGCACAGAAGGTTAAGGGCCTTGCACAAGGGCCCCAAGACCGGCAGTTTGGCAATACCAGGCTTGAACCCCCAACATTCCTATCAGTAACACAGCCTTAATCACTGAGGCACCACCTCCCCATGATTTGTTTGGAGTGTGATTGTTGTTTCTGCACCTGCCTGTGGAATCACACTGAAGGGGAAACATTTCTCATGATACCATACCTGCAGACTAAACAGTACACTTGTGAAAGGAATTTACAACACAAACAGTTTGTTGTCATTTTTTTTTTGGATAGCCATTTTAACGATGGACATTGTCTCAAAGCAGCTTTACAGAAATACCAGGTGGTGTCTACTGTACATGGAGACTAACAATGTAACTGGTGCTATTCTAACCACATGCTTTACCAGAACTGTAAAGACCTTAGACGAGCTCAACCCCTGAAATAAAGCCATTCAGCTACTTGTGCATGATGATCATCATAGAACAATCACCTCGAAAGCGGTTATAAATTTGCATAAAAGAGTTTCTGCCTATAAGTTTGTTCCTTATAATTGTAAGTTTATTCCTAATGAGTGAACCAGTGGTGACTGTAGCAGGGAAAAACTCCCTGAGACTTCATTAAGGAAGAAACCTTGAGAGGAAACAGACTCAAAAGGAAACCCATCCTTAGTCTCAACAGCGAATGTCTATTCATTGCAATTCCATTGTTATTCAGTGATAAATGCTTAAATGCCGAACTGTGAATGCAACTTGTGGTCCTGAGCCATTGTAGTAGACTGTTGATAATAGTTACAGTCCTGTATCAAAGTTCATGAGTTGCTCAGTAACTTCATAGATCTTTAAGCTGTTGATGTGACTGTTAAAAATAATTTCTGACCTCAGCTTGCTGGTTGGTGCTCCACATGCGAAAGCTTTACCCAGTCAGAAAGGCAACATAACCGGAGGTCTGTATCGCTGTAAATTCACGACGCAGAGTGACGACTGTGAACGGATTCCTGTAGACACTATAGGTTGGTGTTATTCTCTGTAAATACTTATGATGGACGAATATTCTGATTATATAAATCCTTCTTATCATTTACAACTTATTGACAGATTCAAAACCAGGACAGGGATTAGACTATCGGGAAAAGCAGTGGATGGGTGTGAATGTGAAAAGCCAGGGTCCAGGAGGAAAAGTGGTGGTGAGTTAATCCTATAACACAGTAATAATTACACTGTTTCCATTTATAGCAGAGATGAAATAAAAAAAATGGGTTACAGAGATGTTAAAAGTAACAGGTATGAACATGTAAAAAATGAATGTTTTAATCATATTGTATTCCTATTGTACACAGTTCAGTAGGTTTGAGTAAATAGAGATTGGATCTGTTAAATACTGTGTTTGTGTATAACTAAAAATCTATTTAAGGACCCAGTAGACAATACATACAATACTCATTAATACAGAAAATCCATCAACTTGATATTGATTCCTGATAAATCTTTGGTGAAATTTATTCACTTAGGTTTGTGCTCACCGCTACCAGCAATGGATACATGAAAATCATCTGATACCTGGCAGATGCTTCATCTTGGAAGAGAGCCTGATTGTAGAAGACACAAAAACGTTCTGCAGCAATCGAGGCAGTTCTAAGGAAGATTTTGGTTACTGCCAGCAGGGTGTCTCTGCAGCTTTTACCAAAGACAAGGACTACATCGTGTTCTCAGGGCCTGGTGCATACGACTGGAAAGGTACACCTCACGTAAGAACTGGATGGATGGATGGATGGATGGATGGATGGATGGATTAATTATTATTATTTCCCTAGTTTCACATTCATTTTGGAACTATTTTAACACCAATTTTACCATTTTATGTCCCCATATTTTGAAGGCATTGTCCGCATGGAGCCCATTAAAGACCTTTTCCTGGATCTTTATGAAACTGAAAACTACAACGTGATTGATGAGACGTTACATTCCTCTGACTATCAGCAGCTTTTTAGGTGGGAGGTTTGTTGCTTTCATTTGTTTCTTTAATAAATTTGTTTTTCCTACATAGATTTCCTTATAATTCTATGCATGTTGTTGGGGTCAACTTCAATAATAAAGTGTTACTGTAATCATGTCGGATATTTTCCTGGACATTTTTAGTGCTTAAAGTACTTTTTTAATGAAATACTTCAACTGGTGGAAAAGAGCTTCCACATACAGTATTTTATATCTTCCCTTAATTCATATAAATGTTTGTTTAATTGCTATATGCTAAAAAAAAATACTAAATAAATCTATTTTGCACTGCCTTTTTTTTTTGTATTTAACTTTCGAAGATATAAATATTAAAAATGCTGAATTGGTATTTCATCTCTTGCACTTTTCCAGGTTTCTCTCTGGACACAGGAACAAATGTGTTACAGAAAGGGGAGCTGGTGATAGTAGCAGGAGCACCACGCTCTAATCTCAGTGGAGAAGTTCTTCTCTTAAAGCCTGTTTCTGTACGGGGTCAGAGGAATCTGCGTTTAGCTCACATTCTCCAAGGTCAAGGTCTGGCGTCGTCTTTCGGCTACTCACTGGCTGTAATGGACCTCAACGCAGATGGGTAAGAAGTCTAGAACCTGGGCTTGATATAACTTACCTGTCTCTAATGTATTTTACTGATAATAAAAGTTAATACTTTTTTTTTATAGCAATGCAATTTCTTATATTATGTTTTGAAAATGATAAAATTCTTGCACCATAATTCTAAGCATTGCCAACAATATTTATAGATATTGAGATATTTGGAATGGTTTGTTGGTTTGTAATTATACGATACACTAAACACCTTTCTGCTGGTTGGTTTATCAGATGGGACGATATTGTGGTTGGTGCTCCTCAGTACACCTCGATAAACATGGACGAAGAAAAAGGAGGCGCTGTTTACGTCTACATAAACGGCCGAGACGGCCGAGACTGGGACAGATTACAGCCAGATGTTCTTTACGGCAATAAAGGCTCCATGTTTGGACTAGCGGTGGCAAATATTGGGGACATCAATCAAGATGGATACAACGGTTAGAATTTTTTTACCAGACAAAGTGCAGAAGTGTCACAAATATTTGTGTTTAACTTGAAGTAATTACTCTGATTATGTTTTTTGACAGATTTAGCAGTTGGAGCACCTTATGATAATGACGGTAATGGTGCAGTGTACATTTATTTCGGCAAAACTGGACAGTTGGAAAAAGAAAACCAAGTAAGTGAAAACTCCTCGGTTGATTAAGTGTGCTACAAATGTTACCTTTGATATTTATCTGTGATGGTCTGCTTATGTAGGTATTACAGGGAACAACCCATCAAATCAAGTTGTTTGGCTATTCCTTGACTGGAAACATGGATATTGATGGGAACGGCTATCCAGACGTGGCTGTTGGATCACTTTCTGACACCGTCCATGTCTACAGGTAACATGTTCTTTCACATGCATCCTATTCCTTGCTAATTTTTTGGCCTGGTCTACAGGTACAGATCTACATTGTACAGTATATTTAAAAATGAATTCTTTTTGTTTAAGGTCAAAACCAGTAATTAGTATCGAGAAATCCTTGACTTTAACACCTGGTGCAATGAACTTCCTTGAAGAAGATTGTAAGAAAGGACACTGGTAAGAAAAAAACCCCATAACATTCTTAAAAGTCTCATTTTGGACTTTGGAATTTGTTTGGTTTTCATTGAATGTTAATCCTTTAGCTTCATAACTGCTAAAACCTGCTTCTCCTTCAAGACCTATCCAGAGACATATAACCCCAGTCTGAGTGAGTAAAATAATGTTCGATTATGTTTTAAATATAAAAATAAATGTTTAGCTTAATGTAGAACAGATGAAGCCCCATGGAAGAGTAAATGGAAGAGTAATGAAATATTTGTAATGTTAATCATTATGTCAATTCTCCTCAAATAGTTTTTAAAACGGATCATTTCATCTTTTGTGGTCTGTTAGAGATTCTGTACAAGCTGAGCGCTGATGATCAGAGGGTTCAGAATGGCCAACAGTCTCGCCTCATTTTATATGAACTGTCAGATCAGATTGATCGTCAGTCTCGATTCATTTTCAATGAACACTTAGGAAACATTTCTCTCCAGACACATGGCCAAAAACAATGTGTGAAAAACCACCTTCGACTCCGGGTACTAAACCTTCTTCACCTCACCTTCACCATGTTTTTACTCTGTTTCTACACAGTATATAATTCACATTTTTTGTAATCGGATAAATAATTTCCTGATCCTTCAGGGTAACACAGAGGACAAGCTTACAGAAATCACCGTCAGCATGTCAGTGTCTCTACTTCAAAGCAGTCCTCTTCAGACGTTACGCCAAAGCTCTTTACCTGCTCTTGAGCCAGTGCTCAATGATCTCCAGCCTCGGGAAAGCACAGCTAAAGTGTGTGTTAGATAATAAAACAGAATTTTGGTTTTTTTTTGTTATGATTTAAGAAGAACCTTCAAGCATGAATCTTTTCTCACATTACAGTTCATGTTTTTGAATCCTGAGTGTGAAAGGGATAATATCTGCCAGAGTAACCTGCAGCTGCGGTACACCTTCTGCAACAAACACCAGGATCTGGACTTGTGTTCACCACTAAATAGGTAACCTCACTACACTCCTGGATGTATGTATTTTTCAATTAACAGGTGGATAAAGTTACCAGAACTGGACAAATTGTCCAGAATTATATTTAATTTATTGTTGAAAGCACTTCATATTTCTAAAAACTAAAGATTTAAACTATGGGCATAATTCAGCAAGTTTGATTTGTAGCAGAAGTTTCAGATTTAAAGCAGATATACATTTTCTTCTTACATTATTCAAATGTTTTAATGAAAAATGTAATAAAAACATTCCTTAAAGGTTCTTTACATAGTAAAAAGGTCTTCTTAGCTAAAATGCTAATACTTAGCGCTCTATCTGATAAAGCAAACCTTTGTTGTATCATTTAAGATAAAACCTGGCTTCTGCCTGAAACAACATATTCAACATTTTATAGATTTGTAGCAAATACACAATTAGAACAAATCATTACCATGAAATAGGTGTTTTCTGTGCTTTTTTAATTATTTCTAAAAGACTTATGTGAAACCATGTTATAACGTCTCCAAAGTGACACTGGAGGCTCTGTATATTATACTGTAGGTATTATATAATTCTTTTTGCAGAGATGTTAAACTGTATTTAGCATTTCTGGGTTAAATTTGCCACAATTCACACAAAAAACTTTATCATAGAGACGCCTCATCATCATGCATTACCTTTCCTGTGTTTTATCTCCATGTTGTTGTGTATATTAAAGGGAGGACGGAGTGGCACTGATCTCTCCCGGTGCTGGAACCACGGCGCTGGAGATCAATGTAACCAATCAGGATGGAGATGAAGCTCATCTCGCTCAACTGGTTGCGAACTTTCCAGAATCTCTTCCTTTATTGTCGGTCATTCTCAAACGAGACAGTGTAAGTCTTACAATAAAACACATGATCTTATAAATATGATAAGCCAAAATAAAGCCAAAGCAAGATAATATAATCACTTTCTGGGTGTTATACTGAATTTCAGTGTTTTATTACCACATTGTCATTTTAACAAATGACTAATTAGATGCTAAAATACTTTTTTTGCTCGATGTTTCATTTTATTTTATTTAAATATTGAATGCAAAATGAATTATTGTTTATTTGTGAATTTTTCAGCACAACTAAATATCCGTAAAATATAGTAAATTATAGAATGTCACTATAAATGTCACTATGAATGTCACTATAAATTCCTAAAGAAAATTCATACTTCAATAAATAAACGTAGAACTATTTTTTATTTCCAAATAAAACTTTTTTTGCTCGATGTTTCATTTTATTTTATTTAAATATTAAATGCAAAATGAATTATTGTTTATTTGTGAATTTGTCAGCACAACTAAATATCAGGATATTAAAGAATGTCACTATAAATTCCTAAAGAAAATTCATACTTTAATAAATAAACTATTTTTTATTTCCAAATTGTGATATGAAAAGAATAAAGCAGTTCAAGATGTGCTGCTATAAGTAAGAAATGCTTTGGAAAGCTTTACTGTGTTTTTTCTACAGGAACTGAAAGTGAAGTGTGCCGTGGACGAGACTAATACGAGAGCCGAATGTGATCTTGGAAATCCTTTCAGAAGAAATGCAGAGGTAATGTAGATAGTGTTGGACCTGTATTTATTTATTTACTTACTATTATTTTGCTTATTTAATGTTATTAATTCTGCAGGTAACGTTTTATCTGTTGCTGAACACCGATCGTCTGAGCCTGAGCGTAACCGACGTCAACGTGACTCTCAGTCTCCAGACGTAAGATGCAATATTTACGACATTTTTATTATAAATTATACATTTTATTGTGTATTACTTCAAAATGTACTGTTTTTGTTTTGGTTGTATGTTGGCTTTTGGAGTAATGTTAATATAAAGAACACAAATTGTATAAATATATATATATAAACATTTTTTTTTTTTATTTTTTTATTTTTAATTATTTGTTGTTTATTGTAGCGTCGAAGTCATTTCATATAATTCACTCAAAAGAAAGTGATTCATAAAGATACATTAGAACTAGTTAATTGTGGAAAAAGTAATGGCACCCTATAAATGAAAAAAAAGAATAATTTATAAATAATAAATTAATAATTAATAATAAATAAAAGAAAATATTCACATTATTCTCGATTCAACTCGCATTTCATCTGACCTCCAACTGGAAAAAAGTTTCCTCAACCTTGAGTTCAGCGTTTTTATGTTGTGTTTTTTCACTTATCCGTGTTTGCACACGTGCAATTTTATGTAATCCTGTGTATAGGTTTATTAGTTCTATTTAATTTTGTGTTGTTGTATGTTGTTTCTAACTTTAAACTCGCCTCCTAAATTTTTCAAACATTCCTCCTGAAATTTTCATAATCTTCATTGATGTCTTCTGAAAGCTACACGTGTAAATGTTTCTGTTGTTAATGTTGGATTAGGGTTGTAGTCTTTTGCAACATACCACTGCATTACATTTTAAAATTAATTTTTACACAAATTAATTACATTTATTTCCATATGAAAACATGAGCAGGTGCAAATTTATGTCTTCAGTTGTAATATATCTAAAGGTCTAGACACCAGATTTTAGAATCCATTGCGTTAAACTTTGAATAAATTTCTAGCTGGAAAAATATTAATATGAAATGATTTCACACTTGATTTTGTTGCTACAGGATCAGCGTGCAGAATATTACAGCAACCGTCGCAGAGGCTCGAGTTTTCTTTGAGTTGTATCTCCAAGTGTTTGGGTGAGAAAACTTCAGAAAATATGATTATAGCGGGTTTTTCTTTTGAGTTTTTTTACTTGATTAGATTTTTAAATACTGAATGCAAAATGAAAGATACTGACTGGATTGTGTCCTCACTATAAAAGCAGTATATTAATAGATATTAGTCAGACAATAACGTTATTGTGTTACTAAACTTCAGCCTCTCCCTGTGTAAACTCTCTTTATCACTACTTTAACCACTACTATGTCGCTTTATTGTGTCTGAAGACTAGCCAAACCTTCTCAAGTGTACTATCGAGAAGAGGAAGAGAAAAGACAATCAGATAAGGAGATCGGAGAACCTGTGCAGTACCAGTTTTCAGTATGTCTTTGTTTTATGTATTTTCTTTTTTATATTTTACATCAAGCATTAATGTGTTTAATTTTTCCCTACATGGCAACAATGACAGCAAGATCTTTGAGATCTCTGTGTAAGATTTTTGACTGTAGGTCAGTTTTGCTAAACTTTTCCATACAATAGTCGAAATGTGTGATTATTAAATTTTAATGTTTTTAAGACCAATTGTTTTGGAAAAAAACTATTAATATGAATAAAATGATCAGCCAATAGACACAACTTTAAAAGCTTTCATGCCCAAAATAATCAGTAATCAAGATTTGGGTTATTGTCCTGAATGTTGGAGGTTCAAGCCGTGGCATTGCCAATCTGCCACTCTTGGGGCCCTTGAGCAAGGCCCTTGACCCTGTTTGCTCCAGGGGCGCTGTATTATGGCTGACACTGCGCTCTGACCCCAGTTTCCTAACATCGCTGGTATATGCAAAGAAAAATATGTCACTGTAAGGTACATGTGATAAATAAAAAGCACCTTTTTCACCTTCATCTTATTACAGGAAATGTCAAAATATTCAACATCACCCCTCTGTCATTTCAGCAGTAAACACAACAGAATTTTTACAGTGATACACAGCACACACACATCATCTATGTTTTTCGCTTAAATTATGACTTCAGATCAGTAACATGGGTCGACCTCTGAAGTCCTTCGCCTCTGTGACCCTCAACATCCAGTGGCCGAAGGAGATTAAAGAAGGAAAGGGTCTTTTTTACCTGCTGAACATCACCGGGCCCAACAACCAGAGCATCCCGTGCAGCCCAGCCTCCGAGATCAAACCTCTGAACCACCCTCAGGAGGTCAGATGCTTTCACATCAGCGTTTCTCTACGTGCCACGTCATTTATTATTCATGTTTTACTTTTTCTGGATCTCAGTGATTGGTTATGACTTTGCTGGCTGTGTGCAGGTGATATCCAGAAGCAAACGTGAAGTGAAAGACGAATCCAGACACTCAGCTCTCAGCTCTGATGGACTCCTGTCTTTATTTGGAAGCAAACGGCGTTACAAATATTTGGTACACTTTTTACACAATTGCACGCCAAACTAAAGGGACTTTAAATTATCTCAGGAGTGGGTCTATAGGGGTTTATAGAAGTGATTTTTGCTCCTGCTGTCAGCAAATATTACACCAGTGCAAAGACAAAACACTAAAAACATGCAAAAGGCATGCATGTGTACCATAGAAATCGAAGTGTACTGTATAATGAGTATTTATAAATTGAATATGCAGGTACAGTATTTACACAATTTGTGTTTTAAATTGATACTAACGTTTGACTTTGTACTTATACTTTTGACATATACAATTATTTGTATAATTATATATGAGATACTGTAAAGATACAGACATTCAAAGAAAACCCTGGATTCACTTTGTCCTTTTCCTCTGCTTATTACAGACATGTGATGATGAATTAAAGTGTGTGCAGCTCAGATGCCCCCTAAAGGCAGCAGACACAACTGCAGTCACTCTGCACTCACTCCTGGGGAGCATCACTTTTATTGAGGTAATTTTTTATTCATTGGTTTTATTATATTTCTTTATTAAAACACCTTTTTGCATGAGTTTGCATGCTATTTTATTACTATATTCGGATTATATAATAACATGGTGTATGTTGCTTGTGGTTTGCCGAACAGAAATACAGCTCTCTGAATTATCTAGACATTGTGCTAAACGCTTCTCTGAGCCTTGATGGATCCCAGAAGAACCTCAGACTCGAAAAATCTCACACACACACACAGGTACAGAATTAAACACTGAGATTAACGGGTTTATCATGAATTATTATTTTTTTAATTTTATTTACCATGATAACATGCAATCAGATTAATCTGTATATGTGTGTTTCGTGCAGGTGAGACTTACAGTATTCCCAAAAAAGAAGCCGACATTTCTCAGTCGAATCCCCTGGTGGGTGATTCTGCTCATCGTGGTACTCACGCTGCTCCTACTTTGCCTCCTGACCTACTTCCTGTACAAGGTGATAACATTCATACAGTATATAAAGCTCTCACACATCACCAGACAGATCGCCCTGTCATATTACAGATATCAGCAAGAGAATGTGAAGACCAACACCTATTTCCTTAAAAGCATCTGAAGCTCACAGATGCCTTTGATTGGCTGAAGTCATTGCAAATAAGAGGGTGCCATCCTTCTACATTCCAGCCTGTATGTAGATCAAGAGTCCAGAGTCAGATATTAGGTTTTAATGGGAATATAGTCGTCTAGGAAATTATTTGCTTCCTTCATTCTGAGCAAAAACACATGCAAAAACTGATATTTTAAACCAAAAGACAAGATCAAATCATCTGGTGCTTAATAATTGATAACCATAGAGCTCCTGAAGCACCACCTTCTCGCAGAAACATCTCCAGATGATCAATTATCGTATCATTGTTAACGTCTTAGTGTTTTACGTATTTCAAAATAAAAATTTCTTCTTATAAATTCATGATTTCTTAATAACAGCTGTTTCTTTTTGTGTTTCGTGTCTCTGTGTTCCTCAGATGAGAAGCCTCGACTGCTCAACGTGCAGAGAAAACAAAAAATATCACAGTATCTATGATAATCAAGCTTTTAAATAAACACCTATGCAAGAAATCCAACAGAAAAAAAGACTGTTGGTGTTTAATGGGATGTCAAAGGAGCATCCCATACTGTTTACTGTTTACTATTAAAAAGTAGTGCATGTGTGCTCCAGGAATACTATAACAAGGTAATAGATATTCAGTCAAAGCTCTATATAGAGTGCTTTTGTACAACAGAAAGTCATGAAGTGCTTTATTCCTCATGTACCACATCATTACACATCATTACACAGTCATACTCTATGAATACGCCGACCAGGCATAACATTACACCTGGTGCACTGAAGAACACTAATGATCTCTTCATCATGGCACCTGTTAGTGCGTTTATATATTTATTAGGCAGCAAGTGAACATTTTGACCTCAAAGTTGACGTGTTGGAAGCAGGAAAAATGGGCGAGCGTAAGTATTTGTTAAGTAAGTTCATTTTGCTGATGCTCGACGGGTCACGACTGTTTCAGCAGGAAAGGGGAACCAACACAATATTAGGCAGGTCATAATGGTCATAATGTTATGGCTGATCGGTGTATAAACCTGTAGTTACATGTAATTCTGTGGAAAGTCCACATTCTTGCTATCACTTACATTAAAGCAGCTAAAACCAGTTACTCCGTTATCAACCTTTTCATTTTTTTTATGTGAATCTCAAATTAAAATAAAACTTGTTAATCAATGTGTGTTTATCGATTCAGTTGATGTTCATATTGAGCCATAAGTCATCTCTGGAACATTCCTTCTTTTTCTAAGCATGTAAATTAATATATGAATATTAATAATAACGTATTTTCCAGACTATAAGCCGCTACTTTTTCCCCACGCTTTGAACCCCGCGGCTTAAACAATGATGCGGCTAATTTATGGATTTTTCCGGAAGTTTTCCCGGTTTCACAAACATCATGCTAAAAAACTGAGCCCCATACCATTAGACCAATGAAATTGCGGAACGGGTTTTAAGGTGAACCAATGAAACTCTTTATATTAAATCAGATGCGCTCCCACTGAATCGGGCCGCACCACATCATAAAAATGGATGATGTTCCTCTGACGGTTGATCATTCGTCACGCTGAAAACAACCGGGAATAAAAACACACTTCACCTGTGTTCTGAGCTGCACGGCATCGGGAGAAAAGCTTCACCGATGGTGATTTTTAAACGCACGACAATACCAAAAGATAAACTCTCGAGAGAAATAGTTGTGAAAGGAAGGAGGAAGACAGTGAACAATGACTTTCTTGGTAGGCTACTGTTTAGATACAAGCCGTGTAACAGACACTGTGTTTTGTTAAAGCCTGTGTAAAGTTCATTAGTTTCAGTGTAGACATGCGGCTTATAGACAGGTGCGGCTTATTTTTGTTCAAAATAAACATCTTTGTTAAATTCAGTGGGTGTGGCTTATATTTGGGTGCGCTACAACGCAAAACTACATAGTTTCTTTGTGAAATACGTGCATATTTATTTTAATATGTTTTGGTTTTTTTTATATATTATATGGACAAAAGTATTGGGACAACTGAATCTTTCAGCTACATGTGGTTCTTCCCCAAACAGCAACAGTTCCTTCACTTGAACTAGGAGACCCAAACCTGCTCCAGCTTTATAAAGATATACTTTAAATAGGTTGGTGTAAAAGATCTCCTGGTATAAAGCTCTGACCTCAACCCTATTTAACACCTTTGGGATGAATTGGAATTCTGACTGCACCCTAGGAACCTCCTCACTTTTTATAAAAGCAAACTAAGATTTAATGTGAAATGAGATGTTTAAATGTGAAGTACCGCTCATAGAGTCAGGTGTCCACAAACCTTTCTCTCTCTCTCTTTTTCTCTCTCTCTATGTTGCAGCATCAGTGAGATCATGCTGGTAAAGAAACCGTGATGTTTGTTATAATAGAAAATATATCAGGATATTATGTTGAGGTCTCCCTTCGGAAACAGTATTGCTATCATTTCTAACCAAACAGCTGAGGTCATTGGGGTCACAAGACCAGGGTCTGGTGCTACAGTAGGTAGTGAACAGTAAGGCAGTATTAAAGAGTGAGTTATATTTTAGCTCACATTCACAGTTTCTAAATTGGGAGCGAGGACGAGCTGGTTTGTGTGTGTGTGTGTGTGTGTGTGTGTGTGTGTGAGTGTGCAAAAGTGGGTCAGTCACTCTGTGTTGTCATCCACTGGAGTGTTGTAGCTCTTAACCAGAGGCTGCATGAAGAGACCAACAGTTCCAGAAACACAAACCAACACAAAAATCCAGAGGAAAAGCCGGTCTATGACCATCGCCACATATTTCCAGTCCTCAATGATCTGAAACAAAAGAAAGTTTTGTTGAGAACGCATATCGACTAGGAATGTGTAGTGATTATAATGTTTTATCGAATTACTTTTAATTGCATTGAACCACACATACATACTGGCATGTAAATAAATTCATTACCCTCAAATAAATCATTTGAAATATTTAGGTTATAGGAATTTGAAAAGACATTACAAAAAGGGCTTTTATGACTTTTTTATTTAAGTCTTTCACATCAATTGCCATTGTATATTTTATTAATATTGAACGTCTGTCTCTTACACTACACTACTACAGGTTTGGGGCTCCTAGTATAAGTAAAGGGAGAATTGAATGCTACCAGATCCAAAAGCATCCTATACAGTACCATATTTGCTTCCAAACATTGATATAACATTAGGAGGAAAAAAAACAGATGATTGGAAAGTTCAGGCTTCCAAATACTTGTCCATATAGTGACCTACATTACATTTGACCTGAACCTTGAGACGTAAACAGGCACTCTGTCTGAAGCAATGCCTCATATAATAAATTACCCTGCAGACCTTCATCTTTAAATCTCTGACAGATGATGATAAGAACAACCACAATTCTCACCGCTTCATCATCATCCTCACTCTTTATCTTGTCTGCGATGTATCTCACTCCCTCCATGGCCTCCTCCACTTCCCCCGAACACTTCACGGCTAGACGTCTGCGGATCTCTGTGTCGTCCTGCATGCCTCTGATTTTCCAATTCATGGTTTCGGAGTCCTTATTCGCAAAGAACGTTGAATCTGACTGTGCTTTCTGCTCTCTTTTAGTGGTCTTCTCGGAGAACGAGCGATGTTTGTGCTTACGTCTGAATTTCTCGTGCATATTGGAGGAGCCAGGCCTTCGCATGAACAGCAAAGCTGGCAGACGATGCAAGAAGAAGCCTCTGACCCATAGAGGCATGGTGTGTGTGCTAGGAGAACGGTGATGAACGTTTAGGACGCACACGCTGGTGACGATGGAGAAAGTCACCAGCACCATGGCGAACATCAGATACTTGCCGATGAGCGGCACAGCCAGCGAGGTTGGAGGCACAATCTTGGAGATGAGGAGGAGGAAAACGGTCAAAGCCAGGAGGACTGAGATACACAAGGTCATCTTCTCTCCACAGTCTGAAGGCAAATAGAAAACTAAGATGGCCAAAGAGGAGATTAGAATGCAGGGAACGATCAGGTTGATGGTGTAGAACAGTGGCTTGCGCTGGATAATGAAGTCGTAAGTGACATCCAGGTAGGTGAGGTCATCTGGGTCTTCGTTCTTGCGGGCAGGAAGTGACACAATGTCCCACTCGCCACTGGGTTTGAAGTCATCTCGGCTCGCGAAGTCTGAGAGCAGGACCAGGTCGATCTCTGTATGGTCGTACGTCCACGAGCTGAACTTCAGCGTGCAGTTTTGCTGGTCGAATGGAAAGTTTCGCACCTCGATCTTGCAAGCACTTTTATAGATGGCTGGGGGCAACCAAGCAACCTCACCATTGCTGGAAACCAAAGCGTTGGAGTAGAAAGAGACCTCGTATGTCCCATCAGCACTGAAACCCAGAAACAAAGAACACAAAAATGACCTTCTATTTAACCCTTTTGAATTAAAGTTCAACATCAGATCACAAAATATCTAATATTGATGCCATTAAGAGGTTCCTCTAGAAGTATACTTTGGTGGTCTTAGACTTTAAACCCCACTGCAAATCAGGCACTAAACATTATTAGCTAGCAGAAATGGAAGCATTGATATTTGGCACTAAGTGTGTTCTCCTGCTCATCCTATTCCACTAATGGATGCTTAATCCCTCCAGAGATCCCCAAGTGATCCAAAAACACTCTCCAGTCAGAAGACAAAAACACAGGGTGTTTAACCAGACACTCCACAATCCTGAGTCACACCTCTACAGAATATTGGATTAACTATGAACATCTGCTTTATTTGAAATATAATTCAATCTCTCTCTTATCAGTGAAGCTTTTGTGTTTATTAAAAATAGAAGGATGGAAAAATGGCTTATGGCAAAGGTATAAAAAAGAAAAATAATCAGATGTTCCTGAGCTGTCGCCAATTCATCCCGAGATTTTGGTAATATAAATGATCAGAAAATCCGTGTACATACAGTGGTGTGAAAAGTGTGGAAACACAGAGTCTTTCATGGTATTTGAGAGACACTTGTATGTTAAATTGTGCTTATATGCAACAAACGAGTCCATTTAACTGCATTCATTTCCATTTCAGTCAATAAAATTAGGTTTTGGATTAAATTCATGTCACTTTCAACTTCACAGGTTTATCTGTTCATGTTTGAATTACATAAATGTAGGTTTAATAATGAAAGAAATAATAAACCAACATGGCTACCAATCCATACTTCAATATGGCATGCAATTCCTTTCTGGTCTGTAAGCGTTATTTAGAAAGCAAACTGTCGGGTGAAATGCCATCCATTAATAAAAAACCTGCCCAGTCACTGCACCTAAATCCTATTGAACTGCTTCTGGGATGAACTGGATCACAAGAAAGACATTTCCAACTACTGCAGAACAACTTTGGTAAGTTTACAAGAAGTAAAGTATTGTTTGTAAGTTTGAAGAAATGAACTGTCCTGATGTCCAGATGTGTGTGAAGCTGTTATTCATGCTAAGGGAGTGTTTTTTTAAATGGATGGAAATCAAGTTTAACATCTGTACATTTATTTATATTTATGTGGTCAAAGTAAATCTTTATACTTTCACATTATCTAGTTTGTTGCCATTAAACAACAGGAATACAATTGGGTTTTTATAAACTTTAAAAGATTAGGGATTTCCACACTTTTGCCAGGTACTACAGTATATATAACACATACACAGAAAAATCTGACAGGACACGAGCTGAAAGTTTCGGTTTGAGAGAGTGAGAGCATGAAAGTATAAATGAATGAGTAGTTTCTGGAAGCAGATTTATCCACATTTTATTGAAATCCTGCACAAACCATTTGGGCTGTGTCCTCAATTGCACTATACTCAATAGTGCTCTAAAAATTGCTCACTTATTGTAGAGGACGATGTCTGGCAGCCATATGTGCAGTGAGGGAAGACGAACTTTCACAACCCCTTCGTACTCGTTTGGGTTCCATGTTAATCTGTAATCATTCCACACCTTAAACACACAAACGCACCCACACAATAAATTGAAAGTGAAATTTTATGAAAACTGCAGCACTTCTCACTTTTAAGTTCAAGTCTGAGTTCATTCGTTTGGAAGCCAAACACCAAAAAGTGTTGCTTTAGTAAATAAAATAATAAGAAATACTGGATATTACTGTAAAGTACCCAATATAGTGAAATGATCACCTGAGAGAGCCAGCAGTTGGTGGTCATAATCTGTTCCCTTTCATTCTAAAAGCAGATAACCAAGTGTTATTCCATGTGTGTATGAGTACCTGTGTGTCCATGTGTCACTGAGACTCACCACACTGATAAGCTGAGCTAAAGACACCTGGATGGCGATGGTCACCTGCTGGCTTTTGTTCACTGCAGGTCGTATGAGCTTGTTGTAGCGTTCAGGAGAAAGGAGGTAATTAATTAATCGCTCTTCCACCTCGGCGCACAACGCCGCTATAAAGACACAGAAATTAAATGAAATTAAATATATGTAAATATAAAATGTCCAAAAAATAAACAACCGCTTTAATAACGCTTTAATAACATTTATAAGGTATATCAACTTCTACGATTGCTCATAATAATCCAACAGTCATTTCTGATCCACAAATTCGATTGGTCAAGCAGCATTTTTATACATCTTACCTCAGAGAACATTAACAACATGTAGCAGACTCTCTCACACGACTTACATCTTTAATATCATTCATACAGTACAACTAAGCAGCTGTGAGGTTAAGGGCCTTGCTCAGGGGCCCAGGAGTTTCATCTTAGTGTAGTTGGGATTTGAACTCACAACCTTCGGATCCAAAGTAAAATGCCTTAACCATTAACCACCACTGAGCATCTCCCCAAAAGAGTTGCCCAACACTGTATTTTCACTTCCTGGTCCAAAATTCTACTGCAGTAGTTTTAACAACTTTACAATTTTTAGCATACAAAAACATGTCTAATGAGGGCGAAAAAGACGAGGGGACACCAATTTCACCAAAAGCCCCTTTAAATGTACAAAAAATACCTCTTGAACTAGCTACAAATCACATGTGGTCTTTTGGGAATCTATAAAACAGAATAAACTGAACATTTGACTCTAGTGTGAATTGAAATGTGTGCTGATTCAGTAGAACTTCACTCCTGCATAAGTACATTCTAGCATAATAGCATGGTTAATAGAATAAGAGATTACATCCAAGGCAAAACATGTTATAATGGTTAGTGACAAGCAGCCTGAGCAGTGCACTGGTGCTGCCGTGTGTCTAAAGGACACGGTCAGAATGGATTATATCACCACAGTTAATATGTTCAGCGACAACAAGATTCAAACTGACAGGCGGCGACGTCATGCTGCGAATACGGCGTTCAAATCCCAGGAGAAACTGTGCTGTGTGAAAATAGAGGACCAGAAGGTTAGATCTGAACTATTGATGATAAGCTTCGCATCGGTGTGACGCCATAAAAGTTAACGATGTGATGCATGGATTTAAACTAATGTCTCTCTCTTTATATAAATCTTCCTGTCGAATGTTGAGCTTCATTACTTGCTTCATTGTCACTCTCACGCAGCCATGAACGCTGAACTAAAGTCCTTGCAATGCTACAGTTTCTCTCCATGCTAACTTGAGTGTATCATGCTCTAAAAAACAATTCAGTGTGTGCAAATCATTGTAGGATTCACTCAAACTGATATGCCTGCAACACGTCGGCCATTCGTACAGTGTTAGTGTAGGAAGATGGAGAAGCTTAACGTCGTACAAGTACAAGTAAATGACCACAGTATCAGACCAGTAGCTGATACCAGGACTATAACAAAACTTTCTGATTTTCCCATATTGTGAAATATAAGCGTATGATTTCTGAGTCAGCTCAAGATGTAACAGTAAAAGTCTGTTAAAAATATTTTGCCAAAATGTGCTCAGACGTTTCTCAGGAAATACCTAATAGAGATTATGAAATCTTTCTTTCTCTTTTTTACACACACACACACACACACACACACACACACACACACACACACACACACACACACACACACACACTCAGCTAAAGCTTAGAGACACAACTCTTCCACCCAGATGCACTTCAACTCAGTAAATAATTCAGTTGCTCTAAAATAAAGCTGCCTCATCATACAGACTGTGATCTCTCGTTTCTCAATGGAGAGTGCTCATCTATCTATCTATCTATCTATCTATCTATCTATCTATCTATCTATCTATCTATCTATCTATCTATCTATCTATTTATCTATCTATCTATCTTTTAAGTCAAGTTTATTTCTATAGCACTTTTCACAACAGACATTGTCTCAAAGCAGCTTTACAGAAATCAGCAGTCAAGGTGAATGTCTGTCTGTCTGTCTGTCTGTCTGTCTGTCTGTCTGTCTGTCTGTCTGTCAAAAATTATGTGCGTGTGTGTGTGTGTGTGTGTGTGTGTGTTAGTTTTGGTCTTTCTCCCAACCCTTCTGCAGCTCTGACTCACTGAGCAAAAGATTTAATCATGGTTATGGCATACTTATCCTGCCCTGAGACACACACACACACACACACACACACACACACACACACACACACACACACACACACAAGCCCTACTTTATCTGTGTTAATAAAAATTTATAAGTCTCTGACTTTAAGGTCCCCTGACCTTCTAGGTCCTCTTTATCACCACCTCACCACTTCTTTACATGTCACCAAGAAAGTGAATGCCTTTTTTTACATAAGCAAATTTTAAGAATCAGATCTGTCAACCGTTAGATAGCAGGCAGTTTATTATGCAACTATGACAGTTTATGAATGTTGACGTTCCTCATCACACAAGGAGTTACTGCATTATTGAAAACAAAAAACAAATTTTAGTATGACATGGAAACTTCACGGAATAATAATAATAATAACAACAACAACAACAACAACAACAATAACAACAACAATAATAATAATAATAATAATAATAATAATAACAACTTGCTTTGTGTTCATGCTTTACATGTACATAACAAACAATAATCAACTACAAATTGCTTTTATATTTATAGAAATATCAATGAAGATTATTAATAAGTTAATTATTAAATCCAATAAATTTTTTTATTGGTAAAAGTTTGATTGAAAAAATAAAAATAAATAAATGAAAATGTATATATTATATCTATCTATCTATCTATCTATCTATCTATCTATCTATCTATCTATCTATCTATCTATCTATCTATCTATCTATCTATCTATATATATATATATATATATATATATATATATATATATATAGAGAGAGAGAGAGAGAGAGAGAGAGAGAGAGAGAGAGATTATATAATCCCACACTAGTGAACCTGATTTCCCAGTTTCCATCAGCCCACCATCAAACTCATTACTTACTGGTGAGGAAAAGCAGGCAAAGTCCTTTTTCCATCCGAGCAGCCATGTGTGGATCTCAGCCTCTTCTTCTCTCTCTCTCTCTCTCTCTCTCTCTCTCTCTCTCTCTCTCTCTCTCAGCACTAATGTTCAGTTTGCGCTCTTATCACATTACTTTTTGGGATGAAAAACGCATGCGGGGGATTTTTAATCTGCGGAATTAACCATCACCTCCGAGAGCACATTCCTGAGAGAGAAAAATTTTGCTCATCATCTCCATCACATGATCTGGGATAATCCAACAGGATTCACTTTTGCTTCCCAAAACATCCGACAAAAGGCGCAAACTGGAGGCGCACAGATGTACATGGCTCGGGAACAGGGTTGCCAGATTGGTGTTCTGGGGATCATTCCAACTAATGTTATTCCAGATAATGTTCTTGGGTTCAGCAAGGAAAATTAAGTCTATTCGAGATTCATAAAGCATTAGCACAATACATAAAGCATGTTAATATGATAGGAAATATTTTACATTTGTAAATTGGTTTAAACAAATCATTGGGAGGAATATTTTTTAAGAAGTACATTTTCCCATTAAGTTAAAATCATAGCCATTCAGGGCTGATGCTTTGAAATTATGCTTCGGGATATTGTATTTAAAGAAATCATAATTTTAGGACATTAAAATAAAATTTACATCAAAGATTTGAATAATATGATTTAATGATTTTTATGATATCATTTAATTCCTGCTTATTCACTGACCAATGATTTGTCTCAGTTTTTGGTGTATTGTATATAATTATTTGTGTATAATAATAATAAAAAAAAACATCTAAAAACTGAATTTAAATGCTGCTCCAATATGTTCATACACTATATGAGCAAAAGTCAATAGCTCACAAATTTATGAAAATTAGGGAGAAGGTAGCAGAGCCTCCAGCCTGACTTTCTACAGAATTCTAGACCTGTTTACAAACACCTAATAAAAAAATTATACTCTAAACTTTAGTATGTTTACATATACTAGGATGTAAATTTGCACCTTACGCATTCAGATGTTTACGGGAAATATTAACCTGGCTTATTTACAGTACAGAGCAAAAGTTTGGACACACCTTCTCATTCAAAGAGTTTTCTTTATTTTCATGACTATGAAAATTGTAGATTCAAACTGAAGGCATCAAAACTATGAATGAACACATGTGGAATTATATATGGAATTATATACATAACAAAAAAGTGTGAAACAATTGAAAAATCTCATATTGTAGGTTCTTCAAAGTCGCCACCTTTTGCTTTGATTACTGCTTTGCACACTCTTGGCATTCTCTTGATGAGCTTCAAGAGGTAGTCACCTGAAATGGTCTTCCAACAGTCCTGAAGGAGTTCCCCGAGAGATGCTTGGCACTTGTTGGCCCTTTTGCCTTCACTCTGCGGTCCAGCTCACCCCTAAACCATCTCGATTGGGTTCAGGTCCGGTGACTGTGGAGGTCAGGTCATCTGGTGCAGCACCCCATCACTCTCCTTCTTGGTCAAATAGCCCTTGATGCCTTCAGTGTGACTCTACAGTTTTCATAGTCATAAAAATAAAGAAAACTCTTTGAATGAGAAGGTGTGTCTAAACATTTGGTCTGTACTGTATATATCTATATATATGCACTGAACTTCCTATACAAAACTTACTATATTGCATTTACAATGAAAACACTTGAGAGATAAGAGAAACTCTATTTCGAATCCTTTGCATATCTGTACACAAGGTGGCCTTGACAATTTATCTAATCTAATTTCAAGGTTTATGGACTCAATCTGGCAACCTTGTCTATGACACTGGAGGTTGTTATAAAGAGTTGATTATTAAACTCTATGAACACATCAAACACTATAAAAATTATTATTCAGATAAACTTTGTATTGATTTACAAAAACAAACCAACCCTGAAAGGTAAATAAGCTCCCACTACAGTGGAATTGAATTCACATGGAGCTCGGATGCAGAAATCCCCAGGGGTTCTTGCACCTCCGCGGTGGCGCGCCGTGATCGTATAGTGGTCAGTACTCTGCGTTGTGGCCGCAGCAACCCCGGTTCGAATCCGGGTCACGGCATGATTTTTTTTTTAAGTCAAACCCAGAATATAAAACTTGTACTGAACCTCAAAAATCTCTAACAATTCACAATTTTATGTCCCAATGCACAAAAAAGCAGCGCTGCATTTAAAGTTATAATTATTATACACACAGCTGATTTATCTCAATGCACATCAGATGATCTTGTCAGTGTGATCATGTACCGTGTTTTTGTTTTTAAATTTGCATTTTCTAAAATAAATTCTTATAATAATATTCTGTATTTCTGTAAATAAAGAAAATGAATAAATGACCGAAATGCACATAAGTGCAAATCTTAATTTGATAAAACACTAATTACCCATAAAATATTTCTAACTAAAGATAGTTCAGTAAAAAAAAAAAAAAAAAACAAGTGATAGAGTTTATTATGCATGAAGCATTCATGATAAAAATGATTAAATTATACATTCATAGTGATTTTAGAAGTAAAAATGGTCTATAAAATGTAAATGTGCTGAGCTGTCACTAGATGTCGCAGTGTGTGAGGATCAGAGAAGAAATCTCTGCCATGTGGAGGGTTGAGTGTGAGAACTGAATTAATAAATGCAAGAAAAAAAAATGACATAACAGATTGATCTAAAGAAGAGTGAGGCAGAGTAAATTACTGGATAGCTAAAAAAAAAAAAAAAATATATAAAAAAAAAAAAGCTATTAAAGCTCTAAATTCAGACTATTATATTTTGTAAAATCATATATTTCTTTGTAATTTAATACGTCTGTCTTTATGTTTTAAAGGTCAATCAAGTGCTTGTGTGCTCTTCTGAACCAGAAGTGAAGGTGCGACATTTCATGCATTTGTCTTTTTTGCCTTTTGGCCAAAAAAGTGATCGTTCTATTGTTCCACATGAACCCTTAAGCCGTAAGAAACATCAGTTTCCATTTACACCATAATTTTTCTTTATTTTCCTCTAAATGGCACATATATCTGAAGGTACATCTTAAGCTGCATTAATGACCTAATTAGTGTACAACCACAGTTACTGTACCTTTAATGTTCACAAATAAACCTCAACAACACCCCCCTCATATTTTGACAGTGTACATACAGTAGAACTGGTAATTGTGGAGATGTTCAAGGGGTGTTACAGGGTTTGTTCTGTGGTTACAGGGTGGTGCTGTGGCTTTATGTCATGTCTGTATAAGTCTGGTTTATTATTATCATCATCAGACACAGTCTATAGAACACATGTATTTTCTTGTACTATAGTCCTGACTGCATGACAATTAAATTTTTTTTTTATTGTGAAAACACTGAGAGGTTTAAAGTCATGAAATACAGGATGATGGGCAGTCATACTGTGTATGTGAAAAATAAATAAATAAATAAATACAAATCATTATATAATATACATACAAGCAAATTGTTTTCCACCCCTCATACAAAATTCTGTAGATTCTATACAGAAACCGGTCACAGGCTGATGTCTTCTCCATGAATGCCACCTGCAGATGTTTAATAAGATCAGGACAAATGAAGGACGATCGTTAAACACTGCAGCAAGTCTGCAGATGATGAGAGAAGAAGAAAACGAGCGTTTAATAAGTAGGATTAGAAGAAGCTCCACCCACACGCCTCACCAGGAAGTTCAGTGCGGGTTGCAGAGCTTCTGCAGGATCTCGAGCGAAAACCTTTCGTGCCTGTTGCACATCAGCAGTGTGTTTAATGTTGACACCAAATTCTCAGCAGGAGGAACTTTATGTTTATTTATTTAATTCTTTATTTACATTTATTGATATATTTATGTAACTCATGAATAATAATGATAATGGTTTTTTATAATTTACTGCATAAATTTCACTGTTTTCTTCATTAGTGCAGAATTAATATTATTTTTAAATAAATATATTTTCTCCTTTTTTATTCTGTATTCTTATTTATTATGCTTCTGTATATTTAATTGTATTTTCTGACGCTTTTTCTGTCACCTTACCTCTGCACTTTTTACAGATCGTAAGGAGCTCTTAACCATCGCATGCACAGGTACGGCCTGGAAAGTAAACCCTGAGGGTGGTGTGGAACATTCAGTGTGGTTTTTACTCGCTGTACCTTCCTGTTTACCTGAGCACCAAACTTTATACCGCTATATATGCTCTATATACATTTACACACAGGCACGCACACACACTCACACACACACACACACACACACACACACACACACACACACACACACACACATGTGTATATATATAAAACTAAAGCATATGCATGAGATGTTTCTTTTCACATACATAGTGACAAATGAATTTCATAACATTCCTTATTTTTATAAAAAAATTGATAATAATTTACTTACAGGAATCATTTCTTAGTCGTTTTCGAGTTGAACAACTTACTCATCTCTGATCTTGATTTTTTTCCCTGATCTAGACTACCCAGAAAAGTGCCAATAATTTTACACATTACTGTAAATACAAAGGGAACAGTTGATAGATGGTTTACTGAGGAACTGTGTGTTCAGTATGTATAATAAGTAATAATTAATAAATAAAACAATGTAGTTATATAAAAAAATCGACGTATTTATTTCCTACAGAAAATTTCACAGCAGTAACAGATTTGAATGAACTAAAGACTGCAAAATTAGAAACAACACCAGTAAGATTATATATAACAGTTTGCTCGAGATGTTTCTAATTTTGCATCATGGCTGAAGAAACGTCGTGGGTTGAGAGAAGCAGAAGGAGCCACACATCCTGTGGAAAGTTTGAAAGGTGTGAAACTGATGCTGTTACTGAGAAGAGCGACTCGGCGGTCAGAGCGGTCTCAGAGCTGCAGCGTGTGTGAAGGGTCAAAGAGACAAACAGAGCTATAAAACCACTAACACCTTAAAACCTCTCTCTCTCACACACACACACACACACACACACACACACACACACACACACACACACAGTACATCGTTATATGTCAAGAATGTTATGATTGTATTACTTTGAATGTGTTTTCAAAGAGTTCAATGTGTTTATATGAATAATCGTAGCTGTGTGTGTGTGTGTGTGTGTGTGTGTGTGTGTGTGTGACATAGATATACACACACACAAAGAGAGAGAAAGAGAAAGAGAGAGAGAATGTGTTTGGTTAGTGTCACAGAGGGGAAGCACGAAGGCCTGAATGAAACTCCCCCCATGATGTCTTTCAAACATTCATGATCATAATTCATAAAAAAAAAAGTGAAAGTACCTTCAGATCATTTATAGAAATCTACATACACACTTCTGTTCACATCAAAATGCTGTGTGCTTTATTTTTTAATAAAAAATTTACTTCTATTACCTCACACATTCATTATTGTAACTCTCTTCTGTTTGGGTTCCTCACAAACCTCAACTGGTCCAGAACTCCCAGAACCTCCTCAATCTGTACTTCATCACCTACACTCACGTCCTGTCAAATATTGAATCAAGTACAAGATTCTGCTTCTCACTTTCAAAGCTCTTCATAATCACCCACACATCTCTGACGCTTCATACCTACACCCCAAAGCCCACTCTCAGATCATCTTAATCACTTTTTCTCACTGTACCTTCTGTCCATTGGGTCACTATGGAGTTCAGGTCATTTAGCTGGACTGCTACCACTTTTAAATCATCCTTCAAAACTCATCTGCTCATCTGCATCTAACTTTTCTGACCGATTGAAACAGTTACATAGCTCTGTAGTCTTCTAACGTCAGATTGTTTATTAAACAAATAAAATCATTTACAAACTGCATTTTGTATTCACTCGGGTTCTCTACATGTGATGTGTAATTTGCTTGATGATCTGTATAATTGAAAAAAATTGTGAGAAATATGCAAAAAAACAAAACAACCTAAACAAACATCAGGAAGGAAGCAAATGCTCTTTCACAGCCCTGTAACTGCATTTTATTTTATTGGCTAAAAATCTAATCCATAAGTTTATAGGTGCATGTGGATGTTTAATGAGATAATTTTTCCATAATGTTTAATACAAGGAAAAATTAACCTGAATATTTCTAAATTAAATGAGTCTGTGTTGTTGAGAAGTTGGGTTTCCTGGTGGTCTCTCACCGCTGCGGCCCGGGTTCGATCCCCGTTCAGGGAACCAAGCACTTTCAGTGCCGGTCCAAAGCCCGGATAAATGGGGAGGGTTGCGTTAGGAAGGTCATCCAGCGCAAAAACATGTGCCAAATCATACATGCGAAGGATCTGCTGTAGCGCCCCCTAATGGGAGTTTTGGTGTTGTTAAAGAATTATAATTTGCATTTTTTTGACTCAGCTTTGACCCTACATTTCTTTTAGAAACGTCTGCAGTTCAGTTGGTGTGCATCCAAAAATTGTTGTTTAGAAGTACTGTTAAGTAAAATGCTTTGGTCAAAATGAAGCCAAAATTAATTCAGAACCAAACGTTTTTCATCACATTATAATATGGCAACCATGTGACCCAATTAAGCTTTTCTAGGTCACAAATCAAACAATAAAATATAAATATTTATACAAATGTTTTGCATGAAACCTATTAATATAATTCCATCAACTCCAGCATTATTTCATTAACTCTATTGATATCAACTAAAATCTAAAGGTAATAAACTATAAATAAACTTATTGTGAGAATGGTATATATTCTTTACTTGTTAGTTTCTTATTTTTAAAAATTCAAATCTTTTAAATTAAAAATTTTAAACTAGTTTTAAACCCAAAATTGAGAAAAAACGTTTCTACAAATGTTTTGCATGAAACCTATTAATATAATTCCATCAACTCTATTGATATCAACTAAAATCTAAAGGTAATAAACTATAAATGAACTTATTGTGAGAATGGTATATATTCTTTACTTGTTAGTTTCTTATTTTTAAAAATTCAAATCTTTTAAATTAAAAATTTTAAACTAGTTTTAAACCCAAAATTGAGAAAAAACGTTTCTTGTGTTTTTTTTTTTCTGCGTAACTGCGAGCTACAGCACTATGGCCTATTTAGCCCAGTCTGTGACATCATCGTTTCCCCGTCACAAATCTGCGGCACAAAGTGAGATGTGTTCAATGTGTTATTGTAGCGAGGAGAGACGTACTCTACCTAGACCTCAAACCGAAGATGAAGACATCAGTGTGGATCACAGTAATGCTTTTTAATCTCAGTAAGTGTCCATCAGCATGTTCTCAGTCATATCCTGGATATTTATTGTACTCAGTGTTTTAAACATGGCATGTCAGGGGTTATTATTAATATCGGTATCATATTTAAAGTGAGCATCTTATGGGTAGAATCAAGTTTTGGTTCTTTTTCTTGTGTTCAATTATGATATTAGGTTCCGCACAGATATACGAGATCACGCAACCGAACCCAACGATCACGGCTGATGTTGGTGATAGCGTGATTCTGCACTGCTTTAAACAGCGAGAGGAAACCACTGGAACCATCATTTGGTACAAGCAAAAAGTAGGACATGAGCCTCGTGTGATGGTCACGGTTCAACATGAACCCAGTTATGAAGATGAGTTCAAGCCACCAAGATTCAGCATCGAGAGAGAAAAGAGTGGCTGTCATTTAAATATTGCTCACGTGGAAGCTACTGATGAAGCCATGTATTACTGTGGACTGAGAAAGTTTTTGACTCATTTTGGAAAAGGGACATATTTATCCATCAAAGGTATTAATTCATTATTTATATACACACACAACTTTAATTATATGTATTGATGTATATGCAAGTAATCAACTCTTTTTAAAAACATGTATTACAAACTTTTACTACTACCTATGCATTGTAAATCCAGGATCCTTCACTGACTATATTCCCCTGAGCAGGAGATGAAGATGTAAAAGTGACAGTGAACCAGAGCAGTGTATCAGACTCGGTTCCTGCAGGATCATCAGTGACTCTGCAGTGTTCGGTTCTCTCTGAGAGCAGAACAGCAGAACTCCAAGTGCTCTGGTTCAGAGCTGCTCCATCACAATCCCATCCTCAAATCATTTACACTCATCACAACAGCAGCCTTCAGTGTGAATCTTCTACACACACCTGTGTGTACAACTTGTCCAAGAACATCTTCAGCCTCAATGATACTGGAACTTACTACTGCGCTGTGGTCCTGTGTGGGAAGATCATTTTCGGGAACGGGACACGAGTACAGCTGAGTGAGAACACATTTGCATACTTATTTTTTGTAATAAAATGTTTATTAGTTTTAAATGAATATAATTTAATAGACTGTTGGATCGGAATAATAAAATGAATAATATCAGAGGGAAATATAGATACTTTACGGTATAATGAAATGTTGAGATGCATCATTGTGTTTTTTTTTCTACAGAAAACTCTCTGGATCCTGCAGTGTTCTTCTTTGCTGTAGCTTCGGGAGTCTTGGTTGTGATCATGGTTTATGTTCTAAGTTGTAAAGCGAGAAACTGTGAACACTGCAGTGGTGAGTCTTCATTGGCTTCATATGTGTGGTGTGATGGTTTTTGGAAAACGCTTACCATGGTGATGTTTTGATATTTTCAATTTATAAAGTTGCAAAATCTAAACTTAACTCTTTAATTCTATTTAATGATTTAAGTCCAGGTCCACCGTAGTAGATGAACATTGCCTGAAAGGCACAGTTTCTGAATATATTCATTTAATTTTGATGATCCACTTCCTAGTTAGTGGCTAACACTAGCGTCATGGATTTTTTAGCATTTTCATGCATACGGTACGGAGTGAGTGGCCACAGTGACACTGTGCTATCTATAGTTTCTTTTTATACCCCTGCCATTGTGTATGCTTTTAAATGTAATACAAATAAAAATGCGCCCAAAGCGCGAGGAGACTAACTCCCTTTATATGCAGAATTGTCATGATTTTATTACTTTAAGAGAAATTTTTGAAACAGGATATAAAATGCTAAAAAGTTACCATAGTGCTAGCATTAGCTGCTATTCATTTCCCGGTCAGCAGCTATACGTTTTTTAGCTTTTCATGCATATATATATATATATATATATATATATAAAACAACATCTTACTTCTTCTATAATAAGTTTGGCTCTAAACATAATATTGTTTTCTTCTCTATAGGAAGATCTCATGCTTCAATGCTAAAGAAAACCCCAACTCAGGTTAATAATGCTGATGCTGCATATTATTATTATTACTATTATTATTATTTAAATTAGATTTTCACCGCACTATAAGTGAACATAGGTTATTCATATTAATATAATAAGTTAAGTTAAGCTTCTTTTCTCTCTGTTCCCACAGAGCCGTGATGCCGTAAAGCAGAATTTTGCTGCAACACACATCAATAAAGGAAAAGGAAAGAGAGAACGAGCTCATGATAATGTGTATACTGAAGTGATTTACTCTACGGTTTCATAGATCATAAAATATAGATATAAATATATGCCATATATGTCTTTTAACTAGCATGCTCTCCAGCGTGCTAAAGGGATAAAACCCCAAATCACAATCTGTGAGATTTATGCAAATAAAAACATCAAATAAAAAATATTTATTTGCAAATCATTTAATATTAAAAACCTGACGACTGCACTTCATTATAACAAAACTAATATCAACAGCATGAAGATGAGGAAAGATAAAAAACAGTTTGCGGAAGCCCAGCCAATGGGTTTGATGGTTAACGATCCACACATGTTTGGCCATTCAGTATTTGCATGATGTCTATATTAAAGAACATCTACTATTTAACTATTAAATCAATATCAGTCAGATAAATCAGAATAATAAACAGTTTGGAAAATATTCATATATAATGACATTTATTTAAACTTTTCCAATGATCAACTGAATTCCTGATATTGAATAATTTTTATATAACAATACACAGTATTAGCACAGGCTACTTAGACTTCTAGTAAACAAGGTGATGTCATAATTATGTTGATTATCATGACCATTTAGAAAGGAATAAAGAAATGTTATAATTATCATGTTACTTATTGTGTTATAATTGTATTTTTCTTTGTAATTCCATTTTATCTTCGAAAGAATCTCCTAATATTGTAGTGATGTGTCTGGCAACAGTGTTGATAATGTGTGGGATTGGTATCGCTGTTAAAGCTGTTTTACTCTTTAAAAGAAAAAAACAGTCCACAATGCAGAGGTTTGCCTTTTTTTTTTATACATTTGGCATAAAACTGAATTCAAATTCTATTTAATTGCATTGTCAGATCTTTATGCATAATTATTCAGGTGTTTTATAAGAGCACGCTCAGGTACTCTTTCAATTGCAACAGGAAATGATTTGAAGGGAACAAAAATACTTAATCAACTAAAAACAATAATTCGTGTAACTTTGCTTTTATGTTATTTGATCTCAAATAAAAATATATAACTGGATATACATTTGAGTCATATACATACACATTTTTATCTGTACATATCGTTAATGTTTTATTATATTTTGTTTATTTTTTTATAATTTAAGGCCGTGACTCTGTGGATCGATTTTAAGACTGTGTTTACTCTGAAGTGAAATCGTCCAGCATTACTTAAAATGTTTTATTTTAGATGAAATTTTATTTAATTTTCAGTTTTTTTGCTCATGAATAATGTCTGTAGTCATGTGTGTGTGCTGAGTCATTCATTACTTTGAACACAGTTTAATTCTGTGAGGAAAAAAATTTAATGAATATCTAATGCCTGCTCTTTTTAATATGATCAGCTCTTCGTAAAACACTTTAATGAACAGAGTTTTGATTTGTTTTTCAATACTGAGCATCTCGTATATCTCACAAATAATTTTTGCCCATTTCTTTGGTATTCCACATCACATTACTACACAACGTTTTATTTTTCATACTTCTTCATTAAAGTCTACACATTCATCAATAGTACATGTTTGTGTTGTTTTCTTATTCTCACCTTCAAACCACAGACCTTTTCCACTCACAGAGAAAAGAAAGTTTAGAGGGTAAACCCACATTCGGAGTGTTTACAGAGGTGCCAACATTTACAGTATGGTATCAAAGTTCATGATTTTTAACACCTTTCTTTATGGAAAAAGTCAGAGCAAACAATCATGACATGTATGAAGTGCAGAGAAATGTGCAGTGGTGGATGAAGTACACAAAGTGGGCATTTAAGTAAAAGGACTTTCCTCCCCCAAGCTGTCAGAGCCATAAACACCCTGATGCCACCCATGACCTTGCTTCCTCCTCCTTAACTGTGCACTATGGATATAAATGGACATAACATGGACATTAACGCATACTCGCATTCAGCCACTTTACTGAGCATTAAAAATGCACACTGGTCTCTGTAGCCTATCTGAAGACATTTGCACTAAAGGTCTTATTGTTTCCTAGAGACATCTGTACTTTGCACACATTTGCACACAATCACTCTGACTGTGCACTCGCATTTTACTTACCTACATCCCAACCTCATATCTATCACATCTACCTCAGATGTATCGCACCTTAACTCTGATATGTCTAATGTCGACTTTTGATTTATTTATGTTTAACATTACACTTGCTGGTTCACTTTCTATGCACCTTGGTCTGGGGAAACGGCATTTTGTTCTTTTGTATACTGTGTATGTGTAAGAATGACAATAAAGCTTGAGTTGAGTTGAGTTGATTTGAGTTGAGTTGAGTTGAGTTGAGTTGATCTGAGTTGAGTTGAGTTGAGTTGAGTTGATCTGAGTTGAGTTGAGTTGAGTTGAGTTGAGTTGATTTGAGTTGAGTTGAGTTGAGTTGAGTTGATCTGAGTTGAGTTGAGTTGAGTTGAGTTGAGTTGATCTGAGTTGAGTTGAGTTGAGTTGAGTTGAGTTGGTTTGATTTGATTTGAGTTGAGTTGAGTTGAGTTGAGTTGATTTGAGTTGAGTTGAGTTGAGTTGAGTTGAGTTGAGTTGAGTTGGTGAGCACGAGCGCTTGCTGTAAAAGACCGTTATAAGAATCACATAAATTACAAATATACATTTTAGCCCCATAAAAGTCCATATGTTTATCCCTAATGAGCGAGCTAGTAGAAACAGCAGAAAGGAAAAATTCCCTGAGATGGCATGAGGAAGAAACCTTGAAAGGAACCAGACTCAAACGAGAACACATCTCAATCTGGGTGAATATATGTTAGTGCCGTACATTTTCACCACTGACTTCAGCTGGCCAAACTTACAAACACATGTAGGTGGAACGGAAATTTTAAATAAACACGTGACTTCTTACAGCCAATCAGATGAAAGTCTCCAGTACAAAGATTCTCAGTACGTTGGCCTATAAATACTTGCTTAAACCTCAACCCAAGAATCAGGACATTTCTGAAGATGGCTGCACTCTGGATTGTTACGTTATCACTCATTATGTGTAAGTTATAAGGTGTTTACATTTAAAATGTTGTAGATGATCTAACTGTTCACTTGTTACATTGGATCTAAGATGAATGTACGTTGTATTTCCAGCTCATGCTGTGGATTCTACACGACCATCATTTATCTCTGTGAAGTCTGGAGAACGTGTTACTCTGAACTGCACAATCCATGATTTATACGTTAAAGAACTTATGATTTGGTACAAGCAACAGTTTGGAAAGATGCCTCAGGAAGTTAGAAATAATAGAGAGAATAGAGACGCTCACATGTCAACTGAGTTAAACTCAAGATTTCAAATTGATGATATTAAGACTGGGATTTCTTTGACGATTGTAGAAGTGAAAAAATCTGATGAAGGACTGTATTTCTGTGGATTATATACCTGGGGCAAATTAACATTTTCTAAAGGAACATTCATAGCTGTGACAGGTAAAAAACACACACACACACACACACACACACACACACACACACACACACACACACACACACACACACACACACACTATAACAAAAAGTTTTGCATATTTTTACATAGTTTTTATTATATACAAAGCAAACCAGCAGGTGTAGAAATACTGGACTGTTCTGATTACACAAATACTATGGAGATAAGTTTTGATTATTTAGAGGAAAGACTTTTTTCATTAATGGTGCTCATATTAAAATCAACTTCAGGAAAAAAATCTTTAAAGATTCTTCTCTTTAAACTCTTTTGATCACTAAATTTGTGGTTTTTTTTACATGCATATTTTATTTAGATGAAAAAATTTGAAAATATTATTGATGCATGTTTGTCGAACTATTTTCTTAATTAGTAATTTAGAGTAGGTCCTCCCACACAACATACAGCAAGAATCTTCATTTAGAAACAATGCTTTTATTGAGCATTTTTATGATTATATAAACTACATAGGTATTTTTAAATTGAAAAATTATTAAATCCTGTTTTGTTCATTTAATTATTTATATTGTATAATGAGTCATTTTTTAGTGATAAAAATAATTGTATTTCAATTTATTTATAGATTTTAATATATCTATTCATTTTAATTCTTTTTAATTAATTAGTATTTCATTACATAACTTTGATTACATTTAAAAAGAATTACTTGCATTTATTTTTATTTTATTTTCTCCTTTGTTGCATGTTTGTGTTGCATTTTATAATGTTAGTATGAAAAAAGTATTGGATTGTAGTGTTAAAAACAATAAGGTCTTACACTCTCTCTATATCAATCTGAGCAGGAGATGAAGATGTAAAAGTCTCAGTGCGGCAGAGCAGTGTATCAGACTCGGTTCCTGCAGGAGCATCAGTGACTCTGCAGTGTTCGGTTCTCTCTGAGAGCAGAGCAGCAGAACTCCAAGTGCTCTGGTTCAGAGCTGCTCAATCACAATCCCATCCTCAAATCATTTACACTCATCACAACAGCAGCCTTCAGTGTGAATCTTCTACACACACCTGTGTGTACAACTTGTCCAAGAACATCTTCAGCCTCAATGATACTGGAACTTACTACTGCGCTGTGGTCCTGTGTGGGAAGATCATTTTCGGGAACGGGACACAAGTACAGTTCACTGAGCAACATTTCAGTAAGGGTGTTAAAGTATCTTGTATCGCTTTGCTTAAATGGTAAGAGTTTAAAACATTGGTATGGTGCTACAGTGTACATCATTTATATATATTCTATGATTTGTGTTTATCTGCAGGAGAATCTGATTCTCTTGTGATCTGCCTTGCTGTTGCGTTGGTGGTCTGTGTGGTGGTGATTTTTGCTCAGGCCATTTTGAACTATAAAAAGCGTAGCATTGAACAACACATGGGTAAGTCTTTATAAAGGAAAGATTGACCAAAAACATCATAATATTAATTAAAATTTTAGAAATGATTTCTTACATATCTTTAGATAAGGTCAATAAAGTGCATAAGAACTTAATCTTGTTTTTCCTGAGGTAAAATGTTTTTGTAAAAATGTCCATATTGTGTCCATATAAATGTCCATATAAAATGTCCATATTTATGCTAAACACAAACTTCTGATCCAAGCAGAAATTGAGTAATGAAAGTGTCTTGCATTTACAGTAAAACCTCCACAAGGTGCACTTAAACACAAAACCCACAATCAGGTAACAGTTCATTTACACCACTAGAGTAGCCTGGATACACACAGTACTGCTTTTATTAGTAAAGAACCCTGTATGTGTGTTCCTGCAGGAACGTGAGGCTGTGGAGATGAGTTACGCTGCGCTGAGTTTCACAGAGGGGAAAACTAAAAGTGGCAAAATAAAGAAAGACCGACATTATTCTGAAGTGATACACACTTCTCATTCGTAGGTTACATTATTAATAAATGTTATTTATTATATGGCTGTTAATATAAATCTGAGTAATTAAGTAATACGTTTTTAATGTAAAGTCTGACAAATTTTAATTAACTACAGATCATTTTAGTCAGGTTTTTGCATTTCCAAATCATGGTGATATAAAAATATCTGAATTTGTACAATATTTAATTCTTAAATGTCAGGTTTTATTATCATCACCATCAACATTAATACAACATTGTACAGCAATTTATTGAAAATCCAAATCAAATAATTCCATTGTTTCATTAATAGTTAGAATTCAATTAAACTTGATTTATAGGGCGTTTAATATTTGATAGTCAGAAATTTGATTTGCAAATATATATATTTTTGGGGTATACAATTTTTTTTCCTAAAAAACATGCCAGAGCAGGTAGTTATAAAGAAAAGCAAATTTTTCAACTTAGATAGGATAAGTAAGAAACCTTATGAGGAACCCAACAAGGAAATCCATCTTCTTCTGGGTGTGATGTCATTTCCCTTCTATAACTGTACAATAAATAGTCAAAATTGTGCTATCAGAGAGGTGAAGATGTACATCTGGGTCATTTCTGTTTCTATTGTATAAATTCTGTTACTTGTTCAATGGGAATTTATCCACATTGAAATGTTGAACTTCTACAAGTTTCCTAGTGCACTTTTCACCACTGACTTCTGCTGTTCAAACTGTTACAAACACACATGCATGTAGGTGGGATGGAAATTTCAAGCAAACTCATGACCTGTAGCAACCAATCAGATCAAAGTCTCCAGTACAAAATCCTCAGTGCTTTGGTCTCGAAATACTTTCAAACATCTTGACTAACAAAATTTACGAGAATGGCTTCACACTGGATATTTTTTTTAATTGGCACCATAATATGTAAGTTGGAGTTGTTTTTATTAAAAATATGAAATATTCAACTGTCTACAATTTTTCATGATTTTTTTGCACTGGAATGTTTGTTTCTAGTTCCAGCCCATGCTGTGGATTTTACTCGACCATCGTTTGTCTCAGTGAAGTCTGGAGAACGTGTTACTTTGAACTGCACATTTCAAGACGCAATCACTAAAGAACTTTGTGTTTGGTACAAGCAAAAGTTTGGAGAGTTGCCTCAGGAAGTGGGGAAAATGATAGCAAATAGAGACATCCAAACTTCACCCGAGTTCGACTCCTTAAGGTTTAAAGTAGAGAAAATCCTGAGTGGGATTTCGCTGACAATTGTACAAATTAAAAAATCTGATGAAGGACTGTATTTCTGTGGAGTACATGCCTGGGGTAAATTTCAGTTTTCCAATGGAACATTTATAGATGTTGCAGGTAAAGTTTATATACACACACACACACACACACACACACACACACACACACACAAATTTATTGCAGATGTTTTTTATTTTATATATACATGAAAAATAATTGTGTAGTTGAAAATTGTACTAATGTAAAACATATGTGCGGGACATAAAAACCTCTATAGAAGAAAATGAGATTCAAAATGCTCCTGAGAATATAACTGGCTAATAATAACTCAACATTTCATATAATATTTGTTATTACAGTTCTGGATCTATTGGATATATTTTTTACTTAGAAATTTTGTGGTAAAAAGTTAGGTGTAACACACAAACACAATTCCTTGCACTCACTCACTACTTTAAGAATCTTAATTTTAAGACATATACAATAAAATGAGTATGTTGTCCTGATTAAATTTCAGGTTATACCATTAACAGTGTTGATGTTTTCAATAAAAAAATAAATATATATATAGTGAGCTGTGCGGAAAATAAAACCTTTTTTAAAAAAACAGATTTAAAAATCAATGCCTTATATTAGTAATAGTAATATTCTTTAGATTCCCACTTAATTTTAGTCTAATTTTCTTGATCTTTTGTTTGGATTTTTTGTAATTTAATGTATTACTCTATTTTATATGCCCATTTTCACAACTTATTAAATAACTATTTTATGTAAAATAACTATTTTATCAGTTTTAACTAGTAACTAATGTGTTCTTCTTCCCTAATGGCATTTACTTGTCTTCTTTGTACAGCACTAAGAGCAGGATTTATAGAAGTACAAATGTATACTGCAGTATATAGATAAATGTGTATACACACACTTACACATGTGCGGCCTGTAAGAATAAACATCTGGCCAGTTTATCAGGATTTTTTTCCAAATGTGTATTTTGGCAGTTCAGTGTATTAAAATGTATGATTTTAAAATTACATACAGTATAGTTTAATGATTCAGGTAAAAACAAAAACAATACAAACCAAACCTTTATTGTCAATATTACATTAAACAGATGTAAAAGTGACAGTGTTCCAGAGCAGTGTGTCAGACTCGGTTCCTGCAGGAGCATCAGTGACTCTGCAGTGTTCGGTTCTCTCTGAGAGCAGAGCAGCAGAACTCCAAGTGCTCTGGTTCAGAGCTGCTCCATCACAATCCCATCCTCAACTCATTTACACTCATCACAACAGCAGCCTTCAGTGTGAGAGCGAATCTTCTACACACACCACCTGTGTGTACAACTTGTCCAAGAACATCTTCAGCCTCAATGATACTGGTACTTACTACTGCGCTGTGGTCCTGTGTGGGAAGATCATTTTCGGGAATGGGACACGAGTACAGCTGGGTGAGACTCAGGAGAACATTTTTATATATAGTGTTTTTATTGTGTTTGAATGGAGCCCTCGTGAGGTTTTGTCCTTGGTGTGATTCTTTAGACCAGTGAGAACAAATTGTTATAATTAATTAAAACAAATAAGAAAAAAATAAGACAAAATACATATGATTTTTTATTTATTCTTTTATTCTTATTCATTTATTATTTTGTATGGACCATTTATTTATATTTATTTATATTAGATCTTATTATATAAGATCATTTTCGGGAACTTAACACGAGTACAGCTGGGTATAAAAACATACTCTGACCAACATTTCAGTAACAAATGGTCTTGCTTTATGGTTTAAAATACTGAGACGGGTTTACGGTTTACACCTGCATCTTTATGTTATTCATTTATTTGTATTTTTTGACAGAGCAAAGTGGTTCTGTGGTGATTTGCTTTGCTGTCGCGTTAGCGGTGTGTGTGGTGGTGATTATTGCTCAAGCCATTTTACACGGTAAAAAGCTGAACTTAAAACAAAACGGGGGTAAGTCTTTATTTAGCTACGGAATACCAAACATAATATAATACAAATGCAATTTAATTCCACAGATAACATTTGAAATTTAATACAATGTCTGTGCAAATGAATAGAAAAATACATGTTCAGTTTTTAAGGCTATTCTTTCCTCTACAGTGAAACTCCCACGAGGTTCTTCAATAGAAAGAACACCCAACCAGGTATCTAATCATGAACTGTGTATACACATAGACTTATAACTTTACACTAAATTGTATTATTTGTTATTAACTCTGTATATCTGCTCCCTCAGGACTGTGGTAATGTTGAGCTGAATTACGCTGCCCTGAATTTCACTGAGAGGAAAACTAAAAGAGGAAGAGCCAACAGAGGACAATCTCAAGATACGGTTTATTCTGAAGCAAGATTCACTCATGTCACCTAAATTCTGGTTGCCATCTTATGATAATTGGCTGCTCAACGTTTGAGCTAAATCAATATCAGAACATTTGTTTTTAAAAATTATAAATTTGAGCCTTATATGTTATAGGTCTGAGTTGCATGAAGGAAATGTTGTGTAACAGTTGCATACTAGACAATTTATCATTGTGAAGGTTCCTGTATTAAAGCATAATGATGCCTGAATGTATTTTATACGTCTGTGTAAAATGATAAAGATGAACATGAGGTGTGGTTCTGGAGTGGTTCAATCTGGAGATTAAATCTGATTGGACAAAAAAATCAAACATTCCCATACACGTACTGGAACAGTGCAACAAAGAGAAACGCTACGAAATAAAGAAAATAAACTGTTAGGAATAAATGGATACAATTTCTTGAAACAAATATTAGAATTTAGGTTGTAAATGTAGGTCAGTGCTTCTGGTAGTGTTTAGACCAGCAGAGGAGACTTTGCTGGCCCTGACCGCCCACCACTGGCATAATCAGACATTATAATAATAATAATTTGATTTATTATATACTAAAGTGTTATTATTAGAGAAATAATGAAAAAAATATCGAGTGACTTTACAGAGCTCACAGAGGAATAATACAATAATGTGCACAAAAGGAAGTTAGAGAATGATATACAGTATAAGGCAGCTAACATAGTTGTGCAAATGAAAAAGACATTGTGCTACATACTATAAGAAACTCAATATTTTAGGTGGAAAAATTATAAACATGAAATATTTGTTATACTTTTGAAGGTTTTTTATTGTTTTATCCACTTACCGTTATTATGTCGAATCATTAAATACAGTTGAAACCAGATATTTACATACACTTCAGGAAAAAACACAAAAACTTTTATTTCTTTACTCATACATTAAATCAGAGTAAACCTTTTTTGTTTCAAATCAATAAATATCAACATATTTTTTGCATTTGTTAAATGTCAGAATTGAGCGAGGAAGAATTTTATGTATTTTTATTATCAATTTAATCAAAGTCAGAAGTACATACACTAAGTTTATCGTGCCTTTAAACAAAAAAAAAAAACTCCAGATGATTCCATTCTGAGCTTAAGAAGTCTTTGATAGGTTAATTGATTCAATTTGAGTTCATTGGTGGCACACCAGTGGATACCTATAAAGGCACACCTCAAACACAGAGCCTGTTTCTTTGACATCATGGAAAAATCAAGAGAAATCCACCAAGACATCAGAAAAAGAATTGTTGACCTCCACAAGAATGGCTCATCCTTAGGTGCAATTTCCAGATGCCTGAAGGTCCCACGTTCATCCAGTCAGACGATAAAACGCAAGTATAAAAAAACATGGGAATGTCCACCATCATACCGCTCAGAAAGGAGATGGATTTCCAGAGATTAACGTTTTTTGTTGTGAAATGTGCAAATCAACCACAGGACAACAGCAAAAGATCTCGTGAAGATGCAGGCTGAAACTGGTAAGACAGTGTCATTATCCACAGTAAAACGAATACTGTACCGCCATGAGCAGAAAGGTTACTTTGGGAGGAGAAAGCCATTACTTCAAAACCACCTTAAAAAAGCCAGACTACAGTTTGCAACTGCACATGAGGGAAAAAATATTAATTTCTGGAGACATGTCCTGTGGTCTGATGAAACAAAAATTGAACTGTTCGTCCATAATGATAAACGGTATATTTGGAGGAAAAAGGGCGAAGCTTTGAAACCTCAAAACACCATTCCAACTGTCAAGTATGGGGTGGTAGTATAATGTTGTGGGGCTGCTTTGCTGCAGAAGGGACTGGTGCACTTTACAAAATAGATGGCATCATGAGAAAAGAAAATTATGTGGATATATTGAAGCAACATCTGAAGACATCAGCCATGTTAAAGCTTGGGAACAAATGGGTCTTCCAAATGGACAATGACCCCAAGCATACCTCCAAATTAGTTACAAAGTGGTTAAAGGACAACAAAGTCAAGGTTTTGGCCATCACAAAGCCCTGATCTCAATCCTATAGAAAATTTGTGGGCGGCAAAGAAAAGGCGAGTGGGAGCAAGAAGGCCTACAAACCGGACCCAGTTACACCAGTTCTGTCAAGAGGAGTGGGCCAAAATTTTATCAAACTATTGTAGAAAGCTTGTGGAAGGATACCCAAAACGTTTGGCCCAAGTGAAACAGTTTCGGGGCAATTCCACCAAATACCAAAGAAGTGTATGTATACTTCTGACTTTGATGAAAGTGATAATAAAAATACATAAATGTCATAAATGAGCGAGGGAGAATGTTTAACAAATGCAAAAATATGGTAATATTTATTGATTTTAAACAGAAAAAGTTTACTCTGATTTAATGTATGACAGTGAAGAAATAAAAGTTTTTGTTTTTTTCTGAAGTGTATGTAAATATCTGGTTTCAACTGTATGCCATATAACGTTGGGTAATTTATCAGTGCTGCTACTACTGTAAGCGTTTGTTAGGTAGGGAGCAGGTAAACCAGTTCCTGTCTTTTTAACTAAAACAAAAACAGAAATGTTGATGTTACATTGGTTAAGTGGAGGTTGTTTAGCTGACAAACTGTATGAAATTGTAGAAGTCAATGAATGTATTTGTATTTGTTTTGTCAAAGAAGGTGGAGATCTTTTTGAATGTTGAGAAATGTTATGTGAAGTGTTTAAGTGTTAATTTATTAAAATATATGAATAGCTTTGTTTGGTAAGCTAATCACTGCTATACAGTAGGATGAGGCCTATTAAATGTGACCAGGTGCAGAATTTTCATTGTTAAAAGTAGTTTGTTCTGAGTCTCAACACTTCTACTTAAATAGATTTCTATTTTTGCTGACTTCTGGTGGTCAAACTGTGTTACAAACATCTAAACAAGAGGGCGGGTTGGAAATTTCAAGTCAACTCATGAGATGTGGCAGCCAATGAGGTAATCGTCTTCAACTCAATATTCTTGTACGTTTGCTTGCATGTAACCAGCTTGCATCAAGCATCATGTTGTCTCCAAGGATGTCTCTAGCTCGGATTCTACTTTTAGCTCTCTTCATGACACGTAAGTTGCTTCCTGTTACAAAATTTGAGGTAAGAAGACATCAGATAAGGACTAACCTTTTTATATTACATTTTTATCCATCTGCAGCTCATGCGATGGATTTTTACAAACCATTGTTCGTCTCGGTGAAGTCTGGAGAACGTGTTACTCTAAACTGCTCGTTTCTGGAGAGCAGTAGATCAGATTATATTATTTGGTACAGACAGAGATTTGGAGAGATTCCACAGGACATTGGAGAAAGGCTTTTGCACACAGATGCCAAACCTTCACTTCAACTGAACAGCTCAGGAGTGAAAATGGACAGAATTATAAATGGGATTTCTATGACAATAAAACATGCCAAAAAAGACGATGCAGGACTTTACTTCTGTGGATTATCCAACTGGGAGAAAGTAACATTTTTCAATGGAACATATTTGACTGTGACAGGTAATGAATTACACAAATCTATACAAAGACTTGTAGATTATTTTGGAAAGTTTACTCAAAAAATACATTACACACAGTCTACTGTATAATTATTTATTAGCAACCAATGTTAAAATTGGACAGAAGTATTCGACTGATCTTATGTACACACAGAAGTTCCAGTCACTTTATATTGCTGCACTAATATATATTTTATTCTGTATTAATTATACACAGACTGGTATATTAAACGCTCTACAGACCAGATTACAAATGTGTAATTATTTATGTGGTGATATTTTCTGTAAGAAGAGATGTTAGTTAACACTCAGAAAATGCTGATTTTGGAGACATTTCTTTAATAACATGGAGATAATGATGTCAATTTGTAAACTAACACAAAGTTTTTTTAAAATTTCCAAATATTTAGCTTGTGTTTGTTTTTTTTTCTTTTTAAGAGAAACAATTATAGTGCAGAAAAAAAAATTTAATAGATGCTATAAGGGAAGTGATAAAGTTATTTGTTCAACAGGATCAAATGTCATTATTTACTTATAAAAAGCACGACATTCTTTAAGAAATAAAAAAAAAACAATAATTTGCAAACTACTGTGGTATAAAAGTAAAAAGTATCTTCACCCAAACACTGTCTTTATTCCCCTGAACAGGAGATGAAGATGTAAAAGTGTCAGTGTTCCAGAGCAGTGTGTCAGACTCGGTTCCTGCAGGAGCATCAGTGACTCTGCAGTGTTCGGTTCTCTCTGAGAGCAGAGCAGCAGAACTCCAAGTGCTCTGGTTCAGAGCTGCTCCATCACAATCCCATCCTCAAATCATTTACACTCATCACAACAGCAGCCTTCAGTGTGAATCTTCTACACACACCTGTGTGTACAACTTGTCCAAGAACATCTTCAGCCTCAATGATACTGGAACTTACTACTGCGCTGTGGTCCTGTGTGGGAAGATCATTTTCGGGAACGGGACACGAGTAGCGCTGGAGGATGATTTAGTTGATCCTTTAGTGATAGCGTTAGGAGTGTGTGTGGTTGTGATTTTTTTTCAGGCCGTGTTCAACTGTAAAAGAAGAAACTCTGAATGCAGCAGTAAGTTTACACATTTTGTGTTTTCTATTTGTTTATTAAGTGATGGTGTGAATAATTTACTTTACAGTTTAAAATCTAAAACTGCATTTATCAGGAAATTATGTCTAATGAATAAATAAACAATAACATAAATAAATAATTAATAATGCAAAGCTGACTGTAAAGGATAAAAAAAAAAAATACTTCATGTACTGTTTACTTTCCTATTCAGTGAGACATCAACATGGTTCCATCAAAGAGAAGGTTCCTAATCAGGTGAATAACTTTACATTCTATACATAAACAGGCTTCAGTTTTAAAGCTACGATTGTGAATAAAAACCACATCAATCTCAACACATTTTTCAGACAGCGGTGTTTTAGAGAATCTGTTTTATGTCCCTACAGAGTGACGATGCGGTGGATCTGAATTACGCTGCTTTACATTTCAATAAGAAAAAAACTAAAAGAATGAGAAGAACGAAAGCTGATGATTGCGTCTATTCTGAAGTGATAATGTCACCAGCACCATAGATCAAATCTTTATTATATTATCTTATATCTCCTCTGATAGCACGTGGATCCTGGAGGAGTAGTTTGAGCTTTCATAGTGATTTATGATAAAATGTTCAAAGCAAAATGTTTTATTTTTCATTAGAAAATATTTTAATTACAGTATCAAAAATGCTAAGAAAGTGGTGTTAGCTATTACATGTATGGTCTGAGGACTAGGTTGTGTTTGACATGTAAAAGTGTGTATTGAAATTATTTCTGTAGAAACCAGTTAATTTTATAATTTAGAAAATTTGGGTTTCAAAATGCTAATAATGCAAAATAATCAAAAAGTTTCATATAGTAGATTGGTATGTGCTTTTTGAACATCCCATATTTGTTATAATAACCTTCATTCTACATTGATGTTCCACCAAATTTTGGAGCGTATTCATGAAGGTTTGTACTTATTCAGCTACAAAGGTGTTAATAAAGTGAAGTATTGCTGTAGATGTTGTAAGGAACCCTGGTGTGCAGTCAGCCTCCTAATTCATCCCAAAGGTGTTCAGTAAGGTTTAATTCAGAGCTTTGTATCAGGAGATCTTCCACGCCAACCTAGGTAAAGCACATGTTGATAGAGCTGGCGTTGTGCACAGCAACATTGCCATGCTGGAGCAGGTTTGGGTCTCCTAATTCAAGTAAAGAGATAATGTAATTTTACTACATCCAAAAAATGTTTGTATCTCCAACTTTGTGCTAACAGTTTGGGGAAAAACACATATGGATGAAAAAAAAAGGTGTTGCCAATCCTTTTGTTTATATAGTCTACATTTCAGGACAGTCACCATTCTAATAATGCAGAAATACTTAAAAATGAGTCGGCTTGATTATATTTCAGGTTAAACCACAACATTAACAGGATTCATTTAATCTTTCCCACAATTTTTAAGTTTTATTTATATATACAGTATATATTAAAATTCAGCACAAACATAATCCAGCATAAAAATCCTTAAAACATGTGCAAACTATAATAATGTTCTCCATGCAGTCTCATTCATCTGATTTTCTTGATGTTTGCTTGGATAATGGAGTTTAATCATATTTAGTTTTCCATTTCTGGTTTCCATTCAGTCATACAGTAAAACATCCGCTAACATCTCTAAGATCTTCACTTGTTTTTTTTTTTGGTTTCTGTTTACACCACTGACTTCTGGTGGTTGAAGAAGTTTAGGCAGCAGTTCAATGGAAAGTTTGTGTGAACTTGTCACATGACAGCCGGTGGTTTAAAAGACGACGTGTATTCAAATTCATTACGTTTATTCTCCATGAGTTTGTTCTCCGTGAGCATGGGCGCAGTCTGGATTCTCATTTTCTCTTTCTGCATAATGTGTAAGTAAACTTCCATTCACAGGAATCTTCATATAGATCTTTAAGTTGAATTTTAAGATGAATAAACTTTTGCTGAAACAAAAAGTTTGTCATTTTATTTTAATCTCCACCTTTAAAAACATTCTTCATTTTTATTCTCCTAAAATCAGATTTATTCCTATATACTTAAATATCTATCTATCTATCTATCTATCTATCTATCTATCTATCTATCTATCTATCTATCTATCTATCTATCTATCATTTTTCTTCTAATATAATTGATATTTTTTCCTCAGTAGATTCAGCACAATTTGTGGATTTCGATGAAGCCGTCTCGTTCGTCTCTGCTGACACGGGTTATGCGGTGTCTCTTCGGTGCCCACTTGAAGAGCAGTTCAGCACTGAGCTTATAGTTTGGTACCAGCAGAAACTGGGAGGGATCCCTCAGGCAATGGGCATGAGCAGACTGTTGACCGCTGACATTATTTTTGCACCATTCAACAAATCTGCCTTCCAACTAGAAAGAACTAAAGATTTAATTTCCCTGAATATTCTTCACGTTAATAAAGACGATGAAGTGATATACTTCTGTGGAAGGTCTCGAGTGAATATTATTGAGTTCTCAAGTGGAATATTTGTATCTGTACGAGGTGATTCTTTTTGTTAATGTATAATAACACATTTATAAAGTAACGTATTTAGTGAAATATACAGAACTACCCTCTCATATTAAATATTCTGCATTGACAATCTAAAAAGTGATATTGTTATTACAGATAAATTACATCAAGGCGTCTCAGTGTTCCAGAGCAGTGTATCAGACTCGGTTCCTGCAGGAGCATCAGTGACTCTGCAGTGTTCGGTTCTCTCTGAGAGCAGAGCAGCAGAACTCCAAGTGCTCTGGTTCAGAGCTGCTCCATCACAATCCCATCCTCAAATCATTTACACTCATCACAACAGCAGCCTTCAGTGTAAGAGTGAATCTTCTTCACACACCTGTGTGTACAACTTGTCCAAGAACATCTTCAGCCTCAATGATACTGGTACTTACTACTGTGCTGTGGTCCTGTGTGGGAAGATCATTTTCGGGAATGGGACACGAGTACAGCTGGGTGAGACTCATGAGAAATGTTTTTTATATGTAGTGTTTTTATTGTGTTTGAATGGAGCCCTGGTGAGGTTTTGTCCTTGGTGTGATTCGTGAGATCAGTGAGAACAAATTGTTATAATTCATTAAAACAAATAAGAATTTTGTATTTATTTTTTTAAATGTTGTAGTATGGACCATTTATTTGAATTATCATCTTATAAGAAATTTATATTCACAAATAGTTAAGAAGAAAATCTACATAAATACACAAATAAGACATTTTCATTGATTATAGTTAACTTAATTAAGTATATATTTTTGGCAGTGCAAATTTGCATATTTAATTGAAGTGGATCCATGCAGCCATGCCGGTCCAAATGATCACCTAAAATTAATACTCAATAATTCAGTATTTTATTTTTTTATTAAATATAAACTGGAAAACCATTCATAATTAAAATCATAAATACAATAATTCCATGCAGCATCAAGAGCAAGTCTCAATATTTCATATTTCACAAAGCAAATGTAATTTTTTTTTTAATTAGCTTTAAACAATAAACATTTAAGAACTATCATAATATTCCTATATAAATTACCAATATTTTGCTTTGCACTTTAATGGTTAAACTATACATTCACAGAGCAGAGATGTTATGTAATTATGGATGTCAGTATGTTTATGTATATTTCACCCATTAACATGTACATTTCATTTGAACATTTCTGTTGTAGTATAGATATTTACCTAATTATTTATAATTTAATACAATAAATAATATCCTACAGCAATTTCTACACGCATATTTTATAAACCTTCATTATTATTATTTCCCCCGTGACACACAGAACAGTCTATAAATCCTTTACTGATCATCCTGGCATCAGCTTTGGGAGTGTGTGGGATTGTAATCACTGCCGAAATCATTTTCATTTGCAAAAGGACACATGAGAAATACCACAGTCGTAAGTATTTATATCTTTATTAACCAAGTATAAAATGTTTAAATAAACATGAATACAATTTCCAAATTTAACATGATTGTATATTAGTCTGGAAAATTTTAAAAATAAATTGATATTGGTCATTCGATGTTGTTTTGTATGCACGATTACAATATACTGTATTAGAGAGCATAAGATTCACCAGGCTACATTGGCGTGTTGGCATAAAGGTTTATGATGTGATGTATATATTTAAAAAAACAACAACAACAAAAGTTGCATTGGATAATAGTAATAATAAAAAAAATGCATTTGTATAAATATGCATCATTTCTAACATATTTGCATTGAAAAAAATTTTTTTATATATAATAATATAATATAATAATCACACTGTGTAAAATGAAATCAAAAGCGGATCGCACTGCATCGTTATGGGGGGGGGGGATTTGAATCGTATTGCATTGGTAGCTGTTTCATATGTATCTTGAATGTATTGTATTATTGGCTGTGGTGAGATACTGTATGCACCTTAAAAATGTATTGATATTGGTCATTCACTGTCATTTTGTATGCATGATTACAATATACTGTATTAGAGAGCGTAAGATTCACCAGGCTACATTGGCATGTTGGCATAAAGGTTTATGATGTGATGTATATATTTAAAAAACAACAACAACAAAAGTTGCATTGGATCATAGTAATAATAAAAAAATGCATTTGTATAAATATGCATCATTTCTAACATATTTGCATTGAGAATTTTTTTTTATATATAATAATATAATATAATAATCACACTGTGTAAAATGAAATCGAAAGCGGATCGCACTGCATCGTTATGGGGGGGGGGGATTTGAATCGTATTGCATTGGTAGCTGTTTCATATGTATCTTGAATGTATTGTATTATTGGCTGTGGTGAGATACTGTATGCACCTTACTAGTTAGAATATTACTGTAGATCTTATCATTTTCTTTTTTTCCCCTTTTTTAGCAAAACTTCAAGGTACTGTGACCGACAGGACAACTGATCAGGTAGTTCTTAAACACTTAGATCAATAAATCAAATGATGGGTTTGTGTCGAAGTGGTGCTCCGATTAACAACCCAATATGATTCATTTTCCCATAACACCACAAGCTGAAGTGTTTCCCAACGAATCAGTTTCTAATTTATTACTGAAAAAAAGGTTCATGTTTGTTCCAACAGGGTCATGCTGCAAAGCTGAATTACTCTGCTTTGCATTTCAATAAGAAGAAAAGTAACAGTGAGAGGAGGAAGAGCGAACGACCCCATGACATTGTTTACTCTGAAGTGAGACACCTCAGAGCTTCTCACTAACTTGGTTTTCTAAATCCTGCCAATTCCTTGGTTTAGAATTTTTCTGGAGGTATGTGGAAGATCTCTCCACAAATGTTCAAGTTTGGGCTCCAGATGGGCCACTCAAGAACATTCACAGAGTCGTCCTGTAGACAATAACAGCTGTGTGCTTAGGGTCATTATCCTTTTGGAAGCTGAACCGTCGGCCCAATCTGAGATCCAGAGCGCTTCAGAGCAGGTTGTAATAAAGGACGTCTTTGTACATTGCTGCATTCATCTTTTTCCTCGATCCTGTCTAGTTTACCAGTTCCTGCTGCTGAAAAACATCTCCACAGCACGAGTCTTCCACCACCATGCTTCACACAATTCCTTGGATTTATGGCTTGGTTTGTGCTCTTACCTGCACTGTTAACTGTGGGACCTTTTATAGACAGGCGTGTGCCTTTTTAAAGTCCAATCAACTGAATTTACCACATTCGAATCGATTGAGAAATTCTAAAACTTCTTGCCATCTAGTGGTTAGAACTGATGTTTGCATGGGGCATCCAATATTTGCATGAAATGGTTGTTTGGGGTTTAAAATCATATCTGTCCGCTGTAGCACCACGGAAATAAGACACCCTTATGTTTACAGACTCAGTACATAAACCATTGTCTATAGAAGTAAGGATTAATTGAATATAGGTTGGAATAAGCCACGTTTGTGCTGAATATCTGAGGGTCATTTCTGTAATGATCAATGAGTTAAGGTCAACAGAGTGATCGAATGACTGCAAGTGAATACCAGAGTAAAGGATTTTATCATATGCAAAATAACAAGCTTCGAAGTGTGTGAAGATCTTCATGTTTCGGCTGCTCATGTTAGGGTTTGCCACAGCAGATCATTTGTTTTCATATTACAATACCTGTGAAGGTTTTTGGTAACCCAGACCTCCATTTATACAGTAGGACATTCAGGTTTGTGATTTGCATATTTGATTTGGGTACAATGCTTGTGCAAACCTAATAATGTGTAAATGTCACTTAGTATCATATGCCCATGCAACATGCTACTCAGATTGGTGAAAAAAACGAAAAAAAAAAAAAAAAGCAAAAAAAAAAAAAAACAGCCAAAAAACACAATTTACGCAGAAAAATTTTATAGAATTGAGGTGCATTTAATTTATTTTTTTAATCCTAATAATAAATTTAATCTTGTTTTCCAAAGTAGATCATTATTAAATAAATTATCATGTGGTTGATTAATAGTAATTTAAAACATTAAATACAGCATATACACAGCAGTCCAACATTCAGAAAAAAAATCATTTACACTGTTTGTACAGAAATTTAAATGCCAAGCAAAATATACTGTAAGAAAATATTTACATTTCATAATGAAAGTATACAAAAAGCATCATTTTGTTACAGCCACTATTAAACCTCAATACAATCCATTATAATCTGGACCTTCACCTCCCAAGTGCAAAACGCAAAATCATGTGAAATTGTATTACTCATAAATCTGTTACATCTAACATCATGTCTGAAATAAAATGTGATTCACAGAGATCATCACTCCCAGCCGAAGTCACCCACATCAGAGTACACAGTTTCTTTCTCTGCCTCAGTGTTTTCCTTCTCGGCTTTTTCTCTCCGGGTTGAGAAATTCACCGCAGCGTACTGGACATCATGTTCAGCCTCAATGTGGAAATGAACACAAAGTTATTAAAAATAACTAGCAAAATGACTTCAGGTTTAAAATAGGATTACTGTAGAACTACTATATTACAATCCTGCATCATAGAAAACACTTGGAGCCAACTAAACAAATTTAGAATTAATTATATAATATATGTATATATACCATCTGAGTGTACATCCATACATCCATAAATACATACATACATACACACACACACACACACACACACACACACACACACACACACACACATATTTATATATA
>MU551577.1:8338068-8349462 GCA_024362625.1 Silurus asotus
TATATATACACACACACACATACACACACACACACACACGCACTTACACACACACGCACTTACACACACACACACACACACACACACACACACACACACACACACACACACACTCACACCCACACTGCACAACCACCCTGACATTTCAACCACATTTCCCTTCTGTCATAACATCAGTATGGTACAAAAGGATTGTGAAAGTGTATTATGTTAGATGTCTGTAGATCAGAACCCCACATGGTGATTTCTGTTGTCTTTGTTTGATTACAGCTAAAAAAAAAAATCTTCAAAATCTGGGCGTGTTCTGTTTTGACCGCCTACTGAACAGTATAAATATAAATTCAAGCAAAGCTTCAAGTGCATTTACACCTGGTCAGTAAATGAGATACAAATGAAATGACCACCGTCTGCGTATTCATTCTGATCTTCAGCACCTTATGTAAGTAAATTAAAAATAAAATCATTTTAAATGTTGCGTATTTGGAAAGAAATTTTTTTTGTAAACACACGTGGTGTCTAAATTTGTTGTGCATAATATTTAGGTTGCCATTTCTTCCTCCTAGATGCAGTAGAACCTGTTGGGCGCTGTGTTTCTGCACAATCCCTCCCAGAGCCCCCTGTTTATCAGCCGGATAAAGAGCTCAGTGTAGACATCGGAGACTCGGCTACTCTGCCCTGTTGCATTTCTACAAAACAAGTTGGAATAATAGATTTCTTTAAGCAACCGAACAGACAAAAAATCCAGATTATGGTCACAGTGTATAAAACTGGTTCAGAAACATTCCACCATGGGTTCCAAAAGTTTCGTTACCAAATAGGTAGATCTTCAACCTGCTTTAATCTGACTATTTTAAACACCACTGGGTCTGATGAAGCCACGTACTACTGTGCAGTGACGAGACCAAACATTGTGTTTGCTGAAGGAACGTATTTAAAAATTAAAGGTAGGATTTCAATTAAATCATTTTTAATGTAGTGATTTTCCCTTAATATGTGTGTGTGTGTGTGTGTATGTGTGTGTGTGTGTGTGTGTGACTATTGCATCAGAAACTAAACCAGTTGTGTGTGTGCTGATTTAGTGGTGTGTAAAGAGACACTGCATGGAAACATCACTATCATCAGCACACAAGAGAAAACAGGTGAGGATTTTTTACTTGATTATAATTAATCATTTGCACTAATGATGTTTTTATTGTGGTCAGTGTAAAATGAGTAAATATGATATTTGTGCATTGGACAGTGTTCTGTTTGGGAACGGCGTTGGGTTTGTGCGGACTTCTGATTTTTTGTCTCACTTGTTTCATCCTGAGAAAAAAAGGTAAAACAGAGTAAGTGCTTTTCTCAGATATTATGGTTTGTTATCAAAATGGCTAATTTTTAAAAAATCTTGTATTTACAGTGGCTACAACAGAAAACACTCCAAGAAAGGGGCAGGTGTGTGTTCGAGTAGGTACACGCTTGATCCTTTACATTTTATTCAGCATGTAGAAGTGTTTTATATGAAACAATTCCATTATCCTGTAGATGCCACTAATCAGACTTTTATTCCTGATCGCTTTTTCTATCTACTTTAAAAAAATTTAATTGTCGAATAAATTGGCTTAATAAATTAATTTTAGATAATTTGATAAGATTTTATTTGACTGGTGTGTTTATTCTGGAGTTTGTGTGTAAAGTGCTCATTACTTATTCTGTTCGGACTAAACTGGACTTTTTGCATTTTTTCTGCAGGAAACTGAAGCTGAAACGTTGAACTATGCCGCTTTGCAGTTCTCCAAGAGGAAAGCCAAAGATGAAAAATTAAATACTAATTTATCAGATAAATGTGTGTATTCTGATGCAAAATAAAACATTCCACAATGTTCAGTTTGAAAAAAATACAAATATAAGCTTATCATTGTATGCAAATTGTATTATATATATATATAAAAAAGGATAATAACCCCCTCTTTATTTTATTCATAATAAATCTTTTCCTGTTTGACTATGGTTTTTCTAGTGTTTCATGTGTTATTTGGAAGAATTCTGCAGTGCCTTGTGTCCTCACTCAAAACATGTCAAACATGCATTTATTGTGAAATTTCCTAAGTTATAAAAAAAAGCTTATCATTGTATGCAAATTGTATTATATATATATATAAAAAAGGATAATAACCCCCTCTTTATTTTATTCATAATAAATCTTTTCCTGTTTGAATATGGTTTTTCTAGTGTTTCATGTGTTACTTGGAAGAATTCTGCAGTGCCTTGTGTCCTCACTCAAAACATGTCAAACATGCATTTATTGTGAAATTTCCTAAGTTATAAAAAATTATTGAATAATTAAAAAAACGTTAATGTTCCTTAAATTTATTTTAGAATTAATGTGTTTTGGCCTTCAACATGCATCAAGAACTACAGACCAGGGCTTGTGTGATTCCCCCACATCATGACTTGTGCTGGTAAAAGGATTGTACTGTTTCTCCCGTTTTAAATCCTTTAGTGATATTAGGCTTCAACACACCATCATCTCCCAATAAAGCAGCTCAAGTAAATAAAACAAATAAATACATTTGTTTACTTTTGTAATCCAAGAGTCAAAGAGTTGACCATGAAATAAAACAGCACAACTTATTATTTAACCTCATTAATAAAGCTGAGACTGGATGATAAATGGTGGACCTCCAATGCAAAATAAAGACCCCCTGACAGCCAGGGAGTGAAAAGACCGACAGGGTTTATTATAGTGAATAAAAGGTTTGCAGGAAGAGTGTAATAGGGATTAATGCATTTTGACTAAACAACCAGCAGAGTTTACACTCGATCTCAGATTGGAGGTATGTGCTGTAGAGGGAACAGACATGTCTACAAAATGCTGTTAGGAAAAAAAACAGGAACAAATCAAATAAATAGTGAAACAGTGTTCTTAAAGAAAATAATCTTTATGAAATTGGAACCAAAATATATATATATATAATTAAATAAAAATTAAACAAAGAGGAACCTGATTCAAAAACCTATAACATTAGTCTTCACTTTGTGTACATATATACACATTTTACAAATATAAGCTTTTAATTGTTTTTAATTGATTTCTTTTTTGTTATTATATCTTGTGACATGTCTTGAATTTTTTAATTCATTTTTAATGCTTTCTTTTTCTCTTGACTTTCTCTTTCTTTTTTTTTTTTTAATTCTTGTATTCCTGCCTCTTTTTCTTCTTCAACGCTCACATAATCAACAAAGGCCTCACACACCTTACCAGTCACCCCTCCACAAAGGTGTGACAAAAAGCAGTGCTGTAGGTGGACTTTAAATATCCTGCCTGTCAGGTGCTTGTGGTTCAGGTTTATTAGCCTGAAGATCAGCTGAGTTCTCTGAAATAGTTGCGCTCACTGTGTGCTTTTTCTGCCCTCTGCTGGCTGCCGGTGGTGTAGCATGGCTTCTTACAGGTCTGACATTAAGTAATGGTCTTGTTTTTTGCAGGCATTTAAGACCAAAGAGCTATCAGGGGTAACCTCTGAGCCCCTACCAGTTTCTTGGTCGCCCTTCCAGAGTTATAAGGCCATAATAAGGACCGTGCTCAATGGCAAAAGACTGCCATCATGGTGCTATGAGGGCTTATACCCCTGACCTTCTGTTTTCTAAACCAGAGATTTAACCATTAAACTACCAATTCCCCCACTTTTACTATGCCTCATGTGTTAGTAAAATTTCTGGCCTGTAAATGGGTTGAGATGGAGATTGAAGGTGTAGAGAAAATCCACTTGGTTTGTATTATTCTGGATTACTTCAGGCAGATTTTTCCAACTTGAAATACTTATTACAAATAAAGGAATCCATTTAATAAATACAAATAAAAGACAGTTGGAAAATGACAAAGAATGAATTTAAACACAAATTATAACTGGAGCACTTTTCAGGTTAATTTCAGCAACACCTACAGAGAAACAAAAGAAAAACAGAGAAACAAAAGAAAAACAGAGAAACAAAAACCATAGCCAGTAACCAAGCCAGTGAAAAATATCAATTCTCTAAAAAAAAACCCACAGTATTGTAGCGCCACCCCTCAACATCAGCTTTAATCATTTGTAGGAATCTCGAATTTTATTAGTGAATGAATCCCTTCTGACTCTTCTTTATTCTCAACTCCCATTACAACCTTCTTTCTCGTGCAATACAACCAGATAATCAGCAAGATTATATTTAGATTAAAAGAGCAGTTACAATGAGGTGAAGGTGTAAAAAAAAGTTGTGAAAACCACATTTCCATTCTTTTTATTTTCATTTTGAGTTATATAACTGTGACACCACAACACAAATATAGAAATACGTGGGAAGATCAATGTGATGAATTTATAGATGGTTAGATGTTTTTTTTTTATTCCAATATGTTTTTGAAGGTCAGTGTCATCACATTCAGGGCGTGTACAGACCACCTGCAGTATAAATCTCTATTCAAAGTGTGCAAGAGGCATTTTTTATTCTGCTAATGAACCAAACATTTCTAAACATTTCTAAAAATGAAAAATGAACCGTTTTTGGATTTTAATATTATTAATCAGCATCATGGGTAAGTTATGGACACTTTCGGCATATATTTTTACTAATGTTTATTTATTTATTTATTTATTTATTTATTTGTTCATTAATTTTTTATAATAATAATAATAATAATCATCATAATCATAATCATAATCATAATAATAATAATAATAATAATAATAACAACATTCTATTATAAATATTAACTTGTACCCAATGTTTTTAAGAATGTATATAAATAAAAAAAATATTAACTTTGTAATTTCAACAAATAGGCAAATTATTATTGTACATTACAAATATAAAATTTGGGATTGGGTTCCATAAAATGTTCTGATGATGGGGTCTGTATAATTTATTTATGAATTAATTTAGTAAGTTAAAAGGTGGTGTTAAATAACTGTCTTTGTATAATATCTGAACTTTATTCCTCAAACTAATGCATGCATTTGCTTTTCTAGACACAGTCCCGTCTGGTAGACGCTGGGTTTCTGCAAAATCCTGCAACGACTCAAAAGTTTATCAGCCTGAAAAAGAGCTCAGTGTGCATATCGGAAACTCGGTTCAACTGCAGTGCTGCAATTTTGGAAAAAACCTGAAACAAATAATTTGGTTTAGGCAACAGAATGAAAGCCAGCCTCAGGTTATAGTCAGATTTGATTTAACGTCTGGAGTAAAATTTTACAATAAATTCCAAAATTCACGTTTCCTGATTAAAAACCATGGCAACTGCTTCAATCTGACGATTTTAAACACCACAGTGTCTGATGAAGCCACGTACTACTGTGCACTTGTGTCTTCAGATGGAACTCATTTAAAAATTAAAGGTAGGATTTTTATTCACATGTATAATGTGACTGGTTAAATGTAGTAAATCTGATGTAGCATGTGAAGTAGTGAAACTGAATAACAGTTTAAATCAATTAAACAATTAAAAGTTTTACTTGTTTAGCAGTTTAAACAATGCACATTTTCCCAGAGCAGTTTTATAGAAACTGATAGACTGAGAATCTCTATTTAAAATAATCTAATTATCCAGATATACTGTATGTTTTCCTGATATTCTTTACTTACTCTTATTCAATCCTGATAAATATTTATGTGATAATGTTACTGTTGCTTTAGGATCATCTAAACCAGCTGTGTGTGATAGCTCAGGGGTGTGTGAAGCAACACCGCATAAAAACACCACTAACATAAACACACCAGAGAAAATCGGTTAGTTGTGTTTTATAAATAATTTTAGATTTATGTAATTTTCAATGTTATTGTTAAGTTTATTTAATATTGTAATGATGTCATGTTAAATGTAAGAGTTTGACATCTGATCAGATCTCTATGTTGAACAGTGCTCGCTTTGGGATCGGCTTTGGGTTTGTGTTTGCTTCTGATTTTCTGTCTCACTTATTTCATATTGAGGAAAAGAAAATGTAAGAAAAGTAAGTGCTTCTGTCATCAGATAATAATAATAATTCCCTTCAGTTCAGTTTGGTTGAAATGGCTGAACGAGTGTGTGTCTGTATTAACAGTGAACACGTCTATAGAAGATTCTCCAGGCCTGAAGCAGGTACGTCTTCAAGAAAATATAACATCGATATCATACTTTTAGATACTGTTGGAATTTCCTCTGTATTTGTATCTTTAGATATGACAATGTTCACTGCTATGTGAATGAGTTTCTATATAATTTTGAGTAAATTGAAATGTAATTGAAAAATCATTTTCAGGAATCGGACTCTGAATCACTAAATAATGCAGCTTTACAATTCACGAAGAGGAAAACCAAGGCTCAGAAAAGAGATGCTGCATTACAAGAGGACTGTGTGTATTCTGGAGTGCATTCTGAAGTGTATTATGAAGTAAAATAAATCTGTATGTAACATTTATTAAAGCAGGGTTTATTTCTGTTCATGTCTTATAGTGTCCAGTGTTTAACTTTACCAAGACTTAAAATATTAAAACTAACATTATATTAAATAGTAAATGTAAATAAGTATATAAAAAAAAGGTTTGCTTTAATTTTCTTTATATAAAATAATGTCTGTTGCTCTAAATGAGGGAAAAGAAGCACAGCATATTATGGAGGTAAAAACATTTTTGAACGTGTATTATTTGTTAATGTTATTAACTAAATGTTATTAAAACTTACCAGTCAACCGGCTCTGTGTGATAATTCAGTTAATCCAATGGAAACACCATTTCTTCTTCTTCTTTCGGCTGCTCCCATTAGGGTTTTCCACAGCGGATCATCCGTCTCCACACCCCCTCTGTCCTCTACATCTGCCTCTTTCACTCCAACTACCTACATGTCTTCACTCACCACATCCATAAACCTCCTCCTTGGTCTTCCTCTTTTTCTCCTTTCTGGTGACTTCATCCTCAGCATTCTCCTACTGATATACCCCATGTCCCTCCTCTGCACATGTCCAAACCATCTCAATCTCACCTCCCTCACCTTGTCTCCAAAACGTCCTACATGCGCTGTCCCTCTAATGGAAACACCACTATCAGGTTTAAAAAATAAATGATTAAAATTAAATTCTTAACATGGATAATAAAAAGAAATCAAAACATTCTCTATATTGAAAGTTTATTGTTGTGTGGTGTTTATTGTGAGACTAAGTGAGAAAGACGTGTGTTCTATATAGATATTTTGAGATTGCTAGAGCAGTCAGCCACATGAACAGGAAATGAACCGTTTGCCACTATACCACATATTTACCCTCTGCCCCTCACTCAGTCTACAAACATCATCAACATGAACTGTTTTTCTATCCAGGACCCACATTTATTTCAGAGGTCGTTATAACAATGTGCACAATTTTAACAATAACTCAGTGTAAATATCCCAATGCACAGATACTGTTTGTTATATTATTGTTAAATTTTATATTACATGAGCAGATGTTTTGACACACCATCATCACCACACAGAAAGTTAACCACATAAAAATTTCGGAAATTCCTTGTCTTCCCAGACCGAGTTGCTTCCGGCGTTAGTTGGGACTTTTAAAATAAATGTAAAATAGTCTCTTCAAAAGAAGCCAAGACACTAGGATGAGTAGAGCAAAGGTAGAGTTTATTGCGGCAAACCACAATAAACCCGAGAGCATCCGCACGTCATGACATTGATGGTCTGACCACACCTGACATTTCCTCCTGTTTTTGTACATTTTGACCCTTCACATTAAAAACTCCCCAACCCTGGGTCCTCCTCAGTTTCCATCAATTATTACCATTATTGGAAATCTTTAGCTGTTAAACCTTTCCCCAAGTATGTTTAACATTCAAATATCCAACATTGAAAAGATCAATCCTGATTACCATTATCTTCAAGATTCTTCGAGAGGGTTGGACCACAAAAAGTGGGAAGTAAAAGAACTTAGCTTTTTCCTTATTTCATATATTATTTTATATAATTATTTTGTTAGCAATTGTATTACTTTGTATAAGCTCATTAGTATTGTTTTAAATATATTCTTAACTTTATTACTTTAATGGTTTTAGTAGGCTGCTTAAGCTTTCCACAAATGTGTGAAGAGGTATTATTCCCTTTCTTGGCCTGCACTTGGGGCGAGCTTCAAAGAAGACATGTTCTCCAGGCTCTTTCTGACATTTATAATAAATTTCCTTCTTCAGGATTCATGCTGTTTGTGTGTTATTTTCGTCTGTGTTGGGTGGAGCCCTTTTTTCTTGTATAGTGAGTGTTATGGGCACTTTCCTATGGGTTATGTTTACTTAGGCATAAATAAGCTACGTTTTAATCCTACAAAAAACATGTTTGATGTGTAAAGTTCAGAAGAAACATTTAAAAAGAATTATTACATAATTCACAGGGCCAAGAACTAGTAGAAAGATCCTTGCCACATAAAGTGCATGTGTGCAACTGGTGCAAACGACAACACAAGACAATACACAAAACAGCTCCGCCAGTAAACCTGTGTATTGAGTCCGGTTTGTGCAGATCAGTCACACAGTTGTGTGTGTGTGTGTGTGTGTGTGTGTGTGTGTGTGTGTGTGTGTGTGTGTGAGAGAGAGAGAGTTCAGTTCAGGTGTGTGTTGAGAAGCCTGATTGCTTGAGGAAAGAAACTATTGCACAGTCTGGATGTGGTGGCCCGAATGCTTTGGAACCGCTTCCCTGATGGTAGGAGAGTGAATAACGTGTGTGACGGGTGTGTGCGGTCGTCCACAATGCTGTATGCTTTGCGGATGCAGCGTGTGGTGTAAATGTTAAGGATCGAGGGAAGAGAGACTCCGATGATCTTTTCAGCCGTCCTCTTTATCCTCTGTAGGGTCTTGCAATCCGAGACGGTGCATTTCCCAAACCAGACACTGATGCAGCTGCTCAGGATGCACTCAATGGTCCTTTTTGGTGATGGAGCTAGTGTATCGATGATCAATGGATAATGGTCACTCTGTTCTCTTGAAGTCAACCATCTCTTTAGTTTTTTCGAAGTTCAGCGGCAGGTTGTTGGCTCCACACCAGGCTGTTAACCGTTGCACCTCCTTACTGTATGCTGACTCATCGTTCTTGCTGAGGAGACCCAACACGGTCGGGTCATCGGTGAACTTAATTTAATTCGAGCTGCGTGTTGCTACACAGTCGTGAGTCAGCAGAGTGAACAGCAGTGGACTGAGCACACAGCCCTCGGGGGCACCAGTGCTCAGTGTGGTGGTGCTGGAGTGATGCTGGAGTTCTTGCCTGGGAGACGTCAGTCAGTCCAGGATCCAGTTACAGAGAGAGGTGTTCAGGCCCAGTAGGTTCAGCTTCTCAATTAGGTGCTGAGGGGCAATTGTGTTGAATTCTGAGCTAAAGTCTATGAACAGCATCCTTACATACAAGTTCTTGTTGTCTAGGTGGTTGAGGGTCAGATAAAGGGTTGTGGAGATAGCATCGTCCGTGGAGCGGTTTAGACGATACGCGAACTGCATGGGGTCAAGTGCGGGTGGAAGCAGGGTCTTGATGTGCCTCATGATGCGCCTTTCGAAGCACTTCATCACGATGGGAGTGAGCGCGACGGGACAATAGTCATTGAGGCAGGAGACAGTACACTTCTTCGGCACGGGAATGATGGTCATCGTCTTGAGGCACGTAGGAACAGTGGCGCTGCTCAAGAATCTGTTGAAGATATCGGTGGAGACATCTGCTGGCTGTTGTGCACATTCCCTGAGCACTCTGCCAGGAATGTTGTCTGGTCCAGCAGACTTCCATGGGTTAACTCTGCATAGAGTTTCTCACTTCAGCTGTGGTTAGACAGAGCACGTGGTCACGGGGAGGAGGGATGGTCTTCCTCACCATCGTGTTGTTCTGCACCTCAAACCGGGCATAGGAGTCGTTCAGCACATCTGGGAGGGAGGAATCACCGTCACAAGCAAGTGATGTCTTGTAGTTTGTGCCTGGATGCCCTGCCACATGCCCCGGGTGTCTCCGCTGTCCTGGAAGTGGCCATTGATTTTTTTGCAGTGTGCACGCTTAGCCTCTCTGATAGCACGAGACAGTTTGGCCCTATAAAGTGAAATAGAAGTAAAATCTAGAACAGGGTTTAACAATATTAGTATGTGTAAGAGCCTGATGATTATTTACCTCATTGGGGCCAAAAAAAATAATTTGTAAATAAATTTAATAAAACAGGAACCTAATTTAAAAACCTATAACATTAGTCTTTACTTTGTGCATATATACACACACACACATTTAAAAAATAAATAAATAAATAAATAAATAAATTGGATTCCTGCCTCTTTTTCCTCAACACTCACATACCAACAAAGGCCTCACATACCAACAAAGGCCTCCCACACCTTACTAGTCACCCCTTTATAAAGGTGTGATAAAGAGCAGTGCTGTAGGTTGACTTTAAATATCCTGCCTGCCAGGTGCTTGTGGTCCAGGTTCATTCCCCCACTTTTACTATGCCTCATGTGTTAGTAAAATTTCTGGCCTGTAAATGGGTTGAGATGGAGATTAAAGGTGTGGAGAAAATCCACTTGATAGCTTTCAACCTTTAGATCCCATTAGTTTGTATTATTCTGGATTACTTCAGGCAGATTTTTCTAACTTGAAATACTTATTACAAATAAAGGAATCCATTTAATAAATACAAATAAAAGACAGTTGGAAAATGACAAAGAATGAATTTAAACACAAATTATAACTGGAGCACTTTTCAGGTTAATTTCAGCAACACCTACAGAGAAATAAAAGAAAGACAGAGAAACAAAAGAAAAACAGAGAAACAAAAACCATAGCCAGTAACCAAGCCAGTGAAAAATATCAATTCTCTAAAAAAAAAACCCACAGTATTGTAGCGCCACCCCTCAACATCAGCTTTAATAATTTGTAGGAATCTCGAATTTTATTAGTGAATGAATCCCTTCTGACTCTTCTTTATTCTCAACTCCCATTACAACCTTCTTTCTCGTGCATTACAACCAGATAATCAGCAAGATTATATTTAGATTAAAAGAGCAGTTACAATGAGGTGAAGGTGTAAAAAAAAGTTGTGAAAACCACATTTCCATTCTTTTTATTTTCATTTTGAGTTATATAACTGTGACACCACAACACAAATATAGAAATACGTGGGAAGATCAATGTGATGAATTTATAGATGGTTAGATGTTTTTTTTTTATTCCAATATGTTTTTGAAGGTCAGTGTCATCACATTCAGGGCGTGTACAGACCACCTGCAGTATAAATCTCTATTCAAAGTGTGCAAGAGGCATTTTTTATTCTGCTAATGAACCAAACATTTCTAAAGATTTCTAAAAATGAAAAATGAACCGTTTTTGGATTTTAATATTATTAATCAGCATCATGGGTAAGTTATGGACACTTTCGGCATATATTTTTACTAATGTTTATTTAT
>MU551577.1:8349536-8360065 GCA_024362625.1 Silurus asotus
AAAAAAAATATTAACTTTGTAATTTCAACAAATAGGCAAATTATTATTGTACATTACAAATATAAAATTTGGGATTGGGTTCCATAAAATGTTCTGATGATGGGGTCTGTATAATTTATTTATGAATTAATTTAGTAAGTTAAAAGGTGGTGTTAAATAACTGTCTTTGTATAATATCTGAACTTTATTCCTCAAACTAATGCATGCATTTGCTTTTCTAGACACAGTCCCGTCTGGTAGACGCTGGGTTTCTGCAAAATCCTGCAACGACTCAAAAGTTTATCAGCCTGAAAAAGAGCTCAGTGTGCATATCGGAAACTCGGTTCAACTGCAGTGCTGCAATTTTGGAAAAAACCTGAAACAAATAATTTGGTTTAGGCAACAGAATGAAAGCCAGCCTCAGGTTATAGTCAGATTTGATTTAACGTCTGGAGTAAAATTTTACAATAAATTCCAAAATTCACGTTTCCTGATTAAAAACCATGGCAACTGCTTCAATCTGACCATTTTAAACACCACAGTGTCTGATGAAGCCACGTACTACTGTGCACTTGTGTCTTCAGATGGAACTCATTTAAAAATTAAAGGTAGGATTTTTATTCACATGTATAATGTGACTGATTAAATGTAGTAAATCTGATGTAGCATGTGAAGTAGTGAAACTGAATAACAGTTTAAATCAATTAAACAATTAAAAGTTTTACTTGTTTAGCACTTTAAACAATGCACATTTTCCCAGAGCAGTTTTATAGAAACTGATAGACTGAGAATCTCTATTTAAAATAATCTAATGATCCAGATATACTGTATGTTTTCCTGATATTCTTTACTTACTTTTATTCAATCCTGATAAATATTTATGTGATAATGTTACTGTTGCTTTAGGATCATCTAAACCAGCTGTGTGTGATAGCTCAGTGGTGTGTGAAGCAACACCGCATAAAAACACCACTAACATAAACACACCAGAGAAAATCGGTTAGTTGTGTTTTATAAATAATTTTAGACTAATGTAATTTTCAATTTTATTGTTAAGTTTATTTAATATTGTAATGATGTCATGTTAAATGTTTGTCATGTAAATGTGATGTCATGTTAAAAGAGTTTGACATCTGATCAGATCTCTATGTTGAACAGTGCTCGCTTTGGGATCGGCTTTGGGTTTGTGTTTGCTTCTGATTTTCTGTCTCACTTATTTCATATTAAGGAAAAAAAAATGTAAGAAAAGTAAGTGCTTCTGTCATCAGATAATAATAATAATTCCCTTCAGTTCAGTTTGGTTGATATGGCTGAACGAGTGTGTGTCTGTATTAACAGTGAACACGTCTATAGAAGATTCTCCAGGCCTGAAGCAGGTACGTCTTCGAGAAAACATAACATCGATATTATACTTTTAGATACTGTTGGAATTTCCTCTGTATTTGTATCTTTAGATATGACAATGTCCACTGCTATGTGAATGAGTTTCTATATAGTTTTGAGTAAATTGAAATGTAATTGCAAATCATTTTCAGGATTCGGACTCTGAATCACTAAATTATGCAGCTTTACAATTCACGAAGAGGAAAACCAAGGCTCAGAAAAGAGACGCCGCATTACAGGAGGACTGTGTGTATTCTGGAGTGCATTCTGAAGTGAATTACTGAGTAAAATAAATCTGTATGTAACATATATTATCACAGGGTTTATTTCTGCTCACATGAGTTATAGTGTACAGTGTTTAACTACAACAAACAAATGTGATGAAGACTTTTCTTAATAAATGTACATAAGTATATAAAAAACGGTTAAACCCACGTTTGCTGTAAATTACTCCAGATAAAATGATGTCTGTTGATGTAAATGAGGGGAAAAGAAGCACAGCTTAGATTAAAAGATATTTAGGATATTATGGAGATAAAAACACTTTTTAACGTGTGTTTTTTTCTAAATGTCATTAAAACTTACCAGTAAACCGGCTCTGTGATCATTCAGTGGTGTTAATCCCATGGAAACACCACTCCTTCTTCTTCTTCTTTCGTCATCTCCCATTAGGGGGCGCAACAGCGGATCATCCGTCTCCATAACCCCCCCTGTACTCTACATCTGCCTCTTCAACACCAACTACCTACATGTCTTCCCTCACCACATCCATAAACCTCCTCCTTGGTCTTCCTCTTTTCCTCCTTCCTGGTGGCTCCATCCTCAGCATTCTCCTACTGATATGTCCCTCCTCTGCACATGTCCAAACCATCACAATCTCACCTCCCTCACCTTGTCTCCAAGATTTGAGTAAAATTTCTCTTTTGAAAGTGAAATCACTGTTGTGTTGTGTTTATTGTGAGACTAAGTGAGAAAGACGTGTGTTCTATATAGATATTTTGAGATTGCTAGAGCAGTCAGCCACATGAACAGGAAATGAAACGTTTGCCACTATACCACATATTTACCCTCTGCCCCTCACTCAGTCTACAAACATCATCAACATGAACTGTTTTTCTATCGAGGACCCACATTTATTTCTGAGGTCGTTATAACAATGTGCACAATTTTAACAATAACTCAGTGTAAATATCCCAATGCTCAGATACTGTTTGTTATATTATTGTTAAATTTTATATTACATGAGCAGATGTTTTGACGCACCATCATCACCACACAGAAAAATAACCACATGAAGACCATGTTTGATGTTTCTTCAGAACTTCACACATTTAAAAATAATTATTAAATAGATATTAGATTTTAGGTTCTTGCATCTAATTTCAGTCCAAGGTGATCCAGGACATTAAATACATGTAATAACGGTTTCTTCTGGAAGGTAAAACCTTAAAAAAATAAATTAATTTAACTAATAAAATTTGATATATAATTTAGGTAACATGTGACACTTTAGAATAAACACAATCTTCAGGATTTTCTCTCGTCACTCTTTTGGTGTTCTTCTTCTTCACATTGAAATGCAAAGCAGCGTAATTCAGCTCCACTGCACCACCACCCTGTGAGAATCAGAATACAAGTGAAATCTAGAACAGGGTTTAACAATAAGAGCATGTGTGAGAGTGGTGATTATTTACCTCATTAGATGTTTTATCTACTGTATAATTTAGGTGAGTTTTCACTGTGGAGAGAAAATATATAACACTATAAAATATTTGTTTACATTTACATATTTTCAGGTCGAGTCATGAAGCTGAATATGATCTTTTATATAATAGAAGTGAAGAACAAAATGGATTTCATTAATATGTAATCGAGACTCACCTCTGGATTGTCCACAGTTTCTTATTTTACAGATTATAAAAGCTTGAATAATCACGACCACACAAGTGGCCACCAAAACTGTGAGATAGATCACTTCATGTCCTACTGCAGAACAATAAATACCATAATAAAGAATAATTAGTGTACATGTGTTCAACCAGCTATTAATATAGACAATAAACTACATACTAGAAATAAATTACATTTGATAAAAACACTAACAAACTTAACAAACCGGATTTTGGATCGTTCTCCAGCTGTACTCGTGTTCCGTTCCCGAAAATGATCTTCCCACACAGGGCCACAGCGCAGTAGTAAGTTCCAGTATCATGGAGGCTGAAGATGTTCTTGGACAAGTTGTACACACAGGTGTGTGTAGAAGATTCACACTGAAGGCTGCTGTTGTGATGAGTGTAAATGATTTGAGGATGGGATTGTGATGGAGCAGCTCTGAACCAGAGCACTTGGAGTTCTGCTGCTCTGCTCTCAGAGAGAACCGAACACTGCAGAGTCACTGATGCTCCTGCAGGAACCGAGTCTGATACACTGTACTGGAACACTGACACTTTTATATTTTCATCATCTGCTCAGGGGAATAAAAACAGTGAGATCTCAGCTCTCTGTGTAAACTTGTACTAGTTAGTTTTAAGTACAATGCTAACAAATCTAACTTTAAAACAATACTAGGTGTAAAAGATCTGTATGATCTTAGATCCTAGCGCTAAAGGTTTTTTGTTGTGTGTAGCACCTTGGTCCTGGAGGAACATTTTTCTTTTTACAATTTCCTGTATATGGTTAAAATGACAATTATAGTCATTTGATTTGACTTTATTAGTACAAGACTAGAAATATTATAATTTTTTATTGTTTTATGCATTACATATAGTATTATTCTATTCCAAACTTGTTATAAATTTTATTATCATTTACCTCTGTAACTGGTATTATGTATGTAAGTATTTGGATTAGTTGGGTAATTTTTGACTAGTATTTGTTTCTTCATTTATTTTACTGTACTGTAATTTGAAAATACACTTTATACATAAACAAAAAAATATCATCGACATCAGTCCAACATGGTTAATCTATTTTATTCTGACTAATAGAAATATATTTACTTATTAATTTTAACTTAACATTTCTATTTAATTCTGGCCTAAATTTGGTATGAAGTGACTTTGAACCACATTCTGTCCAGCAAAAATTTTATATCTAATTCTAATTAATATAAATACATTTATCATGCATTAAAAAGCAAATAACATTTAAAAAAGAGCATTCTTTTATTTACTTATGTATCACAACATTGATAATTTACTTTCGGGAATTATTAATATGTACAATTCACAAAATAACTATGTGGATCATAACGTTAACATAATATTGAATTTGAACATAATATTGCTGTAGTTACGCTTTTTTAAAATCTAAATCTAATCTTATTTAGATTTTTTTTTAATTGACTGAGTGAGACTTTAATTCAGTTCTTTACCTGTTACTTTCAAGAAAGTTCCATTGGATAGCGTAACATCATGCAAGGTAGATTTTTCACAGTAGTAAAGTCCTTCATGATGTTTCTTTATATGTGGAATTGTCAGAGAAATGCCATCATCAGCCATCTCCATTTTAAATCCTGACATGTTGAATTCGGAGAAAATTTTGAAATCAGTATATAATATTTTTTCTCCCACTTTTTGTGGCATTTCTCCGAGTATTTGTTTGTACCAGACCACATTTTCAGTGCTACGATAGTCTCCAAACGGACAGTGAAAAATAACACATTTTCCAGATGTCACAGACAGAAATGATGGTCTGGAAAAATCCACAGATTGGATTAGAGCTAGAAAAGAAATCATATTAGGTCTAATCAAAACAGGTACTAAACAAAAATTTGAAACAGTATCAATTATATCAGAGCATTTAAAAACAGAGTCTATAAAACTTACATAATATGTTGAGAAATAAAATAATTGTCCAGAATGGAGTCATCTTTAGAACCTAAATGATACTCTGGTTGAGATGACAAATGGCGGAAACATCAAGTATTTTGTACTGGAGACTTTCTTCTGATTGGCTGGCTTACAGATCACAAGTCTCTCTTCATACTTTCTTTCCATCTACATGGTTCTATATTTAGAATACAGTTTGAACACCAGAAGTGTGTAGTGTAGTGGAAAAAAACACACTACAAGAGTTGTAGTCTTACAGCTGTACCCTCAAAGAGTTGTAGTCTGATTTATCTGATTTATCTCAATGTACTTTTGTACGTCGCTCTGGAAAAGGGCGTCTGCTGAATGCCGCAAATGTAAATGTAAATGTACTAACCCTATTTAGGTAAACTATTCAAGAAGAAATGTTGTTACTTTAAACATAGTCTTTGGTTTTCATTTCACAATTGAATTTTATTCAATGGCGTTTTATTCAGTGCACAAATAAGCATATGGAACTAAAAATATAACTAAAGAAACACCTAACAAAAGCTTAAAATCCAAATAAATCCAAATTTTTGGACTGGTTTTGGACTGGCCATCAAATCCCAATCTGTTCATGAACTACCCATTCCAAAACCATGTTCAGATAATATGAACCCACTCTGCTCCTTTACTGTTATAATATGTGTCTGATCTAAGAAGACTTGCCACTAGATTCTGGTTGTGATTGGGGGGATTATTGATCATTCAGCTGCTAGACTATTAGTGAGAGCAGACCCTGATGTTGAGGAGTTGAGAAGATCTGGGTTCAGTTAATGTTCTAGTTCATCACAAATGTGTTTATTGAGTATTGGATTAATGAGTTCTTTTATTCCGGCCTTAACACCAACAACCATGTCTTTGTGGAGTTTGTTTTGTACAGTGGAACAGTGGAAAAAGCTGGGACTGTGTTTATTGTTGTCGATCTTAGGCAGTTTGTAATGCTGTAGCACCCATAGACATTATTTACAGTTATGTACAAAACTTTGAGTTAATTGTTTGGAAAAAAATAACATATGGGAAGTTGTAGCTCAGTTTGTAAGTCATTGGATTTGTGTTCAAAATGAAGATGAGTTCAAATACACCAACACCACCAAGCTGCCACTGCTGGGCCCTTGGACAGGGTCTTCAACCATTTAAACTTCTGCTCAGTTGTACAGGGAAGAGTAGGTTAGTGTTTAATGCTCTGATTCAGACCACTATACTGCCATGTTGTCTCTGTTGGACCCTTAAGATCCTGCATTTGTCCAGGGTAGTCAGGTTTTCACATAGTTTTAGCCATATTGTGTGTATTACATCTGAAAGTGATTTTCCCCCAAATATAATCATTTTATATATTTATTGACATTTAAATAATTATAGCTTTCATTTATTATATTATAATAATATTATAATTCATGATTTTACACTTCCATCTCATCCTATTCTTGATTGCTTATTTACTTTCATTGTGCTCTTATAGTGGATGCTGTACAGACTGAAGATGATGTCATTCAAATAAACAAACATGCAAACAAAAAAAAGACTCTTCTTGTGGTTTCTTTTTTCTTGCATGCATGTTGTACTGGTCTCTGGTCTGCCAACAGAAAGTGGTTACCTACGACTTCCTTCTTTACATGACACAAACCACAGACTCCTCCTATTTACAGCAAAGATGACACAGAGATAATAGAGATGAATGAAAAACAATAAACAGAAGAACATGCCCAAGAATTTCAGGCTTTGATGAGATCCTTCTTGCCAACAATATGTCGTTTTTGTTCATCGTAAACACAATTTTAACACAAAATTGTCTCATGAATCTTCTCTAAAGAGTCTAATTGGTTTGGGTGTTTAGCCACCACACGCCTCCAGAACAGATGTGTACAAAAACAATGGAATAAAATAGAATATAATAAAAGAATGGAAGAATAGAATAAAAAGTGTTCTTCAAAAAGATACAGGCAATCTTTAGGCGTTGTGATGATGATGATGATGATGATGATGATGATGATAATAATGGTAATAATTTTTGTCTAACACGTCATTCTAAACGTCATTTTCCATAGGTTTTCATGTTGAGATGTTGTGAGTGTGAAGTCCATAGCATATAATTTAAATCATTTTCATTCCCATCAAACTATTCACTGAGCCTTCATGGCTTTGGGATGGGATTATCCTGTAAGAGGCCACGCCCAGCAGGAAAAAAATGCTTCATCACAAGATACAGGTAATCAGGAGGCAAAATATAGTATTGATTTGCAGCGACACTAAAGACAAGTGAAGCTAGAAAGAAAACAATGAGATGTGTTTGATATCTGTATTTAATAACAAATTCATGAGCAGAAATATTAAAGCAGATCCAAAGTAATAACGATTTTAGAAACAGAAACATAATAAAGACTAATTTAGTGATTAGTGCTGGAAATATTCACTTCAGAGTACACGCTGTTCTTCAAACGACCTTTATTTTCTTTAACTCTTTTAGTTTTTCTGTCATTAAAATTTAATGCAGCATAATTCAGCTCCAGTGAATCACCGCCCTGTGGGAATAAATATATAATTACAAAAATCTAAATAAATATATAATTTTATTTATACAGTATTTTTCTAAAGAAGAATAATATATATATATATTTATTTATTTATATAAATGAACAGTTGGATTCTGATTATCACCACTGAGTCATTTCCTACACAAGTGTATAAGTACCTGAGTGTTCTTCTTCTCAGTGTTGATTACAGCACCATGCTGAATTCTCTCTGAAAAAAAAAAAAAAAAGTGAATTTGTAAATAAATACAGAGATTATTTTTACACTATCAGATAGAAAACGTACCTCTGTGTTGCTGAGAGTTTTTCTTTTTACACAGTAAAGCAGCTTGAACAGAGATCAGAATCCCGCACATTACTAACACTGTTCCCAGACTCATTACTACAGGATTAGAAGATGCTTTCGGAAACAAAACATGATCAAGTTACCAACAGAAACCAAATTATTTATTTTTTATATGAAACCCAAATAATAGACAGAAAGTGTTAACTAACCACAATCCTCCAGCTGTACTCGTGTCCCGTTCCCGAAAAGGATCTTCCCACACAGGACCACAGCGCAGTAGTAAGTACCAGTATCATCGAGGCTGAAGATGTTCTTGGACAAGTTGTACACACAGGTGTGTGTAGAAGATTCACACTGAAGGCTGCTGTTGTGATGAGTGTAAATGATTTGAGGATGGGATTGTGATGGAGCAGCTCTGAACCAGAACACTTGGAGTTCTGCTGCTCTGCTCTCAGAGAGAACCGAACACTGCAGAGTCACTGATGCTCCTGCAGGAACCGAGTCTGACACACTGCTCTGGAACACTGAGACTTTTACATCTTCATCAACTGCTCATAGGAATATAAACATTTGGAGACTTTAAATTAAACCCTACTTTACTGCATAATACACTTTATAATCAATAATTTGAGTTTATATAGTCAGAAAAACACAGATTATCGTCTTGATTGCTGTAATAATTTCTGAAAAACTAGACAAGGTACTGAATATTATATAATCAGAAGGTGCTGATTAATATATAAAAATACTAATTGCTTCAGTTAAAGACAACACATTTTTTACTCCAAAAATGTGCCATATTGCCAATACTTTCTCATACAAACAGCCATGAAGTTATAAAGTTGTTATAAAGGTCTAAAAAGAAACTGTCCATTAGCTCTATATCATATATACAGATGATTTAATTACTGTACAATCATTATGCTAATACAATTTATATCAATGGGATGGAAACAATCATGGGATTTTTATATTCTCCAATTTTTCAAAATATAAAAGTTATCAATTAAATTTCTAAATATTTGTGATGATAAATTCCTACCTTTCACTGATAAAAAAGTTCCTTTCGCAAACACTGTGTAAAATGTAATCACGCCGCAGTAATACACGGCCTCGTCTGACGCTTCCACGTTGATTATTCTCAAATTACAGCTTTTGCTTCCTTTCTCGATTCGGTACCTTGAGGAATTTAATTCCTTGTTGTAAATGGGATCCTGTACTTTCTGTACTACGGCCACTAAAGAAGGCTCGAGTCCTGCTGCTTGCTTGTACCAAACGATGGGATCTGTGTTTTGTTCTTCCAGCAGAAAACACTGTAGAGTCACTTCTTCACCAGCAGAAGCAGAGATCACCGCGTTTGGCTGATGGACGACTTTCGTTTGTACAGGAACTACTGCAGTGTGAGGATCCAGGAAATAAATAAGAATAATAATTAATAAATGTGTGAATATTTTATACAAAGTTGCAAATACAATTTTTGTATGATTTCTCTTTTTATATTTAAAAAATATTTAAAAACGGCTTTATTTTGATTTGATCTACAGCCGATCTGAATTGCAAGTACAATAGTTCATGTTAATCAGTAGGATAATATTAAGCAAATCTGCTAAATTATAAAACAAATAAATGCAAATGCTAAAATGTGCATAATAAAAAATACGGTGAAATATTGATACAAAATAATGTTTTATTCTTATTGACTCCTGACTGTGTTGATTTATTTGTTTTTTCGTTCTCAATATGAACTCCTGGTATATAATATATATGATTATAAACCAAAAAACATCCCATAAAATCTGCACTTACCACATTTGTCAAACATAACCACTTCGATACACATCAGCATTATGAGTTCTGTGTACTGCATGTCCTCTTGATGATCTGGTGTCAAACTGAGCTCATGTCAGTTCAAGTCAAAGTTTTATGAAGGTTCTGACATCACAAACTTCCTGTCACTTTCTCCACCCATAAACAGCAGCACTGAAAATGGCACCAGGTGTCTTTCTTAAAATCAGCATTATTCTATTTTAGTACAAGAAGCTTATCTAAAGTCACAAACTCATCATGATAGCTGAATAATAAAAAAAATGTCATCATTGGTGGAAATTAAGAGGCAGTATATTAATGTTAATTTATTAAATATGAGATTTTAAAAACAACAGCAACAAAACACCCAGAACTTTAAGGCAACTGTGTCAATAATTAAAAAAAATATAAAGAACAAACAAAAACAAAACTTGTGCCACAAGAAGAACATAACAGAATATGTACAGTTGCAGAGAACAGCACTAACTCTCAATGAAATGGTTTGGATATGACCTGTCATAGACTTTCTTTAATACTTTATATAACAACTGCACTTAACAAGTCATACTGCTATTTCAAAGTGACAGTAACTTTATATATATTTTATATAATTTTACGTCATCTATCTATCTATCTATCTATCTATCTATCTATCTATCTATCTATCTATCTATCTATCTATCTATCTATCTA
>MU551577.1:8360383-8386562 GCA_024362625.1 Silurus asotus
CTATCTATCTATCTATCTATCTATCTATCTATCTATCTATCTATCTATCTATCTATCTATCTATCTATCTATAGTTAATTGAACTCCAAGGCTCTTCTCTGTTCTGGCACTGAGGTGGTGGAATGAACTTTCCCATGTCCAAACGGCGGAGTCCCTGGCTTGAAGATCTTTCTGTTCCTGAAACACTTAAATTAACACTTTCCAAGTTTGCTTTGTAAAAATTAAGAGTTGTAGTCTGATTTATCTTAAGTTTGTAATCTAGCGTACCAGTGTAGATTTACTTATTGCTGGAGACTCAAATCACTTTTGTACGTTGCTCTGGACACGAACGTCTGCTAAATGGGCGCAAATGTAAATGTAAATGTAAAGAATAAGTAGCATATAAGAAATTTGTCATCAAATTGACTTACCTGCCTCTGCTTCCATTGCCTTCAAGACACTAATTTGCAAATCTGGAATATATCTTTAAAGTACACTGGAAAGAAAATATCAGGTAAAAACAATTGACTATGCTGTGACCTTGCGTTAGTTTGAATTAATTCCAAAATCTGGTCAAATGATGAGTGTTTTCTCACATACACTGTTCGCCCAATAAAAGTCCAAGTTAAAGATAAGATTTTCCAATTGAATATCTACAGCAGTGTTTCTGCTGATACCAGTTATTAAACCCTAACTGATGCAGTTACAAGCTTCTTATTTTTTTTAACAACCATGTTGTAGGACATTCAGTACAATCCTTTAGTCATGAAAAAAGTCGTTGTTGTGTTTCAGAAAGGTCAAATTATTGGCCTGCATCAAGCAAACTGAATATATTACTGAAACTACAGTAGGTCCAGCAATGTGATGTGCCCAAAAAATAAGGTATGGAATGACCAAATATTTTTCTCAATAAGTTTTCCTTATAATGATGGCATAGGAGTGTTCCAGATTGACAATGTCAGGATTCATCTGCCTCAAACTGTGAGAGTGGTTTTGAGAGCACAATATGGATTGGCTACCACAGAGTCCAGATCTTAACAACATTGAGAATCTTTGAGATACCCTGGAGAAGACTTTATGCAGCCATCTGTGTCTCTACTCACTAATGCAGGATCTGAGTGTGAAACTACTGAGAGTCTGGGCAGAAATAAATGTTGTGATATTGCACAAGTTCATTGAAACAATGCTTTAGCGAATGTGTGCTGTAATCAAAGAAATAAGATTCAATGAAATATATGTATAATTGAGTAAATATAAAATTATTGTTACAGTGGTTATGAAGTGTTTTGATTGTGACAATAATTTTTCCAAAAATGTGAAACACCATAAAATAACCACACATGATAAAAACGATGTTTTATTTAAAAAATTACAAAACAAGACTTTTATGCACCTCTACATGTAATAAGCTGTGGGTAATTAAAGCATGAATACAGCATGTATCCAAAGTATAACAATGAAGTGAGGGAAAGTATTTTGGTTTTATTTCTTTTATAATTTAAAGTTTTGTGTGTATGATTATATTAAAGTTCCTGCTACTTTCAGATTATCCTGCAACTCTTTTCAAATGACTGCTGGCTTGTTTCTTCTCTTCTTTATTATTAATCTTATTAGCATAATGTAAATTCTTGTATGGTGAGTTGTGGTTCCTTTAACAAAGATGCTGCCTTTAGCATGATCCTTCATCTTTATTATTATTGGCAATTGTGTCATGAAATTTGGTTCGAGGGCATTAACTGCAGAATTTATTACAAACTTTTACATATATTCTGAATGAATGTACTGATATTGCTACTGTTTCAGGTCATGCTTCTTTCTGTTTAGACCACGCCCACTTCTGCTTCAAATCGAAATGCTGATACAGAGCGCTAAACACAGACATAAACAAACACAGTGTTACAGTATGATGTTACACCCTTCCTGTACTGTATATAGTGAAATGTGAGTGATCAGAGCAAATTGGACATTCAGGAAGTCAAATGCCCCGTTTCAGATAGAACCAAAGCAGATAGAGTGTAATCTGATCTAAAATGGTTTGTAGCCAAAAGCATGAAAAAAACTACAGTTTGCAGAAAAATATAAATATATGTCTGAGTGTGTGTTCAGTCTGATCAGCTAAAGAAAATCTCGATATACAACAGGATTATTTTTTTCTTTAAGTTTTTACATTAAATACATCAGAGCAGGAATCGATGAAGTTGATGGAGAAATACTTTATTGAAGATGTAAAATCTAAGCAATGGTGAAAGATCTGACTTCAGAGTACAAAGCCTCTTGAGGATATTTTCTCTTTTCTCTCCTTGTTCTGTTTTCCTTTTCATTAAAATGTAATGCAGCGTAATTCAGCTCCACAGATTCACCATCCTGTTGGAAAAAAAATGTAATAATTTGAATTGTAAAAAAAAAAAAAAATCATAAAAATAAAATTACAAACAACCGGAATTATTGTTATCATTATAAAACCTGTGTGATCTTCTGTACCTGATTGTTTGCTCTCACAGGTTTTTTCACACTGCTTTTTGCCTCTGGTGAACAATAATTTAACATTTCTATTATGTTATATATTTAACATCATTTAATATTAACAGTCAGTCTCATATTATAATAAATGTATAAAAAAAAAGGGGCTACTGAACACTTACTTTTGTATTTTCCATATTTTGTCTTTTTACAGAGCAAAAGAGTTTGAACAGAGATCACAATCACACACACTCCCAAAGCTACAGTGAGACAGATCAGTCCAGGATCCACTGATTCTACTGTAGGAGACACACAAACCTTAGAAATTCAAAATAACAGCAGCAAAATAAAAAATAGTCTTTTTTTTTTTTTTAAATGTTCTCACCCAGATGTACTCGTGTCCCGTTCCCGAAAATGATCTTCCCACACAGGACCACAGCGCAGTAGTAAGTACCAGTATCATTGAGGCTTAAGATGTTCTTGGACAAGTTGTACACACAGGTGTGTGTAGAAGATTCACACTGAAGGCTGCTGTTGTGATGAGTGTAAATGATTTGAGGATGGGATTGTGATGGAGCAGCTCTGAACCAGAGCACTTGGAGTTCTGCTGCTCTGCTCTCAGAGAGAACCGAACACTGCAGAGTCACTGATGCTCCTGCAGGAACCGTGTCTGATACACTGCTCTGGAACACTGAGACTTTTACATCTTGATCTCCTGATCAGGATTAAATACACATTACACATGTTTATAGCTACATTTGTATAATATTTGTATTATACAGTCAGTTTGACAATAACAACACATTTTATTATGGTATAAAAACTTTCATAAATCTTAATTGTGCTTTAAAACGAGCTACATTTCATGTTTTTTATCCAACAAAAAATAATGTATGCATGCATATATTATAATAAAATAATATATATTAAACTGAAGAATATAAACTAAATCTAAATTACTGTAATTTTTATGTTTTACCTCTAATAAAATAATTTTCATATTTAGAATAAATTAAATAAGTGAAGATAATAGTTATATGACAAAATGAAATATAGATCACATTAATTAACTTCTTTAACTTTACAAAGGTAAAAATACATAAATTGTTACCTTTTACTGATAAAAAAGTTCCTTTTCCAAACGATATCGTAATCTGTTCTAATCCACAGTAATACATCGCTTCATCTGATGGTTGTACATTTGTAATTTTTAAATGGCAGCTTCTTTCTGAATTATCGACTGTAAACCTCGGTGAGTTGAACTTGTCTTCAAAAATGGGATTCTGTGAACTTTTATAAACTGTAACTATCACACGAGGCTCCTGTCCTACTGCTTGTTTGTACCAAATGATGGCTTCGGTCAGTCTGTTTTCCGTTCGAAAGCAGTGTAGCGTCACGTTTTCACCAGAAGCAGCAGTGATGACTGAGTTCGGCTGACTGACGATGTTCATTTGTGCAGAATCTAATGTTAGGAAACAGGACAAAATAAAGAACTTCATAAATAAATGTCTTAAAATGTTTTTTAAAGCTCAGAAATGCTGTATGGCTTCATTTGTTATACATTTAGCTTTTAGAAGCAGGAAGTGGATTTTTAATAATTTTTCATAATCCAAGCAAAAGATAGTGGAAATAACTGGAAAATACTTCAATGTTATTTTCAGAATCTATATATAATAAAAAGTCAAATCCGGAATGAATGTTAGAGCAAAATATACAAAAATAAATCTAAAACGTTGAGCAAAACCTTGACAATAAATCCTGTTCATTATTTATACAGTCGTGCATTCATATTTGGTGTAACTCTTGTGAAAATCTGGATGCTTCAATACAAATAATGTTCAAAACCATGATCACTCACCAGGAAGAATAAAAAGCACTCCTGTAATCCATAACAGTATCACCATCATAATCCCCAGCATTGTGCATGAGCATGTCCTTTCACCAAACTCTCTTATAGTGGAACTGAGCAGGAGGGGCGTTTCTGAGAATCTGACACGTGAAAGCTCAGCCCCCTGGCCTTCAACATCTGTATGTGGAGGCCAAGAACATCACCTCCAAAAGAGGAAATTTTAAATAAATACCAAAAAAAAGCAGTGCTGAGAGTAAATGTGTGAACAATCAGCCTGGGAAAACATTCCCTTTAAAAAATGTTGATATTATAAACTTTATATCGTTTTAAAAGCTACAAATTTGTGTAACAAACAATTAATTTTATTGTGAATTCCCTGTTAGTGGAAACATTTTTAAAAACCAAAAGGAAAAATCTACATCTTAATTAACACATTCATCCAGTCTGGGAAATAAAAAAAGCCATTTGTCTTTGTTAAACGTCTTATTCCAATTTTTTTTTGCTGTTGTAAGCAAAACATCAATATTGTGAGAAGATTTTCCACCACATTTTGGGGCGTGAATGTGGGGTGTGTTTATTCAGCTGATAAGATCATGTGCTGATACTAAGCAGGTTTGGGGTTCAGTTGGTGTTTTAGGTCGTCGCATAAGTGTTAGACACTTGAATTTTCCACTTGAACCTTCAAGACCAACATTTGTGTCTTTGTTATATTTGTGCACAGGGGCATTGTCATGCTTGAAAGGTGTTTGGATCTTAGTTCTTGGGGAAATTGTGAGGTAACAGCATACAAATTCAGTCTGTATTATTGTGTAGAAAACATTGTGCTAAGTGAAGTGGTGTGAAGTAAAGCGAAGCGCACATACTCTTTACAATTGGTTAAAAAACAGATTTTTTTAATAAGATGTAAACCAACAATAATTTACTGGATTCTTGAAGTCTAGGGTCCTTCATTACCAAAATAAAGTTTCTGTTCATCTACAGTAGGTACGGAATATATTTACATCATAACCACCCTCCATCAGTTGTACCTTTATATTTTCTCACACATTTAAACACAGTGTTTATTGTAGAAATTACAGAACACGTGCTTTATGCAGCTCTACATGTTACTTGCTGTAGGTAATTAAAGACCTTTGCTTTATCGTGTACTTCCTGCTGTTTTCAGATGATCCTTCAACTCTTTTCACGTGACTGCTGACTTGTTTCTAATCCTTCCTTATCATTATTCGGAAATTATATCATGAATTCTGATATGACGAGTTGTGGTTCCATTAACAAAGATGACTAGGGGACTTTGATATGATCCTTCATCTTCACTATGATTGAGAATTGTGTCATGAAAATGTTTTACGACTCTTTTGCAGGAGGGCAATTACTGCAGAAATGATTTAGATTTATTCTCAAGTACCTTTTGCATATAGTATTTTAATCATATCTTTGGATTGTATCAAAACATTATTGATATATACATATATATACATATACTGATGCAGGTCTTGCTTCTTTGTGTTTTGACCACACCCACTTCTGCCTCAAATCTGAATACTGATAAAGAGAGCTAAACACGGACAGATCCAGTACAAACACAGTGTTATGATGTTTCACCCCTACTGTACTGTACATGTGTGAAATGTGAAAGATCAAAGTAAATGAGATATTCAGGAAGTGGTTTTGTGCAGACCTGCTCCAGTGCCAGGTTTAGATACAGTAGAACCAAAACAGATGGAGTGTAACCGGGATGTATATTCAAAACTGGGCGTGGCGGGAACTTCAAGGTTTTACATTTCATTTATTTATTTATAATCCATGAGACAAGCAGAACACCAGTTTAACCATTTATTTTCAAACAAAATATCAAAATCAAAAAAATCCCAGTAAAGTAAATACTTTATTAAAGATGTAAAATCTAAATAATGGTGAATTATTTGACTTCAGAGTACAAAGCCTCTTGAGGGTATTTTCTCTTTTCTCTCCTGGTTTTGGTTTTCTTTTTATTAAAATGTAATGCGGCGTAATTCAGCTCCACAGATTCACCATCCTGTGGGGAAAAATACATAATTTAAAATGGAATAAAATCATAAAAATAGACAAATAATAGGAATTACTGTTATCATTCTAAAATCTGCAAAATTTTCAGTACCTGACTGTTCGTTCGTTCAGTTTTGTTCACGCTGCTTTGTGTATCTGGTGAAAAAATAATATAACATTTCTATAATTTTTTACTATTTACAATCATTTATTATTAACAGCCAATCTCATATTGCAAAAAGGTCTGACCTCATCATATTATAATACAGTGGAACCCCGGTGTACGAGATTAATTCATTCCTGAGAACCGCTCGTGTTCCTGTATGCTCGTACTCGCTTAATGGTAATTTTCCCATAAGAATTAATGTAAAAGCGATGAATTTGTTCCCAGACCTCAGGATTATTGCTTATTTCAGCCCTTAAACATGTTTTATGCCTAATTAAACACACACATTTACTTCTATCAAAGTACATACATAAAAATTAATAAATTATAAACATAAATAACTAAATAACTTTCCAGCGCCATCACTACACTTCTTGGGATCCATGATGCTCAATTTAAAGTGAAAAACACTATAAAAACAGACAAAAAGCACAATATTCACACCAGAGAATGACAAGAACGCACTCAGAACAATGTCTATGAAGCGTCTGAGAGTGAAATATGGGGACGGAGGTGAAGATCAACGTGCAGAACGTGTGACTGGAACCAAACAAAGATGTTTACTAGTTAAAATGCTCAAACACCGATATTCTCATATACAAGGCACTCGTATACACTAGAGTTCCACTGTATATATTTTTGAAAGATATTGCATTGCTATTGGACACTTACTTGTGAATTTTTCACATTTTGTCTTTTTACAGAGCAAAAGAGTTTGAACAGAGATCACAATCACACACACTCCCAAAGCTACAGTGAGGCAGATCACTACAGGATCCACTGATTCTACTGTAGGAGACACACAAACCTTAGAAATTCAAAATAACAGCAGCAAAATAAAAACTAGTCATTTTTTTGACGTGTTCTCACCCAGCTGTACTCGTGTCCCGTTCCCGATGATCTTCCCACACAGGACCACAGCGCAGTAGTAAGTACCAGTATCATCGAGGCTGAAGATGTTCTTGGACAAGTTGTACACACAGGTGTGTGTAGAAGATTCACACTGAAGGCTGCTGTTGTGATGAGTGTAAATGATTTGAGGATGGGATTGTGATGGAGCAGCTCTGAACCAGAGCACTTGGAGTTCTGCTGCTCTGCTCTCAGAGAGAACCGAACACTGCAGAGTCACTGATGCTCCTGCAGGAACCGAGTCTGACACACTGCTCTTGAACACTGACACTTTTACTGCATCATCTCCTGCTCAGGAGTGAATACACATAGGGTGAGATCTTATTATATTACTTTTTATGTTTTAATCTGTATAACATTTGTAATATATGGAGGCTAAAATGCATAAAATGCAGGCTGTCAGTTAGAAAATAACATCACATTTTATAATCTTACAGAACCTTCAAAAAACTTTGAATAGATGAGAAACCAAATCTCTTCCAGCATGGCGATGCCCCTGTGAACAAAGTGATCTTCTTGAAGATCTGGTTTACATGCTTTGGAGAGTAAGATCTTGCTGCTATAGAGCTCTGATCTCATCCCTACTGAGCACCTTTGAGATGAATGTGAACGCTGACTGCACCCCAGGCCTCCTCACATCACCTACATCAGTACCTGCCTTTCATAATACCCTTGTGGCTGATGTACATAAATATCCATAAGAACACCTCAAAATCTAGTGGAACATCTTTCCAGGAGAGTGGAGTGAATTATAAGAGAAAATTGGGACTAAATGTGGAATGCGATGCTCAAAAATCACATACCGTACTTATGACGAGGTGACCCAATACTTTTGCAATATAGTGTATTTTATACAATTTTTTTATAAAAACATGGTGTTTTTATCCAGTAAATATCTAAAACATTTTAAAGCAACATTTTGCCATCTATCAATGTTGATTTAAATATTTATCTAAATAAAAAATATATAAAACAAAATCATATTTTTTCTTTTTTCTGTATCCACATTTTATAATATTGTTATATGGTTGTAATGTATTTTAATCGAGTCTCCAATGATGCCATGACCAGATTAAAAAATAAATCTGTACAATATAAAATATTTATATGTGTAATGTAATATTTATGTAATATTTAAAATACAGAAATTTTTGTAAACAGTAAATACATTTTGAGTGAAAATACATATACGGTGATAAGAAAATATATTTAACATTAATGAATATTTTTAAGATTTAAATATTTACAGCAGCATATAAAACTGCATGTCATTGAGAGTATTGAATCTGGTGTACACAAACACTCACCTCCCACTGATAAAAAAGTTCCTTTTCCAAACGATATTGTCATCCGTTTTAATCCACAGTAATACATCGCTTCATCTGATGGTTGTACATTTGTAATTTTTAAATCGTAGCTTCTTTCTGAATTATGGACTCTAAACCTCTGTGAGTTGAACTTGTCTTCAAAAATGGTGTTCTGTGCAAGATTACGAATTGTAACCATCGCACAAATCTCGTGTCCTACTGCTTGTTTGTACCAAATGATGGATTCGGTCAGTCCTTCATCCACTCGAAAGCAGTGTAGAGTCACGTTTTCACCAGAAGCAGCAGTGATGACTGAGTTCGGCTGACTGACGATGTTCATTTGTGCAGAATCTAATGTTAGGAAACACAGGACACAATAAAACGTCATAAATTAAATGTTTTTTAAATCGATAAAATTCTGCATGGATTCATTGGTTATAAATTTTGCTTCTAGAATGTAGTAAATAATAAATAAGTGAAACAAATTTGAAAATAATGTGAAATAGATTAATTGTATTTTTTTGAAAACCATATAAAGTGATAATAATAATAATAATAACAATAATAATAATAATAATAATAATAATAATAATAATAATAATAATAATACAATTTTGTAAAGTTGAGTAAAATATACCAACACTATGAATTCTGCTCATTATTTAAAAATCATGCTTTTGTTTTTTGTTTGTAATTCTTATAAAAACCTGCATGTTTTAATACAAATAATGTTCAAAACCATTATCACTCACCAGTATGAACAAAAAGTGTAGCTGAAATCCATAACAGTATTACCATCCTAATCTCCAGCATTGTGCATGAGCATGTCCTTTCACCAAGAGAGTCCTTTCTCTCTTATAGTCACACTGAGCATGAGGGGCGTTGCAGAAAATCTGACACATCTGGAAGCTCAGCCCCCTGACCTTGATCCTCTGTATGTGAAGAAATTCAAGTTCTGTCAGTAAATGTGTGAACAATCGACCTGGGAAAACATTCAAATAGTCCAATTTTGCATTGAATATTTTACTGTTTATAGGTTTTAAAGCTACAGATTTTAAAACAAATAAGTTTCCTTTTGTTTATACACTGTTAGAGGGAATTATTTTGATAATCAAGAGGATAAAACTACTTTGAACTTTAAATCTTTTTTTCATGCAAACTACCGTCACTTAGTTTTTGGTAACTGAATAGGATTTTTACCAGCACAAACATCACTACAGAACTCAAAACAATTCTGCAGAACTCTCAATATCACTGCAAAACACTGTAAATCACTGCAGAACTCTCAATATCACTGCAAAACTCTCAGTATCACTGCAAAGCACTCAATATTACTGCAAAACACTGTACATCACTGCAGAACTCTCAATATCACTGCAAAACTCTCAATACCACTTCAAAACTCAATATCACAGCAAAACTCTCAATATCACTGCAAAGCACCCAATATTACGGCAAAGCACTGTAAATCACGGCAAAACTCTGTCCAGCAATATCACTGCAAAACTTTTAGTATCACTGCAGAACACTGTAAATCAATGCAAAACACTGTATATAACCGCAAAACTCTCAATATCCCTGCAAAGCACTGTAAACCACTGCAGAACTCTCAATATCATGACAAAACCTTCAATATCACTGCAAAACTCTCAATATCACTGCAAAGCACTGTAAATCACTGCAAAACTGTCACTGCAATATCACTGCAAAACTTTTAGTATCACTGCAGAACACTGTAAATTAATGCAAAGCACTGTATATCACTGCAAAACTCAAAGGAAAAATGTATGCTGATAAAAAAGCTGTTTGTCTTTGTTGAATGTCTCATTCCAGATTTATTCCTTTTTTCTGTTCTAAGCAAAGCATCACTATTGTGAGATGATTTTCCACTAGATTTTGCAGTGTGGATGTGGGGAGGTTTGCTTATTTATCTGCAAGAGGACTTGTGAGATCAGGTGCTGATACTGAAGCAGGTCTTGGGTTCAGTTGGTGTTTCAGGTCATCCCAAAGTGTAGGAAAATTGAATTTAACACTTAAACCCCAACACAAACATTTATGTCTTGGTGAGCCTTTTTCACAGGGGCATTGTCATGCTGGAAGAGAGTGTTTGTGCTTCAGTTCTTGGGGACATTGTAATCTGTACTATTGTGTAGAAAACTTTGTGGTAACAGTTTGTGGAACAACTACATATAGGTTTGAAGGTCGGGGGGCACAAACCTTTTACAAGTAGTTTACTTTATACTGTGCCAAAGTATAGCCTATGAAAATCCATCCATACAGAATATATTTACATAATAAACCAGTATCCATCTGTTAAATATTTACAGTAGTTTATTGTAGAAATTACATACAGTAACAAGAACTTTATGCACCTCTACATTTTACATGCTGTGTAATTAAAGACCCAATACATTATAAAAGGTAAACAACTGAGTAAGAGGAAGAAAAATTCACACTTTTATTTAATAATATATTTTGTGTGCATGATTATACTGTATTTACTGCTGCTTTTACATCATCCTGCAACTCTTTCTAAGTAACTGCTGGCTTGTTTCTTTCCTCCCGAATCATTAAACCAGAGAGCATATTGTGAATTCTGATATTGCAAGTTGTGTTTTGATTAACAAAGATGCTGAGAGGATGATCCTTAATTTTTTACTATGATCAAAAATTGTTTTATGAAAATGTTTAAAGACAATTTGCATTGAAGCATTTTTTATTTGCATGTTTTTGAAATCAAATATTTCAATTGTATCAATACATTTATATAAATAAATAATGATATTGATTTAGGTCATTTTTAGACCACACCCACTTCTGCCTTAACTCTAAACACTGATTAGAGCAAATTGGACATTTAGGAAATCAGGGCCTGTTCTAGGTTATTATAATAAGGGTGAACTGGTACAAGTAATAAGTGGGCAATCAGTGGTAGTGGCCCCAACACCTAATCCAGTTCTTTATCATTAATATTTACAAAATTAAAATAAAATCTAATAAAAAATAATAATTGAACAGTAATAATGAAAAATATTTAGAAAAACCTGAACTGTATTTTTACTATAATAACTCCATAAATCTTGTTTTAATTGGATCAGATTAGTTTTCAATTAAAATGCTAATTTAAAAAAAAATCTATTTTCAAACTTTGGTACAAAAACCGAACATTATATATAAACTTTTTATTTTTTTATTTTTTTTTATTATTATTTAACCACCGTATCAGAACAATATACTGTATAACCACTTTTCTTTTTTCTCCACTTTTTATAAAGAAAAATCATCTTTTTTTTCTGTCTCGCTTTTTAACTTAAAAACCAACATTAACCTGAAACTTTATGTATGTTGTTTATCATAAAATTGACTTTATTTGTCTCATATACATTACAACACAGTAAAATTTGTTCTTTTCATATCCCAGCATGCTCAGTAATGGGGGTCAGAGCACAGGGTCGGCCATGATACAGCGCCCCTGGAAATTTGATTGGGTGGGCAAGATGCATGATTGGGTGGGCTAGGTCCACCTCTGCCTACCCCTGCTGATGGCTGTGCAGAAAATCTATTGTAGTGACCTGCTTTAGTGCCAGGTTTCAGATAGAACCAAAACAGGTGGAGTGTAGTCTGTCTGTCTGTCTATCTATCTATCTATCTATCTATCTATCTATCTATCTATCTATCTATCTATCTATCTATCTATCTATCTAAGTGGGCGTGGCCTGATCTGAAATGAGACCACGTTTTATTTTCACGAGACAAGCAGAACACCAGTTTAATAATGTATTTCTGAACAAAACCTCAAAAACAAAAAAAATTCAGCAAAATAAATAGCAAAAAAAAAGAATTCAAGAAAAATTAAAATTCCAGTAAAATAATGATTGAAGATGTATAATCTAAGTAATGGTGAAAGATTTGACTTCAGAGTACAATGTCTCTTGAGGGCATTTTCTCTTTTCTCTCTTTGTTTTGTTTTTCTTTTCATTTAAATGTAATGCAGCGTAATTCAGCTCCACAGATTCACCATCCTGTTGAGAAGAAAATGAACATAAAGAAAATTTAAAAAAAAGATTTTACAAATTAATACAAATAATAGGAATGATATCAAATCTGTGTAATTTCCTGCACCTGATTGTTTGCTCTTTTAGGTCTTTTGACGCTGCTTTGTGTTTCTGATGAACAAGAATTTAACATTTTTATTAACAGCCAGTCTCATATTGTCTGACCTCATTATATTATAATATATTTATGGAAAAAATTATAATTGGGAAAAACTGAAGTGCTACTGAACACTTACTTTTGTATTTTCCACATTTTGTCTTTTTACAGAGCAAAAGAGTTTGAACAGAGATCACAATCACACACACTCCCAAAGCTACAGTGAGACAGATCACTACAGGATCCACTGATTCTACTGAAGGAGACACACAAACCTTAGAAATTCAAAATAAAAGCAGCAAAATAAAAACTTGTCATTTTTTTGACGTGTTCTCACCCAGCTGTACTCGTGTCCCGTTCCCGAAAATGATCTTCCCACACAGGACCACAGCGCAGTAGTAAGTACCAGTATCATTGAGGCTGAAGATGTTCTTGGACAAGTTGTACACACAGGTGTGTGTAGAAGATTCACACTGAAGGCTGCTGTTGTGATGAGTGTAAATGATTTGAGGATGGGATTGTGATGGACCAGCTCTGAACCAGAGCACTTGGAGTTCTGCTGCTCTGCTCTCAGAGAGAACCGAACACTGCAGAGTCACTGATGCTCCTGCAGGAACCAAGTCTGATACACTGCTCTGGAACACTGAGACTTTTACATCTTTATCTCCTGCTCAGGAATGAATAAACATACCGTGAGATCTTTTTGTTTCTTTTTATGGTTAGATCTGTATAATATTTTTATGTCTATAAAATGCAGGCATTCAGTTAGACAAATTATAAAATAAATAAATCTGGTGTGCACAAACACTCACCTCTTACTGATAAAAAAGTTCCTTTTCCAAACGATATTGTAATTCCTTGTAATCCACAGTAATACATCGCTTCATCTGATGGTTGTACATTTGTAATTTTTAAATGGCAGCTTCTTTCTGAATTATCGACTGTAAACCTCGGTGAGTTGAACTTGTCGTCAAAAATGGGATTCTGTGCAAGTTTATGAATTGTGACCATCACACGAGGTTCGTGTCCTACTGCTTGTTTGTACCAAATGATGGTTTCGGTCACTCCTTCATTCGCTCGAAAGCAGTGTAGAGTCACGTTTTCACCAGTAGCAGCAGTGATGACTGAGTTTGGCTGACTGACAAAATGTCCAGAATCTAATGTTAGGAAACACAGGACAAAATAAAGAACGTCATAAATAAAATGTTTTTAAATCTATAAAATGCTGTATGGATTCATTGGATATACATTTAGCTTCTAGAACCAGATAGTTATAAATAAAAACCAGATCGAGGAAATCATGTGAAATTGCATTACATGATTATGTCATTATCGTAGCAAAACAATCTAAAAACAATCTGAAACAATTTAATTGTAATTCTTTAGAAATCATATATATAAAAAATTAAATAATAATAATAAAAAATTCAATCAGGAATGAACAGTTAAATAAAATATACCAAGACCATGTCAATGAATCATGTTCATTATTCAAACATCAGCATATTTGTTTCTATACAACCAGATGTTTCTATCCAGCTGATGTTTAAATCCATGATCACTCACCAGGAGGAATGAAAAGCACTGCTGTAATCCATATCAGCATCACCATCTTAATCTCCAGCATTGTGCATGAGCATGTCCTGTCACCAAACTCTCTTATAGTGGAACTGAGCAGGAGGGGCGTTACTGAGAATCTGACTCATGTGGAAGCTCAGCCCCCTGACCTTCCACTTCTTTTTGTGGAGGCCAAGAACATCACCTCAAAAAAAGAAATTCTGAATAAAAAATTAAAATGCAGTACAAGTGCTGTGAGTCAATGTGCGAAAAATTGTTCTGCAAAAGTTCTATCAGTGTTCCAGATCATCCTAAAGGTGAAGGACAATGAGTTTTTCCACACAAACTTTACCACCAACAATCATGTCTTCATGGAACGGGCCTTGTGTAATGGGAAGAGTGCAGGAACAGTGTTTGTGTTACTTATTGGGGAAATTGTGCGGCTACAGTATAGAGCAGTCTGTAGTATTGTTTTGAAAACTTTGGAGTGAACATTTGGGGAAAAAATACAATAAATGTGTTTAATAACTTGTGGGGGCACATACTTTTTTACAACTGGTTTAAAAACCAATTTTTTTTCTGGATTCCCCAAAATGTAGTGTCCTTTTTACCTACAGTATTCATAGTTTATTTAGATCTCGGTATACAAAATATTTTTACATCATAAGCCACAATTCATCTGTTGTATCTTCATATTTACTTTACAATCCTTTCCTTTTTCTCATTTTTCTTATTCTCTATTTCCTTTTTCTGAATCTCTACGTTCTAATCAGCTTATATTTATTATTATTCTATAGAAATATTGTAGGTTTTATTTCATGCATGCAAAGTCTCTCATATTGTAGAAATATCCGTTACCTTCCTGTACATCTAAATTTAAAAACAAAAATTAAAGAGTATAATTTAGTGTAAATTAACGTTAACGACTTTATTAATATCTCTTTATCATCTTCTGTCTTTTTTACTGTTTCGAAATAAAAACAATGAAATTCCCTTCTTTCTGAAAAATGATTGTTTATTCTCTTGCCCAGTGGTAAAAAATATATATGTATGTATGTTGTATAGTTTAGAGACAGTGGTATGAGGAAAAGACAGGAGGTGAAGCTGGAGGTGGCAGAGTTGAAGATGCTGCAATTTTAATCAGGAGCGACGAGGATGCACAGGATTAGTAATAGGTTTATTGTTTATTAGAGGGACCATGCAGGTTCCCTGGTGGTCTAGTGGTTAGGATGCGGCGCTCTCACCGCTGTGGCCCGGGTTCGTTTCCCGGTCAGGCAACCAACCCCAGCCTTAAGTGTTGCACAAGCCTTAGTGCCGGTCCCAGGCCCGGATAAAGAGGGAGGGTTGCGTTAGGAAGGGCATCCATCGTAAAAACATGTGCCAAATCAGACATGCGGATGATCCGCTGTGGCGACCCCTAATGGGAGAAACTGAAAGAAAGTTTATGCAGGTTTTCCAGACAAAGTGAGAGGTGTGATTGCAAAGGCTTGGTCTTTCGCAAAGGAGGGACATGGGGTATATCAGTAGGAGAATGCTGAGGATGGAGCCACCAATTAGGAGGAAAAGAGGAAGACCAAGAAGGAGGTTTATGGATGTGGTGAGGGAAGACATGCAGGTGGTTGATATAAAAGAGACAGATGTAAAGGCAGGGTAGTGTGGAGACGGATGATCTGCTGTAGTGACCCCTAAGGGGAGGAGGAGAAGAAGAAGAAGAAGAATTCTCTTGCGCAGTATTCAACAGCCCAAATTGTTGTTACCTAAAAGTTTTTCATCACTGTTTCTTTCATTCTCAGTATAATGACATCATGATGTTGACTGATGAGGTCACTTTAACGATCTTTCTACAGAAATTATAGATTGGAAATAAATGTACAAATAAAAAATTAATTTTAGCCAAATCACTTGAACGTCCTCAAGGTCTTCATTCCGATGTCATGAATGTTACCACATGGTGTGTATTTTCAGCCAATGAATAATTTTCTATTATCAACTTTTGCATAATATTTTATGTATAGCTTTTTGATACAAGGAATCAACAGTACATTTTTGCGATAATTGACAAATTGTGACAAAAAAGTGTATGTATAAAATAAACATATAACAATAACTCAGATTTGTGTGTGGCCAAATGATGCAACTACATCACTGATTGTTTTCTTTAACCAGCACATTTCCTGAGTGTTTTATTCCTTATATATTATAGCAGATTGTTTCCTCGTATGAAATATGACATGTCTTTAGCAGGAGTTTGCAGTGTGAGTGTGAGAAAGTCAACAAATAAATGTTACAACAATCACTGGGATCAATTCTTTACACAACTTCCTGTGTTTCTCTCAGTGAGATAAACTAATGTTACTGTCAGTAACCACACAATACAAGAGCAAAAAGGACAACAACACCAAAGTCTTAATCAGGCCTTTTCTCAATGCATAAAATGCAAAAAAATACAAATATTTATAGGTCATTTTACACATTTTACACCATATCTTGACCTGCTTTTTCAGGTCAGAACCAATGCTTCAGGGTCTGAGATTCAATTTTCAGTTAAAATTCAATCATTATAAAAAAATACTACAATCAGAATTATAACCTGGTTATGACACTGAATCAGATCAGAGTTCAAATTTATGTTACAGAAGGATGTCGCACATGAGAATATATAATATCTTTAGGTTGTTGCTTCGTTACTCGTCCTCTTTTGACTGTCCTTTCATTGAAATTTAAGGCAGCGTAATTCACCTCCACAATGTCAGAGTCCTGGAGAAACGGAGATAAAATTATTAGAATATAGAATTATTCTATAACCTTTAGGATAGATTTCATGTCCATTTATAACATCATATTAAATGCTGAATATTTACCTGATCGAGGGTCGGGTCTGCCATGAAGTCATGTTTGAGCGTCACTGTAGAAAAGAAAATGCAAATTCTTTATAACGGCTCTATTTTCTATCTTGTTTCATGAGTTAAATAATTGCTATTAGTGGTATATGTAAATATAATTTTTTATACAATAATAAGAGAATATATCATTGTTGGAAAATTCATAGCATCACAGCTATATTATAATATAATAATACAGATTTACCCCTGTGCTGTTTATGGTTTCCATTTTCGCGTTTTATAATAAACAATGTAAAGATCAGGAGCACACAGAATCCCAAAGCTCCGGCGAGGCAGATCACTACAGGGTCCACAGATCTCTCTGTCACACAGTAAACACCGAAATGTTAAATATTTGATTTAAATTGATCTTAAACCTATTTATCGTTAGGTCATTAAAAATGATTCAAAATAATTGCCCAGTACATGAAAAAAAAAACATACAGCAGATGTATAATAACAAATATTCATGATTTACTTTGGCATATAAATAAAATCATTCTACTGCTCACCCAGTTGTACTCGTGTTCCGTTCCCAAAAATGATCTTCCCAGACACGACCACAGCGCAGTAGTAAGTTCCAGTATCATTGAGGCTGAAGATGTTCTTGGACAAGTTGTACACACAGGTGTGTGTAGAAGATTCACACTGAAGGCTGCTGTTGTGATGAGTGTAAATGATTTGAGGATGGGATTGTGATGGAGCAGCTCTGAACCAGAGCACTTGGAGGTCTGCTGCTCTGCTCTCAGAGAGAACCGAACACTGCAGAGTCACTGATGCTCCTGCAGGAACCGAGATCATAACACTGCTCTGGTTCACTGAAACTTTTACTTCTTCATCTCCTGCTCAGGGGAATATAAACAGTGTGAAATCTTAGCTGAAGTTTTACCAATAGACAGAATGACTTTTTAGTTAGCTTGAATGTTTATAGTAACGGCATTATACGGGCTGGAAAGATGTCATTTGTAGCATTTTATACAACAGCCCTGTTAAAGTCTTGGCATCTATAGTGTTTATATGATATTAATTTATTTTTCATTGTTAGATGTTTTTTTTTTTCTATTAAACACAAGTTCGGGTGAAGGTTCTTCATTAGATTTTGGTGCACGACTTCATGGATTTATGTTCTGTGTACAGACACATTCTTACAATTGTTTGCTTTCAAATATATGCAAGAAGTTTAGAGATTGACCACATATGGATTTTATGGTCAGGGCGTTCACATACTTTTGTCCATATCAAAACAGGTTGAGTACAAATCACATATTCATATTAATGAGTTCATTTGTTTATGAAAATAATTTTATAGCATGTCTGTTACGTTATGTTAATAACTATAGGAGAAAAATAACAGTATAATAGTTATAAAATTGCTTTACTGATGTGGTCTGTATCATTTTAAACTATTGGGTTTCATTGGCATCCACAAATGACCAATGTCTGAATCAACTTCGTTTTAAAACATATTTAAGTCATGAAGACATGAATTAAACAATATCTTTTTTAAATCATTATTTGATAATAAATGTATCGTACGTATACAACAATGACAGTTACATATAAATGATTTAACCAATGTACATTTAATTTTTTTACCTTTCACCGATAAAAATGTTCCATTTCCGAAAGTTGTGAAAAATTGTAACAGTCCACAGTAATACATGGCTTCATCTGATGCTTCCAAGTGAGCAATTTTCAAATGACAGCTTGTTCCTTTATTCTCGATGCTGAACCTTGGAGACTTGAACTCGTCTTCACATACTTTTGTCCATATCAAAACAGGTTCAGTACAAATCACATATTCACATTAATGAGTTCATTTGTTTATGAAAATAATTTTAAAGCATATAGTTATATGTGGTCTGTATCATTTTAAACTATTGGGTTTTGTACATATACAACAATGACAGTTACATATAAATGATTTAACCAATGTACATTTAATTTTTTTACCTTTCACCGATAAAAATGTTCCATTTCCGAAAGTTGTGAAAAATTGTAACAGTCCACAGTAATACATGGCTTCATCTGATGCTTCCAAGTGAGCAATTTTCAAATGACAGCTTGTTCCTTTATTCTCGATGCTGAACCTTGGAGACTTGAACTCGTCTTCATAACTGGGTTCACTTTGAACCGTGACTATTACACGAGGCTCGTGACCGATTTTCTGCTTGTACCAAACGATGGCTCCAGAGGTTTTAGCTTGCAATCGATAGCAGTTCAGAGTCACGCTATCGCCAACATCAGCAATGATCATTGGGTTCGGCTGATTGATATGGTTTATCTGCACAGAATCTAATATAAGAGGGGTAAAAAATAAAACATGAACTTTTTAAAATGTATATTTGGAATAATAATATCATGTTGTGTAAATATGAATAATTGTTAGCAAAATTTCCGAAAAACTGAAAAAGGAAATTACTAAATAATCTGCCAGTTAGTAATTCTACCAATTTCTACTAAACAAATATAGCAGTATGTGATACTACATAACTTTAGAACTCAGAAATACTCACCGATTTTACCCAAAAGCGTCACTGTAATCCACATCAATGTGATCATTGTGTTCAGTCTGAGGAGTGTGTTCAGCATGTCTCCCCTCACTACAGTCCGATAAACAATTTGAGCACCTCTTACTTTGTGGCCAAAGATTATACCATGAAGCTCTGACATCACAGATTTTCCGCATACAGTCTAAAGCATTGTACTGTAGCAAGATTATGCAACTGATGTAACAACTGGTCATGGCTCCTCCTCACACTTTTCTAAATCTTTTCTGAACAGTTATTGTGTGCGTCTGTGTCCTTATATCTGGTCTGTTTTATCACATTAACGGCATGTTTTTTAAAGCAGATATATAGATCTTAATTTTTTAAAAAACTTTTTAAAAACACTGATTTTATGATGATATGGCCTAGCTCATCTGTTGAATCGGACCACACGGACCAGCCTTCGCTCCCCACGTGCGTCACTGAGCCTCGGCCACCCACGACCCTGTCGCCGGTTCACCACTGTTCCTTCCTTAGAGCACTTTTGATAAATTCTCACCACTGCAAAACAGGAACATCCCACAATAGCTGCAGTTTTGGAGATGCTCTGACCCAGACGTCTAGACGTCACAATTTGTCAAACTCGCTCAAATCCTTACGCCTATTTTTCCTGCTTCTAACATCCACTTTAAGGACAAAATGTTTACTTGCTGCCTAATAAATAAATCCACCCACTAACAGGAGCCATGATGAAGAGATCATCAGTGTTCTTTACTTCACCACTCAGAATGTTTTGATATAATAATGTTTTTCCTGATTGGTGTCTTACAGTGCAATGACTATAGTTTCAGTTCTGTTGATTTGGGGGTGTGGTCGAGCACGGGTTTGTGAATGGAGGGTGGGGACAGTGGACTCAAGTGATAAGGATTACACACGTTCATAGTTTTGTGTGTGTGTGTGTGTGTGTGTGTGTGTGTGTTTGCGAGACGTAAACTACAAAACACTGGTAAGCAAAAGTAACCACAAAAGAAAAGGTCAATGTGAAAAAAACGCAGATTCTCTTGTCGGTAAGTCGTCGCCTGCCTCCTGTCCTTTTCTATCTGAGTCATCAAGTCTCCACAGGAGGAAATCATGAAGAAACACAAAATCCAATTTATCGATGCTTCTATTAAATTTAAGGACAAACAAGTATGTGTAACTCATCCATGTAAAAAAAAATAATAAAAAAACCCAGACTGCACCAAATGCATCCAAAATCTACTAACTAACCAAAACATCATTATATTTGGTGTTAAAGAGCTGTTTTACTTTAATACATAAAATTCTGATTTAAAAAAGTTTTTTGTGTTTATTAATGTTATATTTTCATTCAATTTTCCTGTAGGGTTGAAACTATTAAGTGTAACAAATGTGCAAAAAAACAGATCAGGAAAGGGGAAATAATCTTCAAAACAATGCATTAAAACATATTTATTTTAGTACATTTATGGCAAAAATGAGTGCAGCACCTCAATATTAATATTATGCTAATTATCTGTATGTATATTCATTTATTTCCCTAAATGAAATATGAGGGATACTCTAGCCAAAGGTAGCTTTACTCTGGATGGTTAATTAATTAAAATGTAAAACTAGTTATAGTTATAGACACATGATCATCACATTCATATGTGGTTTCTACCCTAAATGTAGGCACGAATTTAGAAACATTCAATAGTATAGAATGTCTGTGTATAGTGCAGCATTATAATTCTCCTTTCACTGGAACTAAGAGGCCTAGATGCTGGTCCAGCATGACAAGGCACCTGTGTACAAAGCTGTGTATGAAGACATGGTGTGTTAAAATTGGAGTAGACGAACTTGAATCTCCTGCACAGAGCCCTGACCTTCTCAACCCCTGAGACACAAACAGACCCAGACTTCATCACCCAACATCTGCACCTGTTCTTACCAATGCTCTTGTAGTTGAATGAACACAAATCCACACAGACATGTTCCAAAATCTATTAGTTATTCCAACTCAGAATGAGGGAGATATTAACATATTTTGAAATATTGTGTATTTCTAACATTGAAATACTTATATTATGTATATTTTTGGCACAACCATGGCTGTGTTTAAATCTGCATTCCGGTGTTGATGCCCAACAGCTCAAGTGTTCCAGTGAAGTTAAGATTATTTAACTTTCAGTTTAAAGTCAGTGTGAACAAAACATTCATGAAAACATGTACAGCAGAAAATAAATAGAATTAATAGCATCGATTTAATTCACAGAAAGACGTTGCACTTCAGAATATATAACATTTTGAGGTTGTTGTTTCTTTATTCGTCCTCTTTTAACCCTCTTCTCATTAAAATGTAAGGCAGCGTAATTCACCTCCACAATCTCACAGTCCTAAAGAAATGAATATGAAATTATTAGAAAATAAATTTTTTATACTTTTTAGGAGAAAATCTTTCAAGAAAATTCATTTCACATGTAATATTTAGATGTCAGGTATTTACTTGACTGAGGTTCTTGTGCGTCACAGAAGCTTGTTTCACTGCAGAGAAAAAAAAATGCAATCATAGTTTTAATTGTGGCACATCTGCAAATCATGAGTTAATATTAATACATTCGATGTAATAAATCATGGTTTCTACTGCATTCATTTGCACAAGGATTTGCATGTCAGGTGCCTCACATTAATATTTGTGAATTATACGTGTAAATTTATTAGTTTGTTTAGGCACCAGTTCAGTACTGTATATCTAATAAAATGAGCGTTTCAGAGTTTTAAGTTTATTTCTCTTTTTTTTAAGTAAATTGGCTGAAATACTGGAAATGTTGTCAGATTGATGGACACAAAGACGTAATAATCAGCAGACTCAAACTATAGAACAGAAATACATTATTCTTTGCACATTTTTTGTATTTATGTTTATATAGTAACTCTACTGCAGGCTTACCACTGCGTTGCCCACAGTTTTTCCATTTACACCCTACAGCTTGAGCAAAGATCATGAACACACACACTCCCAAAGCTACAGCGAGGCAGATCATTACAGGATCCACAGGTCTCTCTGTAAGTAGGAATAGCAACAAATTAAATGCATTAATCTAATAAATGTTTATACATAAATTTGAACTTTGTTTTTACTGTTTGGTAGCAAAATTTATTTTTTAGGAATTTGATTCATTTTGCTTCTGAATTCTTTATGCAATTTTTATTAAAAAAAAAAGGTCATTAAAAAGTAGACAAACATATATATATCTATATCTTGACAAATTTGGCAAATAATACATAACACATTTATAAATAAAACTGCATACAACTTGAACATTTCTGGCACTACAGTAAATGTATACTTTTTTCACATACAAAATAACACAACATTACACTTCTCACCCAGCTGTACTCGTGTTCCGTTCCCGAAAATGATCTTCCCACACAGGACCACAGCGCAGTAGTAAGTACCAGTATCACTGAGGCTGAAGATGTTCTTGGACAAGTTGGACACACAGGTGTGTGTAGAAGATTCTCACTGAAGGCTGCTGTTGTGATGAGTGTAAATGATTTGAGGATGGGATTGTGATGGAGCAGCTCTGAACCAGAGCACTTGGAGTTCTGCTGCTCTGCTCTCAGAGAGAACCGAACACTGCAGAGTCACTGATGCTCCTGCAGGAACCGAGTCTGAAACACTTTTCTGCCGCACTGAAACACTGAAATCTGGTTTACCTGCACAATGTTATATAGACAGTATAAGAGCTTTTTTAGATTGATAAAGAGTGTGACATAAATGTATACTTTATTCTTCAGCTGAGAATGAAATACACACTTTTGAATTAAATGTATTACACTTAAATTTGAATTAACCTTCCAAATAGAAAATCAAGCAACAATTTCTTACCTACTGCAACATACTGAATTATTTAAAACTTTTATCACACTCAAAAAATGTTTTTTTTGTATTTAAATTAAATACTAAACACGATTCTTACCTTTTACTGATAAAAATGTTACATTTGTAAACCTGGTAAAAAATTTTATATATCCACAATAATACATGGCTTCATCTGATGGTTCCACATCAGCAATCTTTAAATGACATCCTTTTTCTTCTTTCTGGATGCTGAACTTTGGTGACTTGAACTCATCTTCAAACGCTGGATTACTTTGCACTGAGACCATTACACAAGGCTGATGGCCAACTTTTTGCTTGTACCAAATGATGGAATCTGTGTTTTCTTTTTGCCTTCGAAAGCAGTGCAGAATCACATTATCACCAACGGCAGAAATCACTAAGTTTGTCTGCTTGATGCTTTGTGTCTCAAAAGAATCTGCTTTAAAGAACAAAACATTGCATTATACACACAATTTCATCCAGTTGCTCCATTTGAATTATTATATGTAATAACATCATGCGTATAATCCGAAACACACAATACCATCCACACTTACCAAAAAGCGTTGCTGTAATCCCCATCAGCATTATTATCATCATCATCATCTTCAGTCTGAGGTGGGTGTGCAGCATAAATACCCTCGCTATACTGTCAGATGGTCAAACTGAACATCCCTCACATTGTGCCAAAGTTTCATGACTAGATCTTGACATCACATGCAGTTTTCTTATGACCTTACCTACTTATGGCCTTAACTAGCAAGCTGGCGGTGGATACCACCTCAGACTCCTCCTCAGACTTTTCTGAAGCTTCCTACAGATAGGAATTAAACACCTTCACAATGTTTATTTATGTCAGAATATTGAGCCAATTAATATCTGATGTGGTTTAATAAACATTTTAATATTCACACAAAACACAGTGGATTTCAACAATATTATACAATTTCCTTTTTTAGTTTAATTATAGTTTATGATACAATGTTTTCTTGTATTATTAATAAAATTGAGTAATAATTCTAGATAAGGTATTTTAGACAATTATACATGATGCAGTTACTACATATAAACATAATCAGTAAATTAAACAAGAACACATAAGAGCACACAAAATATATTATCATTTGTAGTAAACTATAAATGTAGTTTATTAGTAAAAATTATGTCAATTCATTATTTTCATTGAGTTTTATTATTTTATTTCATGTAGTTGTCCAATCAATAAATACTACACCAACTCTCATGCCACCTCTAGTGTAGGTGTGTGAAGGTGTGTGGGTGTGTGTGTGTGTGTGGGTGTATTTTAAAAATATAAGTCTGTTTTTTTCCATATCTTAAAATAGTTTCAGGTTCACTGGTGGAAGTTTGGTTATTCTGTTCTGCCATGTCGTCTAGCATCTCTCTCTATTTTACCTTTCCTGGGGTAATTAAACCTGTTCCTGAATTACAAATGACTTCATGTACACCACATACAGTATTTACACTGTTCGGACAACAGTACATGGACTGCTGACCATCAACCTGCCTGTACATCTTCAACATTCAATTTCAGATGTATTCCCTATTTTGCTGTTATAATAAATTCTACTCTTCTGGGAGGGGTTTCCACTGGATTGTGGGGTGTGGCTGTGAAGCCTATAAGAGCATTAGTGAGATCAGGGACTGATGTTTGGTGAGGAGGTCTGGGGTTCACTCGATATTCCAGTTTATCCCAAAGGTATTCAGTAGGGTTTCACAAGTTCTTCCACTTCAGCCTTAACCCCAACAACCACGTCGAAAAACTTAATTCCAGTGAAGGAAAATTGTAATGTTACAGCAAAGAGAGGAATTCAATGCCATTGTATGCTTCCAAAAGTGTGGGAAGGCCTACATATGTTAATAATAATCAATGGTGCACATATTGTGACCATGTTGTGTTTGACCTCAAGGTCAATCCCAAGGTGAAACCCATATTTTTTTGCACCTATCGAGATTCTAGAAGTTCCTGCTCCTATCCAACAAAACTGGAGGCCTTCCAGAGTTCAACTGAGTGTTTCTCTATTAGAACGACTTCCAAGCTCCATCTTCTTGACCACAGTCCTTTTGATAACTAAAGTTGTGCACAAACCATAAATTCATATTTCAGAGTATTTTGTATATTTGGAACCTTATATGGAAAATAAAGAGAGATTCCCTGTGCCGAGACAATACAGAGATCAGGATTGCTACTAATACAGTGCAGTGTCAGAATAAAAACTATTACTGAATGTTAAAAGGATAAAATGAAATATTTGTAGGTTTTGTAAAGAAACATGGTTGGGGTGATATTGAGATCAATAAGGCATGAATAATTGACACTTTAGACGTTTGAATATTCAATAAACCATAATAATAGCATAAGAACAAACACGGATGAGGCTCGGGAACAAGACCAGCTGCTGGCTTCTGATTTCTGATTGAGATTTTTCTCATCTGTTTAGTGTTAAAATGATAAACACAAACCTAAAAAAAAAAAAAAAAAAAAAAAAAAAAAAAA
>MU551577.1:8388618-8401118 GCA_024362625.1 Silurus asotus
ATATATATATATATATGAAAAAGATCTTATAACTTAATATAAACAACTTAATATAAATCAGAATACAACTCCTGACGATAATCACTTGAAGATAGTCAGGGACTTCACTCTACGGACATCTAGGGGAAGTTCATTCCACCACCTTGGTGCCAGAACAGAGAAGAGCCTTGAAGTGTACTTACCTCTCATTCTGAGAGAAGGTGGTACCAGTCGAGCGGTGCTGGAGATGGTGCTCGTCCAATTTTGGCCTTGAAGGCATCAGTGTTTTGTATCTGATACGTGCAGCTACTGGAAGCCAGTGAAGGAGCAGCAGTGACCCCACTGTGGGAGAACTTGGGCAGATTGAACACAAGTTGTGCAGGTGTGTTTTGAAATATTTGCAGTAATTGAATAGTGTTCAGAGGAAGATCTGCCAGGAGAGAGCTGCAGTGGTCCAGTCTCTAAATCAGCGGCGGTAGCTCAGTCGTTTAGGTTTTTTGTTATTGATTGGAAGGTCAGGGGTTCAAACCCCAACATCGCCAAGCTGTTGGGTTCTTAAGCAAGACCCTTAACCCTCTGTGCTCCTGAGGCACTATAACATGGCAAAAAGTACATGTTTAAAGTAAACAACACCTTTCTATCTTTATTAAAGCCCTTGTGGCTGAAAGAGCACAGATCTCCATAAGCACACTCCAAATCTAGTAAAAAATCACCCATCTTATTTCTTCTAATCTCCATCATCATGAGATCAATGTAGAGAAAATTCTTTATTTATTTATTTATTATTTTTTTTCTGCAGTCCTGTTCTGTGATGTTCCTTTAGAGATTTGCTTTCTTTTTATTATTACCACTTACTACTTTTTATGGTAAAACTGACACTCTTACATTTACATGTAAAAATGTCAGCAATAAGTGAAGCACTTCAAAGACAATAAATAAATGACTTTAGGTTTAATGTGCATTATTACATCCTGTTTACATCATGTTCATTGTGGCCACACAGTTTTTTTTTTTTTTTTCGTTTGACACATTGCTGCGCTTATACAGGAAGACTAACTAAAGCTGCTAAGTCTAACCACAACAGACGGACAACTTTGGCCTACTGCAAAGTGCATTCAGTATCTCTAGCTGATTTAACACTAATGTGTCAAAGGGTCAAACTTTCTTTCAATACTTAAAGGAAAAAAAAAAAAATTATGTAATATGTCATGTAATAATCAGCAGACACACAAGGCAGATTTGTGTTCAAAATACAATGTGTTCATTCCAAAACAAAGACATTTAAACATTAACATTTTAATTTTTTACTACATAAATTACTACATAATACACTTTGTCATGATAAAATATAAACAATAATCTGACCCATTAGTAACAATGACCATAAATGACAACCTGTGCGGTGTGAGGTGACGTTTAAATACGTCTGCTCACTGACATACTAAATGTCAATGAGCATTAAACAGTAAACAGGACAGTGCTTTTGTTTAATAGGAAATGTAGTTCATCTGCCAATTTCAGGTTTACCACCACAGTAATGCAAAAACATGTGTGAGACATTTATATCCCTGTTTTTATACTGTGCATATTCTATAATTTAATTAAAATATACCTATTGTTTTTTGTTTATTCTCATTATGAGGTAGAACACTTCAAAAGAGTACAGACGTACAACTAGAGCTGCACAGACCAAAATAAACATGAATTTGCTCTGTTATACTGCACTGTGATTCTTTAAAATGGTGATAGTTTTTATAGCAATGGTGCCATAGTGATGGTATTAAGGGGTGGATTAATTCAGGTAAGACACCACTGAAGGTAAAAGTGTATCCTGCCATACACACGGTGTAGAATGTGTTTTGGGATAAAGCCTTTAGACACTGCAATGTGATTTTGGGAAAGGTTGGGAAAGAGTGTGTGTGCGTGCATGCGTACGTGCGTGCGTGTGGGTACGTGTGTGTGCTTGTTTGTGTGTGTGTGTGTGTGTGTGTGTGTGTGTGTGTGTGTGTGTGTGTGTGAGCAGAAATGTAAAAGTTTAAGATCAGAAAGAAACTTGATAAGGAGTGAAATTTTGTCGCTGTCCGTGGTGATGAAATGTTTGTGACACAATGGACATTGTTTACCATGGCAACATCAACCACAGCTACCAACGCAATCAGATACGGATATCATAAATGTCACAAATGAATGAATGGAAAAATAAAGGAATATTTGATGATCATTTAAAGGCAATTATGTACAGTTTAAAAATAATAAACATATAAAAAAGTGTTTTTAAATAGAGTTTATTCATATAATCTAAAACAAATGTTTTTATATGACATTAAAGATGTAACTGAATTTTCTTAAAAAAAAGTAATAATTTTATAATTTAATGACCAGTTACCAACTATTATACAGTTCTGTTTATCTGATTTGTATTTATTAAGAATAGTAAGATTTATTAAATGAAACAATCAATTTAATTTAATTTAATTTAATTTAATTTAATTTTTTAATGAGTTAAAAAAATATGCAAAAATAAATATAATTTTTTATTTTCAAAAAGAAAACATTTTAGGATTTTTAGCAAGATAAATTTTCATGCATTTAGAACAACAGTACAAAACAAATGTACATTTGTGAAGTACAAGACTAGAAGAATTGTGACATGCACAAGACACCTCAATTCAGTACACAATGGTGAAGTGGAGTTACTTTTACCCCTCTGAAGTTGATTATTGTCCCAGAGTGTGCAGTTCTTCTTACACAGTAACATAATATCAGCCCAGTTCTCCACAGTAATATACACAACATCTATATAAGGTCATATGAGAAGAGTTCCTAAGCTTTTGATGTGACTAATGAAGATCTTTCTGCCCTGTGTTTTTTAATATGGTAGGTAGAAAGAAGCTCCACCCACAAACCTCTTCTCAGGAAGCTTATTGGAGGTTGTGTTGAGCTGCTGTGGGCTGTGGGTGGATGTGACCAATGACCAAACCTTAAATAATTAGTTTTTATAATGTAAATACATTTAAATACCTAAATATTCTCTAATATCTGACATGCTCAGCTTTGACCTCCCAATAACTTATTTTTTCTTATCCTCACTTTTTTTTGGATCCTTGGAGATTAATTTATTTTTGCTTTGTTTTTGGATCATTTGGATCATCATCAAAAAACATATACATTTCATTCCTATGAAGAAACTCTGCAGACGTTTGTGAGCCTGTGTGACTTTTCACAGCTTTCTTTCATAAGAAGTCACAGCATCACGGCTCCTTAGCAGACTTGTAATGCACACTAAAAATAGAAAGCTGAGAGTGGTGTGGAACATTCAATGTGGTTTTTGCTTTACCTTCTGGTTAACCTGAACACAGCTTCAAGCTGAACAATAGCCTCTAAATAAAGCAAAAATTAAGCTAACAACATTCACACTCACATTCACACACACACACACACACACACACACACACACACACACACACACACACTTTGGGTACCCAAAGTAAAATCAGTTTAATGTGGAGTAAATTAAATTGAACCCATGACTTCTGAGTTTATCGTTATGAAGTCCCGTGTAACTTGTGCATTCATGTAAACCTGTGACTTCACCTGCACTGCTGTCAGAGCCACTGTTTAAAAAAAAATATTCAAGAATCAACACCTTCTAAAATTCGTGTAAATGTACAGCACTAACATACAATTATTTCTACTGTGGCTTAATATAAATACTGATGTAGCTTTTCCCAATTATATTTGGTCCATATACATACTATAAATCACCCCCCCGTCAGTTTTATATGCATACACACGTATACATAGATAGCCACGCATCCTGTGGAAAGTTTGAGAGGCGAGAAACTGAGGTTACTGAGAAAAACAACTCTGGTGGTCACAGCGGCCTGCAGAGATGAAACACTCTGCTGAGTTATAAAACCACTATACACAACTTTAAGACCACACACACACAACACACACACACACCACACAAACCCCACACACACACACACACACACACACACACACACACACACACACACACACACACACACACACACACAGACAGAGAAAAAAACTTTATGCTTGAGCAACTAATACTTTTTTGTTTCACTTCTCTATTTCCAGACAACCACCACATGTATCTTATAACAGCTCATTTTAATATTTTTGTTTTGAGTCTGATGGCTACTGTGGACTGGGTGGGGGAAATGAGAGAGAGAGAAGAGAGAGAGAGGGAGGGAGGGAGGGAGGGGGAGAATGTGATTGGTTAATATCACACAGTGCTGTAGGAGGAGTCACATTAAGGCCTGAATGAAACTCCACCCAAGTCCCCTCACACACACTTCTTTTTCATGATCATAATAATAAAAAAAATGTATATATATTGTATAAAATGTCTTTACTGACACTGTAGCACAGCAAAATCTTTTCACTAGATCTTTAAGGTCCCAAAACACTGTTCCGAGATGGACAGTGAGCCTGTGTGCAAAACAAAGTAATGAAGACATGATGAAACTGGAGTACAAGAACTGAGTCCTGACTTCCTGAACCCTACTGGACACTAGAACACTTTGAGATGAATTGTGCCAGAGACTGTGCACATTCTCTTTCACCGGCACTGATGGAGTGGAACATCAGGTCAAGGTTTAAAAATAATAAATAAATGATACACTCTTTTGCCAAAAGTTTGCGGACGCCTGGTCTGAAGTATGACATGTGCTTTTTTAAACATCGCATTTCACACTTAGTCCGGATTTGCTCTTATAATTTACTTCCACTCTTCTGGGAAGATGTTCCACTTCTTGCAGATATTTGTGTTCATCAGCCACAAGTGTGTTAGTAAAGTCAGGTACTGATGTAGAATGAGTAGGTGCAGTCAGTGTTTCAATTCATCCCAAAGTTGTTCAGTAGCTTTATAGCAGGCCAGTGAAGATCTTAATCAACAAACCATGTAAACCATATCTTCATGAAGCATTACCATGCTGGAAAAGGTTTGGGTTTTAAGTTCAAGTGAACGCAACATTTTATTATGCTGCACCCATCAAGACATCTTGTAAGATTTTGTGCCTCCAGCTTTGTGGTAAGTGGATTACTAGCGGCAGAATGGAGACGGCTGGGTGTCTTGAATAACGTAATCAATAAAATAATCAACTGTTATGAATAAAACATTCATAAAAGCTTTTTTTTTTTTTTTTTAAATGTTAATAAAAATGTCATGTTGTGGACCATATTGACAGCATACAGTCATTTAATTTTATAATTTAATAATTTAACTTAAATTTATTTTCTATATTATGCACTGATTAGCCAGTTTATTTAATAAATCTATGATTTAATAATTTAATAAACACAACAAATAAACATACTTATTTCTCTGAATTACTTTGATTTCCTCCTTAACCTTTTTGGATTTATGACCTTAAAAATTGCACTAAAATTAATTATAATATATTCAATATTTTCTATAATTTTGAATTTTGGGTGAATTTAATCACTACAATTATTATAATTAGAATTAATTTTATTAAGTTATTTTATGAGGTGCACTGATTTAAAACACACAAATTACATCATTTTAATATCATTTTTAAAGGAATTTCCTGGTGAAAAAAAATATTCAAATATGGGAGGAGGAGCCAAAGATGGTATCTGCTGATAACCTCTACTCTACATTGTGTATATTGTGAAAAAACAGGCAAAAAAAAAAAAAAAAAAAAAAGCAACCCAAAGTGTACGATGTCAGACTTTCAGCAATCCTGGGTGCAGACTGAGATGTGCTCAGTTCATCCACCTTTCAGTGTATTGAGAGGTGACATGCTGCACACACACCTCAGGCTGGAGATGGTGACGCTGATGTGGATTACAATGATGATCCTTAATAAAGTTGGTAAGTCGAGATGCTTCATTATGTTTTGGAATGTTCATTAAATATTTTACAGGGTTGTATCTGGTTGGAAACCAATTATTTTAAATAATAGATAAAATAATGACTTCAAATTTACCTACAAAATTCTAAATTCAGTTAAAAATGTATTATCGAAATAAAAATCTAATTGTTTTTAACACCAGACATAAACAATTTTCCCCTAATACCAGAGATGCTATTAAAGATATTTTCTGTTTTTCCAGAAAAAACTGAACAACAGACATTTCTTTGCAATCACACAAACACACCTTCCACACCTTCTAGCTGATACACTGGAGTTTCAGGTCATTAGGCAATAGGCATTCAGCATGCATACTGTATATATTTAATTATTTAGTTGTCTCATGTTAATAACAAAATTATACCTGAAATACAAATTTGCTTTATTTCATTAATAATATATCAATTCTGTAACAATTTCGATTAGATTCTGCACAGATAAACGACATCATCCAACCGAACTCAATGATCTCTGCTGATGTTGGTGGTAACGTGACTCTGCACTGCTTTAAACAGCGAGAGGACAGCAACGAAGCCATTGTTTGGTACAAGCAAAAAGTCGGATATGAGCCTTGTGTATTGGTCTCAATTCAAAGCGATTCTTTTTTCGAGGAGGAGTTCAGGTCACCAAGATTCAGCATCGAGAAAGAAAATCTGGGCTGCCATTTGAAAATTGCGGATGTGGAACCATCAGATGAAGCCGTGTATTACTGTGGACTGAGAAAGTTTTCAATAGAATTTGGAAAAGGAACATTTTTATCAGTGAAACGTAAGATTTCTTTAATCGTCTGATTTATTTAAACAATAGAGGAATCTTCTTATGGTCAAAAATTGTGAGAAATTTGCATATTTAAATGAGCACATTATATACACTACAGTTATATTAAATGTTATATTTGACAGCAGGTTCTGGTCACTTTATATCACACCGTACAGGTAAAGCAGATGTAAGTGTCACAGTGTTCCAGAACAGTGTATCAGACTCGGTTCCTGCAGGAGCATCAGTGACTCTGCAGTGTTCGGTTCTCTCTGAGAGCAGAGCAGCAGAACTCCAAGTGCTCTGGTTCAGAGCTGCTCCATCACAATCCCATCCTCAAATCATTTACACTCATCACAACAGCAGCCTTCAGTGTGAGAGTGAATCTTCTACACACACCTGTGTGTACAACTTGTCCAAGAACATCTTCAGCCTCAATGATACTGGTACTTACTTCTGCGCTGTGGTCCTGTGTGGGAAGATCATTTTCGGGAACGGAACTCGAGTACAGATTGGTAAGGAAAAAAGGGTTTTTATCAGTAATCCACTAGTAATTTTTGATCTATTTTATGCCAGTTAACTTCAATAAACTCTGGCACAGTGGTGTCTAATAACAAAGATAAATAAAAAATATACAGATCTTGAATTTTCACTGCCTTGGAGTAGATTATAATATAAAGTCCAGAGCTTAAAGGTGGAAAATCCCAATATTAAAATAAAAATAAAAAATCTGTTTACTTCATTACTATGATTGTCACAGTTTATTCTTCATGTTGTAGCAGTAATGCCATTTATGTGTTTACTATGTGACAGAGAGATCTGTGGTTCCTGCGGTGATCTTCCTCGGTGTAGCTTTGGGAGTGTGTGTGCTCGTGATCTTTGCTTTGCTCTTTGTCATAATCTGTAAATGGAGAAACAGTAAACAGCATGGGGGTAAGTTTAAATTACATCCATTATTACATTGAATATATATATATATTTTTACAGCTACACGGATTGGCAAAACATTATGACCACCTGCCTAATATTGTGTTGGTCCTCCTTTTGCTGCTAAAACTCTCCTGACCCATGGAGCATTAACACTATTAACCTCTTCAGCAGTCTGAGCTACAGAAGCTCGTCTGTTAGATCGGACCACACAGACCAGCCTTTGCTCCCCACATGCATCAATGGGCCTCAGCTGCCCACCACTCTTTCGCTGGTTCACCACTGTACCTTCCTTGGAGCACTTTTGATAGATACTGACCACTGCAGACCAGAAACATCCCACAAGAGCTGCAGTTTTGGAGATGCTCTGACCGTCGTCTAGACTTCACACTCAAGTTTTTCACTTCCACAATTTACACACCATGTCTTCATGGAAATGGATTTCTGCACATGAATATAATCATGCTGGAACAGTGTATAGGTTCAAGAGCTTTATTCAACAGCTCCTCAGTGGCAGCTTGGTGGTGCTGCGGCTTGAACCCCCCCAAAAAAAATCACATATAGGTGTGATGGTCAGGTGTCCACACTCGTTTGTCTGTATAGTGTGTACTGTACTACACAATTACATTATACCAAACTTAGGCATTTATCTGTTACCAAGTGCTAAAACTGATGGCTCCTTCAAACAAATGGAACATGAACATCTCCTTAAATAAAGTTCACCTTATCAGCATTTTCCCACACATCTATATAATATATAGGCTTAAAAGGTGTGATCATAGACACAAGTATGTGTCACTACAAAGATGTTTTCTTGTCTAGTCTTAAAACAATACATTTTGTTCTTTACAGTGAAACTCAAACAAGGTTCGGTGACCGACCAGACCCTCAGTCAGGTACGTATTCAATAATTAGTGAGAATATTACTGTCATTACATTTATTCACTGTAAATAGTGAAAAATTTGTTTAGTTCTAAAGTTCTAATCATTTAAATTCCAGTCATCTGTTATTCAAATCCATTCCTACAGGAGAGCGAGAGTGTGGAGCTGAATTACGCTGCCTTACATTTTAATGCGAGGAAAGCCAAAAGAGGACGAGCGAAGAAACAACAACGTCAAGATGTTATATATTCTGATGTGCGACGTCTTTCTGTGAAATGATGAAAAATGACTGTGTATGCCTTTAATTTTCTATAAAAAGAATATCTACTGCTATCTGCTATATCTACTATAGCAATTTGCAATAGCTTTTATTTAATAATAATAATACATTTGTTATTTATTATTAATAAAAAAATAAATGATAATAATTTTAATAATATATATATATTAATATCTTGCCTTTAAATGTATAAACTTCAGTCTACACATAAAAAAGCAATTTTTTTTTTTTTAACATGAATTGAGGAATCACTAATAGAATTTGACTGAAGATAAAGAGAAAATGATCTCCATAGCTTTCGGAAAATTTTAATGACACAACTTCTAGTTGAACCCAAGACTTGTGGAAGACACCTAATATTTCACATGTTTAATATTTCATACATGTGAATGTGTTCAGGTAACAGACTTCATTTTAATTTGTAGGAAATCAAATACCTTTTGTCATACCTTATAATAGATATGTCATGGGAAAGGCTAAGAGGTTTCAGAAATAAGATGCTGAATGGGTTTCCACATACATCTTTATAGAATTTTGGTTATTATGTGGAACAGGTTGGAACAGAACAAACTGAGGTTTAGAAAGATTAAGTATTTTTATCCAAAACCTGCACAAAGTTTCTGTTCTAGAACACTTTACCCGGGTTTTGTTGTTGTTGTTGTTGTTGTTGTTGTATGTTACATGTAATATGAGTGGAATAAATATGAAACATCACATGTGAAATCACACATCTGTTGCACACAATACTTTATATTACAGTATGTGCTAGAATTAATAGTATGCTGTAGTTCATTCAGAGTAGTGCATTGTGCAGTAAAAAAAAGAGAAAAGAGAGAGAGAGAGAGAGAGAGAGAGAGAGAGAGAGAGAGAAAGAGAGAAATAAAGGGATTGTGAGACCAGAAAGCAATCAGATGAGAGACAGACATAAAGACAGTCGCTGATGAACTTGTGTGCAGTAAACACACTACACTGGATACATTTTATATTACACCATTTTACATTCTGTTAAACGTGGATTCTTGTGTGTTGTTATGATTGTGGTTGTGTGTGTGTACGATTGCCGGCAAATAATTTACTACAGAAAGTATTTCAAACGATTACAAAGTGATGTTACAGTGATGTCATTTTTATGTACTCTTATAAATACAACATTTATGAGTTTAGACTTCGTTAAATCTCTACATGGATTAAATCCTGTATTTTAACCAGACACATTTATTCTTATAACTATAACAAAGCATCGGGTTGGAAATTTACAATTATCACATGAATACATTAAAAGTATTTTTATTACTCACCCACAGTGGTGATATTAAGATCCTCGAACAATCACAATATATAGGCAAAGTCCAATATGGCACTGGGACAAATTAAAGACGAGACTGAAATTGGAGCAGGAAACTCTGTGCACTTGCGAGATCGTCACGGCTCATTAAGCATGCGTGAAATATTTCAATATCAACGTTGCTATTTTAAAATAAATTGTTTGTTAAAAAAAAAATCTTTGTTGAAGATGTTATGTGACATTTTGGAGAATTTTGTTGAGCTAACATCTACTTTGAAATAGATTCTCAATTATTTACAATTCATTGTATATGCACTCAAAAAGTAAAATATGGTGATTAAATTTTTAACGTGTGCCTTTATGATATAAAATAACATAATATTCACAGAAACTAATAAATAACAGACAAAATGAGAAAGTGAAAACTGAAATATCACATCCATTAGTATTTCATCCCTTTATTCAGTACTTAGTTGAAGCTCTGTAGGCACCATGAGTCTTTTTGGATGTGGAACAACGAGCTTTGGACTCCTGGACTGGGGGATTTTTTGCTATTCTTCCTGGCAAATCCTCTTACGCTCGGTCAGGTTTGATGTGGACCATCGATGGACAAGAACTTTTGGGGTTTTTATTAAGATGTTCATTAAAGTCAGTTCTCTCGCTGGGCCACTCTAAGACATTCATGTTGTCCTTAAGCCGGTCCTGTATTGTCTTTGTTATGTGCTTAGGGATGTTTGGTTTTTTAGGAAAGTGAACTTTTAGTCCAGAGTGAGGTCCTGAGCACTATGGAAGAGGTTTTCAATGAGAATATCTCTAAACTCTGCTCCATTCAGATTTCCCTCAACCCTGACTGAAGTAAAACACCCCCACAGTATGAGGTTACCACCACCATGCTTTACTAAGGGATATTTTTGAGCAGGTGAAGAGCAGTTTCTGAATTCCTCCTGACATGACATTTAGAACTGAGGCCAAACAGTTAAATTTTTTTTATCATACCGAAAAATATTATTCCACACAGTCTGAGTACTCCAAGCGGGTTTCCATTGGTTTTGGAAACTAAGAAATGGCTTCCTCCCTGCCATAAAGCCATGAATGGTGGAGAGCTGCAGTGATGGTTGTCCTTCTGGAACTTTGACCATCTCCACACAGGATCTCTCAGTGACTATATGGATTTTGATCAATTCTCTTACTAAGACACTTCTCCTCCGATTGTTTGGTGACCAGCTCTCAGAAGAGTCCTGATTGAGCAACAATTTTTTTATATTTGAGAATTATGGAGGCACTTTGCTCTTGTGAGTGTTCTATCCCCAGATCTTTGCTTTGCAACAATCCTGCAGTGAGTTCATTTGACCTTATGGTTTGTTTTTTACTCTAATCTGCATTGTCATCTATGAGGCATTTTCCAAATCATGTCCAATCAATACACATTTCACACAGGTAGACTCCACTCAAGGTGTGAAAACATCTCAGCAATGACCAAGATAGTAAACCAAACTGAGGGTCATAAATAGAAACGTAGCTGAAAAGGAAATTTAGCTCATGACTTCAAGCCGCCAATCAGATGAAAGTCTTGAGAACAAAACTGTTGGTTTTTGTCATCATCTGCTCACTTTTCAGCAGCTCCACCTGAGGGTTGTTTGAGTGTAAGAGATGGCACAACTGTGGATTCTTCTCTTATCGCTGAACATAATAGGTAAGATCAATTACCAGATCATTGTAATTCCTAGTAACTGTTTATCCTCCTTTTTTCTTTTTCTTCTTTCCTTCCTTTTCTTATTTTTATTGTTTCTTATTATTACTACTGTGTTACTCAAATTTTATTTCTTTTTCAAAGTTTTAGCAAAGGAAGAGAGTTTAACCAGAACATTTCTCTCAGTGAAGTCTGGAGAGTGTGTTACTCTTAACTGTCTCTTTTTGGACCCCGGTGGACCTCAAAATGCTGTCTGGTACAAACAGAAATTTGGGGAAATGCCTCTGAAATTGGGAGAAAGATCATCCTACAGTGATGCCAAAATTACAGCCATTTTCAACACTTCAGGATTTACAATGAAGACGACTGCTAACAGCATTTCTCTGACTATTCCACATGTAAATAAAGATCATGAAGGGCTTTACTACTGTGGACATATTTACATGGATACTGTTACATTATCCAATGGAACTTTCTTGGTTGTCACAGGTAAGTGACTGCATCAAAACTTTTTAAACAAATTAAATAAACGACAAGTTAATATATACCAGATTATGCATGGGAAAAAAATTAAACAATCCCTGTGTATTAATTATTTAGGAGTTTCAACATTTAAAAAATAGCAGTAATAAAATGTATAATATAATGCAAGATCCAAAAGTTGGTTTTTTTTGGTCCAAAACTTGGGATATTTTAGAAATTCATGTTTCAACATGTAAAACCTTTTATTATACACCACAAATTTGTTGCGTTTTGTCAGCATTATGGATTAAAAAGTTTCACTTAATCCCA
>MU551577.1:8403091-8422187 GCA_024362625.1 Silurus asotus
ATATATAGATAGATAGATAGATAGATAGATAGATAGATAGATAGATAGATAGATAGAAATATTGAGGGTCAAATGATTGAACAATTTGTTATTTGCTAATTAAACTACTTTATGAATAATTGTGTATTCAGCTAAAATATATGCATAAGGCCATACAATCTATATGTAGAAATGTGGGCGTGGTCTAGTGCTGGTTTGTGAATGGAGGTCAGAGTCAGAGGAAGTGTGTGGTACAGATCATACATCTGTGCAGAATTATACTAAAGAGTGCTTTCTGTTTCAGTGATTGGTAGAAGGGATAAGGGGGAGGGGGTGCATGTGTGTGTGTGTGTGTGTGTGTGTGTGAGAGAGAGAGAGAGAGAGAGAGAGAGAGAGAGAGAGAGAGAGAGAGAGAGAGAGAGAGAGAGAGAGAGAAATAAAGAGATGGATGGATGAATCCAGAGAAATATAAATGCAAGTGTGTGTTTTTATTTATGATTTTTTCAAATGTAAACATGGAAAAATGAAATTGTTTGTCTTTGAGAACCTGCCACCTGCTCCCAATTTCCCTTTTCCTGAACCACCAAGGTTTCCACACTCCAAACAGAGTAATATTTACTGTTATGGAGTCTTCACCACTAAATAAACTATCAGAGACCCTCGTCAGCATCCACCAAACCCAGCAACAGGAGCAGAAGCAGCACCTCACTCCACTCCTTTCTGAAGAAGACCTGCTGGAGTATTTAGGCTTAAAATGGGCGAGTGTGTAGTGAGTTGGCTCTACTTCCATCAGCATTATCAGATGTTCCACTTGTTGACATTCCACAAGCTCGGCCACACATTTGCAATAACTCAATTACTCCATGACGTCTGCCAAAGGTGCGGGCTGGCAGAGGAGCCTGAGGCCAATGTAGTAGAGCTCATTGTGCTGGAGGAGTTTATCAGCCAATTAACAGTAGCGACAGAAGGAAAGGATTCCATGATTGGAACTGCAGCTTAATGTTGCACTTATTTTTGATCTCCATTTATGGTGCACTATAGGATCAGGATCTTGTACAGGAAAAGCTGCTATGAAAAAGTTTTGCTATGAAAAAGGCCACATTTTATGTTTAGGTCTTAAAAAAAAAAAGAAAATTTAGATATTTGCTACATCAAACATTGCGAGTGTTCTGTTCTGTTTTGTAAAAATAAATGTTAATCTCTGTCATTTCTTCAAATTGTTCTTTTATTAATATTTCTAACTAATATCCACACACCTATGTAACAGTACTGAACATTTAGGAGAAACGCCAAACTAATTCTGTACAGTGTGTAATGTTTTTAATGCTCAGTTACACCACAGACTACTGGTGAACCAAACTGTGTCTCAGAAATGGAAACAGAGCTGAAAAGGAAATTTAGCTCATGACTTTCAAGCAGCCAATCAGATGAAAGTCTTTGGAAATAAAACTGTTGGTGCTGTCATCATCTGCCCACTTTTCAGGAGCTCCACCAGAGTGTTACTTCACATCTGAAGATGGCACAACTGTGCATTTTTCTCTTAACTCTGAACACAATAAGTAAGTTTCATTTCATTTATGTGTTAGCTGTCATCAATGCTTATGAGATTTCCGATTATTTTGAATTGTTATTCCTTTATTTATATATCATTTTCTAGCTTTGGCGCACGTTGTGGATTTTTCCAGACCGTCCTTTATTTCATTTCGCTCAGTGAAGTCTGGAGAACGTGTTACTCTTAACTGCCCTTTGAAAGACAATAACAGGCCTAAAAGTGTGGTCTGGTACAAGCAAATATTTGGAGAAATGCCTCAAAAAGTGGGTGAAAAATTAGTGTATAAGACGTTAAAAATGTACTCCAGTTTCAACACATCAGGATTTACAATGGAGACGACTGAAAACAAATATTTTCTGATTATTCCACTTATGAATAAAGATCATGGAGGACTTTATTACTGTGAAGCCATTTCCACATACGAGGCTACATTATCCAATGGAACGTTCTTGACTGTCAAAGGTAAATACCTCAATAAAAACTACCATGTGATTTTGTTATTAAATGTTATTTGTAAGTGCTTTTAAATAATTTGATTAAAGCTATCTAGAAATGTTAATGTCTGTCACTGTAGTGTAATTAATTACACTGCTTGAGATACACAGTTACGAGTGTTCTGGTTTATAACAATTACTTTGTGAATCATATTTATGATTCCTTACAAAGTTATGAATAAATAATGCAATAAGAAAAGAACTAAAATTTGTCAATCATCATCCAAAATAGGTGCAGGTTTGTAATGGAGGATCTTATAAAATATTAATTCCTCTTATTTTTATCGCTTCAAATAAATGTCCATTTTATGGAATTTTAGGTGCGTCAGCATTATCAATAATACATTTGCCTGGATGTGCATTGTACCAAAAAGGGCAGAGTTTTTTTGTTAGCTGGGATTCTGTCATTTTTAGTTTAAGAACATTATAGTGAATGTTTCATTTATCATATAAATTTAAACTGTCTTTATTCCCCTGAGCAGGAGATGAAGATGAAAAAGTGACAGTGTTCCAGAACAGTGTATCAGACTCGGTTCCTGCAGGAGCATCAGTGACTCTGCAGTGTTCGGTTCTCTCTGAGAGCAGAGCAGCAGAACTCCAAGTGCTCTGGTTCAGAGCTGCTCCATCACAATCCCATCCTCAAATCATTTACACTCATCACAACGGCAGCCTTCAGTGTGAATCTTCTACACACACCTGTGTGTACAACTTGTCCAAGAACATCTTTAGCCTCGATGATACTGGTACTTACTACTGCGCTGTGGTCCTGTGTGGGAAGATCATTTTCGGGAACGGGACACGAGTACAGCTGGAGAAGGTTTCACAATTTGGTTGGTAAAAAGAAATCTGAATATGATATGAGTTATTTTGAATTGTTAATCTGATCAGTGGTTGTTTAGGTCCTGAAGTGATCTACCTCACAGTAGTGGTGGTGGTGTGTTTGATTGTGATCTTCACTCAAGCTTTTCTTCTCTGTAAAATGAGGAACGGTGAACAATCCAGAGGTGAGTCTGTATTAAAATTGTATTTATATAATATGTATGTATGTATGTATGTATGTATGTATGTATGTATGTATTTATTTATTTATTTATATTTGGGTTTCCTGTTCAGTGAGATGTCAAACAGACTCTGTTAATGGGAGAACAACTGGTCAGGTAAATACTATGAATTTCTACATGTTCTATGAACATCTTGCTTAATTGCTCTCTTATGTTTCACTGTGCTTCAAAATAAATATTTCAATGTTCATGCCCACAGGGTGGTGTTTCAGTGGAGCTGAATTACGCTGCTATACATTATAACAAGAACAACACCAAACGAGTGACAAGAAAGAGAGACAGACCTGAAGATTGTGTTTATTCTGAAGTGTTACATGCTACATAGATCATATTTCTTATTTGTTCTTCATGTATTAATAAGTTCTTTTTTTCTTTTATTTTGCTGAAGTTTAATATCTACCAAATGAAAAATTCAATTGTTTTCGTGAAATCCTTCATTCCCTGTTCTTGTTGTAATCTGCTCGAATTATGTATGACACAAATCAACACTAATTTTGCACACACAATTATTCAGTCTTTAGATTGTCAATATTTATATATAAAAGTAGGGTTCAGACACAGAGAATGTGATCTGCTGCCACTCCCCTCTGATGAAGACCTGAACTTAGACTTGAAATGGGTGATTGTGCAGTGAGTTGGAGCTACTCTGACATTCCACAAGCTCAGCCACACATATGCAATAGTTCAATAACACCATGATGCCTTTTAATGGTGCTGACTGACAAAAAAGTATATGGGCAATTATGTAGTTGAGCTTATTGTGCTGGAGCAGTTTATCAGCCAGCTACTAGTAGGGACAGGGAATGGGTCCAGTACAACCATCCGGCACTACATAACAGCCAGTCCAGTTTAATATTAAAGATGGATTTAACCGAAACATGAAACACACCAAAAAATGAGGTGACCCATTTATTAGTCCCAAAGAGCCATTGAGAACACATTTATTATTTCAGAGTTCCAAAATCTGTGCCGAAGTCCAAGAGGTTAATTTCCATTTGCTGTTACAATAAATTCCACTCTTTAGAAAAGATGCTACATGAGTTGTTTTCTGCTGAGTGGACATGTGGACATCATACACATTTTTGCGGCCTTCATGTTAAAACATTTATATACTATAAACATTAAGGGTCAAAGATTATTGAACAATTTGTTATTTAATAAATAAATTAATGTGGCATGAGACCATAAAATGTACATGTATGTAGAAGGTTGACCGTGGCTTTGTGACGGTTTGTGCATGGAAGGTGGAGCCAGAAAAAGGAAGTGGGAAGGATAATGCACAGTTTTACTACAGAGCGCTCTCTGTTTCAGTGATCAGCAGTATTTACCATCCACAAACATTCGGTCTAGTGAGTGATTTAGTCGAACACTTTTTGTGTAACAGAAAATGATTTGTATATTTGCAAAAAACAGTGTAGGAGATTCCACAAGTTTCCACACCACAGGATTTTCCACATTAGATTTTTTATATGGAAGCAAACCAGATGTAACCAGGAAAAATTAGCAGTTGGGACCTTTAAATAGTAAGAATAGTAAAGAAAGAATGAGATATTTCCTGGATTTTAAAGCAATAAGTAAACAAAAATAGATAAAAAAAAAAATCATTGTTTTTATTTTTGCACACATACATGTCTCATTTCTGAAGAAACTGTCAACACAATGCGTACTAATACAGCAACACATTTATTAGTTTTATTAACAATGAAGCAACTGGAATTAAAAATAAATAATAATACTGCTGTTCCAGCTGTGGTTAGATTCAGATTCAGCAAACCACAGACAGATGTAACAATTAATTAACCTACAATTCCTTTTTTTTTTTGTAGCAGACAAACAGACAGACAGACAGACAGACAGATAGACAGACAGACAGACAGACAGATAGACAGATAGATAGATAGATAGATAGATAGATAGATAGATAGATAGATAGATAGATAGATAGATAGATATGGTAGCTCCAGCGCAACTTACATTTATCTCATTCATAAAACTGAGTAGTTACAGGATTAAGGGCCTTTCTTAGGGGCCCAAGAATGGCATTTTGGTGTAGCTTGTATTTGAACTCATAAACATCCGATCCATCATCCAATGCCTTAACAACTAAGCTACTACTTGTGTTCAGAGACAGTAAGGATGTGGTGTAATACAGTAAAATGTTTATAATGTGTAAACTGCTGATACACCAGCAGAAGATAAAAGTGAACACTATAATCAGTGTAACAGCAGATGAGTGAATGGCATTAAATTGGCAGTGTGTATGTTGTAAAAATATGGATGAAGTAAAATGATACATCATATTTAGGTTTGGATTCAAAATGAGATGATATAAATGTTTTCGATGTCAAGTATTGTGGGTGCTGTGTGTTATTTTTTTGTTGCATATATATTATGTATATATTTATATCTGACACTGCACATCGCGCTAACAGTAAATGGCTTTTATTTTAGAAAATAAGATCTGTACAGGTTTGATTTTTTTGTTGCACTTTATTTTTCATCTGGTGAACGAAACACTGGCTCAAAAATAGAGACGTAGCTGAAAAGGAAATTCAGCCCATGACTTCAAGCAGCCAATCAGATTGCAGTCTCGAGAACAAAACTCTTGCTGCTGTCATCATCTGCCCACTTTTCAGCAGTTTCATCTGAGTGTTGTTTCAGCTCTAAAGATGCCACAACTGTGGATTTTTCTCTTTTCTCTGAACATAATAAGTAAGTTTAACTATAATATATAAAATGCTTGTTATTTATTCTAGTATTTCTTCCATTATTGCATTAACCTTTTCTTTTTGTACATTTTCTAGCTTCGGCGCAAGTTATGGATTTCTCCAGACCTTCATTTCTATCATTTCTCTCAGTCAAGTCTGGAGAGCATGTTACTCTTAACTGCCCATTTAAACACATTCCTAGAGCTGAAAATGTCATTTGGTACAAACAAACATTTGGAGAAATGCCAGAAAGAGTGGGAGAAAAAAAAAACTATGTGGTCAAAATTTTCCCCATTTTCAGTTCGTCAGGATTCACAATGGAGGCGACGGCTAACGGCGTTTCTTTGATTATTTCACATATAAATAAAGATCATGGAGGACTTTACTACTGTGGAAATATTTACCTGCAAGATTTAACATTATCCAATGGAACATTTTTGGCTGTAACAGGTAAATAATTCCATCACTCTATTTGTACACTGCACATGCAAACACACTGAACACTGTGTATTTAACTGAATCTGTAAGTCTGTATTTTTTTTTATTTCATTGTCTTCTGTATCATTTATACCGTCTTTGGTACTAATCGTGAATAAACTATAATGAAATATAAAATTAAAGCAGTTTATGGCTGTATAGAAAAATTTATTAAACAATATTTTATAGAGTTGATTTTCAACAGTAGACAACTTTAGAGGTTTTTAGAAATAAATACAAATTAGGATAATCAGTATCATTAAAACTGTAAATGTTTTTCACTGAAGACAGTCTAAATTATTTACTTTGTTCAACACTGAAATGGTAATAATATTGTATAACATTATTATTACACATAAAATATGACATAACATTCATAGCAGATTGAGTTCAAGTTTTTAAATTGAAGTATTTGATCCGAAAGTTCGTTTTTTATGTGCACAATAGAGAACATTATACATTTTCCATTTGCAGGAACCCAGAAAGGGATATTTTTATTTATATTTTTATTTATATTTTATTTTTGTCTTCTGTATTGCTTCATTTCTGAAATTGGCAATAATTTTATAATTTTTTTAACATTGATTTTAACAAGGGTTATCATCCAGGTATAACCAGATATGATTATAGATTTAATATAAATATAGATTTACAGATATAAATACAGATTTAAATTTTAAAAAGTAAATGTCCACTTCCACTTTGCTAAGAAGTTCTCTATAAACAGCACTGAAAACAATTATAGCACTGTAGAAGAAGTAGGTTTTGAAATTTTACATTGTTCTTCGGTCAAAAAAAATAAACAATAAAAAAAATCTAAACCAAAATCTACCAACAATAAAGAACAATAAAGAATATTAGGTTATATTAGAATGTAAGTTCTTTTTTTCAACATTGTTTTTTTGGTGATTGGACTGGCACTTGATTAAAAGTGTTTTTTGACAAAAATAAAAGCAATTCTGTTCCCAGGATTCTTATTGCACTTTGTTATTTCACTTTGTAAACATGAACGTTTCATTTAGCAGAGTCAGTAAATCTGCCTTCATTCCCCTGAGCAGGAGATGAAGATGTAAAAGTCTCAGTGGTTCAGAGCAGTGTGTCAGACTCGGTTCCTGCAGGAGCATCAGTGACTCTGCAGTGTTCGGTTCTCTCTGAGAGCAGAGCAGCAGAACTCCAAGTGCTCTGGTTCAGAGCTGCTCCATCACAATCCCATCCTCAACTCATTTACACTCATCACAACAGCAGCCTTCAGTGTGAATCTTCTACACACACCTGTGTGTACAACTTGTCCAAGAACATCTTCAGCCTCAATGATACTGGTACTTACTACTGCGCTGTGGCTCTGTGTGGGAAGATCATTTTCGGGAACGGGACACGAGTACAGCTGGAGAACCATCTAATATCAGGTTGGTCAAAAATGTGTTTCTCGTTTTACTAAAACAAATTTAGTCAATGTAAATGATCTGTATTATTATTTTGTTGTATAAATCTTATATTACATGCTGAATATTTTCATGATTTTTTTTTTTTCTGCAGTGAGACCTGAAGTGATCTGTCTCACAGCAGCAGTGGTGATCGTGTGTGTGATTGTGATCTGCGTCCAAGCTTTTATTATCTGTAAAACGAGAAACTGTGAACAATCTGGAGGTGAGTCTCGATCACAGACTTGTCTTTTATTTTGACAAAATATTTTGTATTTTTGATATTGAATTCATATATTTACTAGTTCAGAAATGATATCATGTATTATTCCATATGTAACCAAAGAACGGATTCTTGAGGTTTAAAAAAAAAAAGTGTGGAGACAAAAAGTTTTGGCAAAAAGTGTTTTATTTATCTACGGTTACACACTATCATCTTCAACATAGTCCCCTTGCACAGCAATACAGTGCACCTAGTGTTCCTGCCACTTGTGGAACATGTCCTGGAAGTCTACTTTTCAAAGCATATCGAGCACCTTCTGTGATTTGGTCTGGTTCTCCAGAATGGTGTAAAAATGGTGACCTTTGAGCTTCATCTTCAGGAAGAGGGTGAAGTTCACAGGAGCCAAATCTGGCGAGCATTGTGTGTGCAGAATTGAGATCATGTGCATTGTTCTCTGATCATCATGCACAAGTTGCTGAATGGTTTCGTCATTTTTGAAGGTTGAGCTCATTGAAGGTCTTCTAGTGATGTTCTAATGTTGTTGAAGCGTAAGTGCCACTCAAAACACCCCAAACGACTCGGTGCAGCATCGCTGTATTTCTAATGGATCTTATGTCAAACGTCTCTGTGGCAGATTTGCCCACTTCACCATAAGAAAATCACAGACATGGTAACACATGTGGGTCAGAATACACCAGTTACACTATTGGTCTTAAAACTTTTTGATAAAATCTTGTAATTTATGGATGTGGATATTATTTACTACATTAAAAAAAATAATTTATTTCTAAATCATAATGAAAAAATGTGAACATGTTCTCTGCAGTGGGGCCTCAAAAATATTCTGTTATCAAGAAAACACCTGATCAGGTGAATCATTTTCATTTGCTCTTTACTCGTATTCTTGCATTTTTACTCATAAAAAATCTAAAAGCTAAATTTCACTCTTATGATTCAGATTGCTGTGATCTAATACTAATATTTGTATGTTGATTCCCACAATCTGTATGTTGAATCCTGCTGAATTGTGCTGCTGTACATTATAATAAGAAGAACACCAATGAAGTGATGAGAAAGAGAGAAGATCTTGAAGATTATCTTTATACTGAAGTGTTATATGTTTCCTAGATCATATTTCTAATTTCATTTGTTTTTCATGTATTAAATAATGATGTTTGTAGGTTTTATTTTTAGAAGTAATGTTCATTGAAAAATATGCAGATGTATAATGATGATTAAATATTAGATGTAATGGTTAAAATGTAAAAAAGTGTCATTGTTTTTGTGTTAACTTTCCTGTTCTTGTGGTTCAGTGCTCTAATGATGTGTGGAACAAAATCAGTTCTAGCTTTGTTAAATATTGTTCAATATTTGTGGGCTTTTTTGCGAGGCAACTTCAGAAGAGCTTCTTTATTTGATGACGGCCTTCAAACCGACTTCTTGCAGTGTCGATCTGATCACTGACAAACAGACTTTCTGCTTCTGCAGCATCTGAAGCAATTCTGGCAGAACTCACATGTCTGTTTTATGAAGCAGCTTCTGCATCTCAAGCACAACATGAGGACTCGACTTCGTTGATGGACCCTTGAGAGGCCTGTTCTGAGAGGAACCCATCTTGGAAATCCTCTGTTTGACACTGGCCACTGTACTGTATCTCAGTGTCAGGGTGGTTCTGATCTTCTAAACCAGCCAAATCTACCAGCATGTTCACAAATAAACATTTTACTGATCCAAATAAAAATGTCTTGAGAAAAACTTTTCTTATTAATATGATTATGTTTATATTCAAAAATAGAGAATATAAATGTAGATATTTGCTTCACATTAAAAGTCACAGAAAAAAAAAAAAAAAAAAAAAAAAAAAAAAAATTTTTAAAGNAAAAAAAAAAAAAAAAAAAAAAAAAAAAAAAAAAAAAAAAAACCTAAATCTTTACAGGTTGTGGAGGTTTTTGTGGCTCTTTTTCACCCCAGACTTCTGGTGAACTGAACTGCTCAGTTCATAAATAGAAACATAGCTGAAACGGAAATTTAGCTCATGACTTTTAACAGCCAATCAGATGAAAGTCTCCAAAACAAAACTTTTGGTGTTTTCATCATCTGCTCACTTTTTAGCAGCTCCTTCTGAGGGTTGTTTCAGCTATGAAGATGAAACAACTGTGGATTTTTGTCTTATCTCTGAATATAATAAGTAAGTGTGGGTTATTTTAATTCTGGGTTTATGTATGAATAATTTTTTTTTCTTTCTGTTTTTATACATTTTCTATTTTCTTTCTAGCCTCTGCTCAAGACGTCGATTCTTTCAGACCATCATTTCTATCATTCATCACAGTGAAGTCTGGAGAGCGTCTTTCCCTTAACTGTACATTTAAAAAACTTCCAATATCTGAAACTGTGGTTTGGTACAAACAAAAATTTGGAGAAATGCCTCAAAAAATTGGAGAAACATTAGCATTTAAAGAGGTCGAAATTTCCCCCTTTTTCATCAAGTTAGGATTTACATTATCTAGGACTGATGATGGTTTTCCTCTGACAATTCCACATATAAATAAAGATCATGGAGGACTTTATTTCTGTGGAAAAATTCACTTGGACACGCTCACATTATCTAATGGAACGTTCGTGTCTGTAACAGGTAAAAAACTACATCTATACTATTTGTAATCTATTTGTACAGTAAACATGCAAACGTTTTAAACACTATATTTAACTGATGTCAGTAAAAAAAAGTCTAGAAGAGTTTATTAATTATATTCATTTGAAAAATGTATTTTATTAATTTAATTAAATTGGCCTCTGTATCAGATTGATCTGTGATTTAAAAACTGATTAATGACCTTAATAAACAATAATAAAGTAATTTAGCTTGTGTGTGTTTGTTAGGGTGTAAAGTTACACAAAATTCACGGTTCGGCACGTACCTCGTTTTTACGTCCCGGGTGGCTTATTTTCAGTTCAGTTTAGTACGAGTGATAAAAAAAGCAAAACTTAACATTTCTTGTCGTTTTTATTACTTCAGTTTATTATTATTAATGTTTATGACCATCAACAGTTTACAAAAAAAAAAAAAGACAAATCTTTAATAAAAAATTATTGCTTGGTTAAATAATATATAAAATAATATTTTAATAAATGAAAATGTTTTATTAAATATTTTATGTGTTGGGCATCATTCAGGTAATACAGATGTATATACATATATATGTGTGTGTGTGTGTGTGTGTGTGTGTGTGTGTGTGTGTGTGTGTTTTACTTTTAATATTACATTTTCTACAGATATGATCTGCTTAAATGTTCTTCTTATTTCAGCATACCATAAACAAATGTCTTCATTTCTTCCATCTTTCATTCATCCACTGCTTCTTTATGCAGAATTGTCAGGATTTTCCACTTTTAGGAAAAATTCTTTAAATTATACATAAAATGGTAAAGAATTTATTTGGCTAAACTGTGGTAAAAACGTTAGCGATAGCAGCGATTTCATGCGTGTGCACAAAAACTTTTCCTGCAGGAGCTTCAGTGATTCTGCAGTTGCTCGATTCTCTCTGAGAGCAGAGCAGCAGAACTCCAAGTAAAATAGATTAAAACTTATTTAAATTAGAGACTAAAAAATATTTTATAAAACTCATGATCCAAAATCTCATTGGCTGCACAACAGAAGACACATTTTACAAAAATGCACTTATTTTAGAAATTATTGTTTTAATAAGTGCATCAGTATTTTAGATTATGCGTCTTTACAATGTTAATTAAATAGAGAGTGAAACAAAAAGGCTGAATTTACATTCTGATTATTTTGGTCATAACAATAGAAATGTTTATTGGGAAAACGTCAGCTGAGATTTCACACTGTCTATATTCCCCTGTGCAGGAGATGAAGATATAAAAGTCTTAGTGTTCCAGAGCAGTGTTTTGAACTCGGTTCCTGCAGGAGCATCAGTGACTCTGCAGTGTTCGGTTCTCTCTGAGAGCAGAACAGCAGAACTCCAAGTGCTCTGGTTCAGAGCTGCTCCATTACAATCCCATCCTCAAATCATTTACACTCATCACAACAGCAGCCTTCAGTGTGAGAGTGCTACACACACCTGTGTGTACAACTTGTCCAAGAACATCTTCAGCATCAATGATACTGGAACTTACTACTGCGCTGTGGTTCTGTGTGGGAAGATCATTTTCGGGAACGGAACACGAGTACAGCTGGAGAACTACCTAAAATCTGGTTGGTTAAAAATGTGTGAATTTTATTTGGTGTTTTAATTAATTAAATGTAGACAATGTAAATGATCTGTATTGTTATTTTGTTGTATACATTTTATATCACATGCTGAATATTTTTATGATTGTATTTGTTGTTCTGCAGTGAGACCTGAAGTGATCTGTCTCATAGCAGTGGTGAGCGTGTGTGTGATTGTGATCTGCGTTCAAGCTTTTATTATCTGTAAAATAAGAAACTGTGAACAATCTGGAGGTGAGTCTCGATCACAGATTTGTCTTTTATTTTGACAAAATATATTGTATTTTTGACATTTAATTTATATACTTCATGGTTTGTAAATTATATCATGTAGTATACTGTATGTAACAACAAAACACACTGTTTGGATAAAAAAAAACCTACAAGATTTTAATCAAAAAGTTTTGAGACTCGCTCTGTTTCCATGAAAGTACCGTATTTTCCAGACTATAAGCCGCTACTTTTTTCCCCACGCTTTGAAACACATGGCTTCAACAACGAAACAGCAAATTTATGGATTTTTCATGGGTTTTTCCCGGTTTCACAAACTTCAATCCAAAAAACTAAACCCTATAACATTAGACCAATGAAATTGCTGAACAGGTTAAGGTGAACCAATGAAACTCTTTATATTAAATCAGATGCCCTCCCACTGAATCGGGCCGCACCACATCATAAATATGGATGATGTTCCTCTGACGTTTGACCTGACGCTCACTCGGACCGTCTACAGGAAATGCGAATCATTCGTCACACTGAAAACAACCGGGCATGAAAACACACTTCACCTGTGTTCTGAGCTGCACGGCATCGAGAGAAAAGATTCACCGATGGTGATTTTTAAACACACGAGGGTGCCAAAAGATAAACTCCCGAGAGAAGTAGTTGTAAAAGGAAGGAGGAAGACAGTGAACAATAACTTTCTTTGTAGGCTACTGTTTAGATACAAGCCGTGTAACATACACTGTTTTTTGTTAAAGCCTGTGTAAAGTTCATAAGTTTTAATGTAGACACCTACGGCTTAAATACGGGTGCGGCGTATTTATGTTCAAAATAAAAATCTTTGTCAAATTCAGTGGGTGCGGCTTATATTTGGGTGCACTTAATAGTCCGGAAATTACCGTACTTTATTTATTTATGGTTACACACTATCACATTCACAATCGTCCCCTTGCACAGCAATACAGCATTCCCAGTTTTCCTGCCACTTCTGGAATGTGTTCTAGAAGTCTGCTTTTTAAAGAATGTCAAACACTTTTTGCGCCAGATATTTACAATGGTGTCAATAGGATGACATTTGAGCTTCATCTTCATCTTAGGGAAGAGGGCAAAGTTTGCAGGAGCCAAATCTAGAGAAAAGGGTGGGTTTGGAAGTGCGATCTTGTGGATTGTTCTCCGTTGTCCGGTTGTTGTCTTTCAGTGATGTTCTTCTGCTCTTGAAGTGCACGTGCCACTCAAAAAATCTTGACTCGTTGCAGCATTGCTGTATTTCAAACGCATCTAATGTCAAACTTCTCTGTGGCAGATTTCACCAGTTTGTTGCAGTATTTCCCATTTGCTCTTTGTTCTAACTTCTTGTCCGTGAGTAAATCACAGACATGGTAACACATGTGGGTCAGAATACACCAGTTACACCATTAGTCTCGAAACTTTTTGATAAAACATTGTAATTTATGTATGTGGATATTAATTACTACCTTTAAAATGCAGATTTTAATTTTTCTAAATCATTATTAAAAAATGTGAACATGTTCTCTGCAGTGGGGCCTCAAAAATATCCTGTTATAAAGAAAACACCTGATCAGGTGAATCATCTTCATTTGCTCTTTACTCGTATTCTTGCATTTTTACTCATAAAAATCTAAAAGCTAAATTTCACTCTTATGATTCAGATTGCTGTGATCTAATACTAATATTTGTATGTTGATTTCCACAATCTGTATGTTGAATCCTGCTGAATTGTGCTGCTGTACATTATAATAAGAAGAACACCAATGAAGTGATGAGAAAGAGAGAAGGTCCTGAAGATTATCTTTATACTGAAGTGTTATATGTTTCCTAGATCATATTTCTAATTTTATTTGTTTTTCATGTATTAATTAATGATGTTTGTAGGTTTAATTTTTAGAAGTAATGTTCATTAAAAATATGCAGATGTACAATGATGATTAAATATTAGATGTAATGGTTAAAATGTAAAAAGTGTCATTGTTTTTGTGTTAACTTTCATTTCATGTTCTTGTGGTTCAGTGCTCTAATGATGTTTGAAATAATTATATGTAAAAAGTGATAATCCAAGAATACAAAAAATAAAAAATACAAGCAAACAAAAGCCTACAGTTACAAGGTGTGAGTAACTACTGGGATTTAATAAATTGCTTAAAATAAATAAAATGTTTGAGGTTTATTTATTTATTTATTTTCACTTATTAATTTACGTAATTAATTTGTAAATCAATTAGCGGTTGCACCAAACATGCATTCATAAAATGTTTTGTCTTTATTCCCCATACATGGGGGCCAATCCACAGGGTACCTCAGAATGAGCTGAGATGTATTGTATATTAATGCTTTACCAGAGCCTGGTTGATTGTGTACAGTATACAGGGTGAAGGTGAAGTGTGTGCAAGTGTGGAAGTGCAGGAACATCTCTGCCTTTCTTGTCCAATCATTTTGTGATCATGTTGGCTGACATTTTAGCTCTTACTGTGTAAATGGGGAGGCATTGCTTAGGCCACCAACATCAGCTCTGTGTCCAAAATTTTCTAAGAGAAGGGCAGGGCCTGATGTTAGGCCGGGAGGAACGGAGCCGGAAGCCACAGTAGGTTTTAACGCGTTTTAATGAGTGAACAGCAACAACAGCCGTGAGTGAGGGTGGAATGTGCAGGTATGTGGTACCCCTGAAAGGGGCGAGGTTCACAATGTCTGAAAGCGATACCGAATCGCCGAGGAAATATCCGTGGTACGCCTGGAAGAGGCGAGGGCCACACGATGAGACAGAGTCTGAAAGTTCTCCTTGCATAACGTGCAATAACGGACGAAGCCATGAAAGGGCTAGGGCCTTAAGTAGGCCAGGTGGAATGAGGTTCAGGTGTTGGTAGTTAGTATGATGGAGAAGCGCTCTGTGCAAGTGGGGCGTGGAGGAGAGGTAAAGCCGGTGGTGCCCTGACACCGCGCTGACTTTGGCCTGAAAGCAAAACACCACACATTTAATACAGGAGAATTGTACAGTCGATGCTGCTCATTACTTTATAAACAAGGACATAAAGTGTTTGTTTTACTGCACATGTCAGTCAAACTCTAACTTCTTCACAAAGAGGCAAAGGGCCTTTAATATCACATGAGGGTGAAATACAACAAATCCACCCCCAAATTCTCCTTATTTCCCCCCCAGTCTGCTGTGGAGGCGACTTCTCACTGTCTGAGGCACCGAGGTTGTTATATTGCGGCACAAATTTTTTCTGACATGTTTTGGTCTCTACTTACATTTATCTCATAGAACACACACTAACTAACACTGACTAAAAGAGATGTAGTCATATGCAGTATCTCACATAAGTAAGTGCACCCCTCACATTTCAGCAACCATTTTATTATACAGTATGTTCTCGAAGGAAAATACTATAGAAATAAAATTTGGATAGATTTTAGCATTTGGTTTAAAGTCAATGTGCAGTTTTTACAGCAGTACAGATTTACTGTCCTCTGAAAATAACAACATACAGCCATTATTGTCTAAATAACGCAACAAAATTAGTACACCTTAAATGAACATGTCAATACTGTGGACAAAGCGTCAATATTCGGTGTGAGCACCATCGTTATCCAGCGCTGCCTTAATCCTCCTGGGTTTGGAATTCACCAGAGCTGCACAGGTTGTTGTTGGGATCCTTTTCCACTCCTCCATAATGACATCACAGTGCTGCTGGATGTTAGCTGCATCATGGTACTTCTACACTTTCTGCATGAGGATCCCCACAAATGCTCAATAGGGTTCAGGTCTGGAAACATTTTCGTGGACCCTTCAGAAGGCTGTTTTGAGGGGAACCTATCTTGGAAAACCTCTGTTTGACCCTGGCCACTGTACTGTAACTCAGTGTCAGGTTGGATCTGATCTTCTAAAACAGCCAAATCTACCAGCATGTTCACAAATAAACATTTTACATATAAAAAAAAAACATCTTGAGAAAAACTTTTCTAAGTAACATGTTTACGTTTATATTTAAAAAAAGAGAATATAAATTTAGATATTTGCTACATCAAAAGTCGCAGTAAAAAAACAAAAATAAACTACATTTTAACACCTTGTAGAGGTTTTTGTGGTTCTTTTGCACCCCAGACTTCTGGTGAACTGAACTGCAGCTCATGAACAAAACTTATCTGACTTATCTGAAATGGAAATTTAGCTCATGACTTTCAACAGCCAATCAGATGAAAGTCTCGAGAACAAAACCTTTGGTGTTTTCATCATCTGCTCACTTTTTAGCAGCTCCTTCTGACTGTTGTTTCAGCTATGAAGATGAAACAACTGTGGATTTTTGTTTTATCTCTGAATATAATAAGTAAGTTCATGTTTTAGTTTTGTTCTTATGTATATATTCAAATTTTTTCTTTCTTTCTTTCTTTCTTTCTTTCTTTCTTTCTTTCTTTCTTTCTTTCTTACTTACTTTCTTTCTTTCTTTCTTTCTTTCTTTCTTTCTTTCTTTCTTTCTTTCTTTCTTTCTTAATTGTTTTTTTTGTTTCTAGCCTCTGCTCGAGATGTCGATTCTTTCAGACCATCATTTCTATCATTCATCACAGTGAAGTCTGGAGAGCGTCTTTCCCTTAACTGTACATTTAAAATCCTTGAAAAGTCTGAAACTGTGGTTTGGTACAAACAAAAATTTGGAGAGATGCCTCAAAAAGTAGTAGAAAAAGTATCATATTATAAAAAGGTAAAAATTTCCCCCATTTTTAACAAGTTAGGATTTAATCCGACTGATGATGGTGTTTCTCTGACAATTCCACGTATAAATAAAGATCATGGAGGACTTTATTTCTGTGGAAGAATTGACTTGGACACGCTCACATTATCTAATGGAACGTTCGTGTCTGTAACAGGTAAAAAACTACATCTATACTATTTGTAATCTATTTGTACAGTAAACATGCAAACGTTTTAAACAGTATATTTAACTGATGTCAGTAAAAAAGTCTAGAAGGGTTTATTAATTATATTTTATAAAAAATGTTGTGTTATTAATTTAATTAAATTGGCCTCTGTATCAGATTGATCTAAGTTTAAAAAATGATTAATGACCTTAATAAAAAAAAGAATATTTTAGTAATATAGCATGTGTGTGTGTGTCTGTTAGGGTGTAACGGTACATAAAATTCACGGCTCGGCACATACCTCGTTTTTACGTCCCGGGTGGCTCAATTTCATTACAGTTTAGTACGAGTGATAAAAAAACATAACATTGCTTATCGTTTTTATTACTGCGGTTTATTAATATTAATTTTTCTGAACATCAACAGTTTAAAAAAAAAAAAAAAAAAGAATACATTTTTAATGAAAAATGGTTGCTTGTTTAAATAATATATAAAATAATATTTTAATAAATGGAAAAATGTAATACAATTTTAAATGTTTTGGGCCTCATTCAGGGTAATACATATGAGTGGATAAGGGTGTGTGTGTTTTACATGTAATATTACAGTTTCTAAAGATATGATCTGCTTAACTGTTCTACTTATTTCAGCATACCATAAATAAATGTCTTCATTTATTTCATCCTTTATTCATCCACTCCCTCAATATACAGAATTGTCAGGATTTTCGACTTTAAATTCTTTAAATTGTACATAAAATAGTAAAGAATTTATTTGGCTAAACTGTGGTAAAAACGTTAGCGATAGCAGCGATTTCATGCGTGTGCACAAAAACTTTTCCTGCAGGAGCTTCAGTGATTCTCCAGTTGCTCGATTCTCTCTGAGAGCAGAGCAGCAGAACTCCAAGTAAAATAGATTAAAATTTACTTAAATAAGAGACAAACGAATATTTTATAAAACTCATGATCCAAAATCTCATTGGCTGCACAACAGAAGACACATTTTACAAAAATGTACTTATTTTTAGCAATTTATTGTTTTAATTTAATCCAATCTTTTATTATTAGTAAGTGCATCAGTATTTTAGATTATGCATCTTTACAATGTTAATTAAATAGAGAGTGGAACAAAAAGGCTGATTTTACATTCTGATTATTTTTGGTCAAGACAGTACAACTGTTCTTTGGGAAAACGTCAGCTGAGATTTCACACTGTCTTTATTCCCTGAGCAGGAGATGAAGATAAAAAAGTCTTAGTGTTCCAGAGCAGTGTGTCAGACTCGGTTCCTGCAGGAGCATCAGTGACTCTGCAGTGTTTGGTTCTCTCTGAGAGCAGAGCAGCAGAACTCCAAGTGCTCTGGTTCAGAGCTGCTCCATCACAATCCCATCCTCAAATCATTTACACTCATCACAACAGCAGCCTTAAGTGTGAATCTTCTACACACACCTGTGTGTCCAAGTTGTCCAAGAACATCTTCAGCCTCAATGATACTGGAACTTACTACTGCGCTGTGGTCCTGTGTGGGAAGATCATTTTCGGGAACGGGACACGAGTACAGCTGGAGGATGATCTAAACTCTGGTTGGTTAAAAATATTATTTGTAATTTCAATACAATAAATTGAGTCAGTGTAATTCATCTGTATTGTTGTTTGTTGCATAGATTTATAGAAATTATATCACATCTGCTGTAGATATTCTTGATGGAATTTGTTGTTCTGCAGTGAGACCTGAAGTGATCTGTCTCACAGCAGTGGTGGTCGTGTGTGTGATTGTGATCTGCGTTCAAGCTTTTATTATCTGTAAAACGAGAAACTGTGAACAATCTGGAGGTGAGTCTCGATCACACTGAAGTGCAAAT
>MU551577.1:8430806-8450806 GCA_024362625.1 Silurus asotus
ATTAATACTAAAAAAATATTAAATGCACAATTAAAGGTTCTGTGTAACTAATGGGTCTAAAGTGACTTGCTGTAAATTAATTCAATGTTTGTGCATTATTTATTTATGTACGTTTACTTATTTATTTGCTAACTTCGTAAAGCAATTAGCAGTTGCACAGTAGACTAAACGCTTTGGAAACAGGTGTCCAATACCGCCAAAATGACCAGTCCCTGCCTAGTGTGGAAGAGCACAGCTAGGTTAACGCACAGAGGGGTCGGAGTGGCACTGAGGTCGAGGTTATGAAACCTGACAAAGGTCAGTGAGGTGGACCAGCCCACAATGTTGCAAATATCTTGGAGAGAAATTTAATAGGACCAAGCCTTAGAGGCTGCCACACTCCGGGACAACGGCTTAAAAGGAGGCTCTGATAGGGCCTTCAAAACAACAGCCAAGTCCCATGCGGCACTCTAGGTTGTGCTGGAAGCCTTAGCCTCTGAGGACCACAAAGAAAATGCGTCACTCACGGGTTTCTATCAAGTGATTGCCCCACCAGGGGGGCATAATGCACCAAATAGCAGACACGTAGACTTTTAGGGTGGAAGGGGCAGTTAGCTGGATCCAATTGGTGCTGATTGCACCATGCCACGAACAGGCGTCATCTAGAGGTGAACGACCTACTGTTGGAGGGACTGGAGATGCCTCCTCTGGGTCCACAGCCACAGTCTCCACAGCTCTGCGTGGGGGTGGACCATTGTGCCCTCTGCCTGAGAGAGGAGATTCCTCCATGGGGCCACCAGGAAGAGACGGACTCCATCTGGGCAAACTCTCTCCATAACTCCTGGGAGCCACTCATGACCACTCTGCATACCGTGAGTGATGCATCCGTTGTTAGTGTTATGTGACAACCAGGATCTCCTAGCACGAGCCCTGAGACAGGAACCCAGGATCTCTCCACACATGTAAGGCACATAGGGCTCACCAAGTGACCTTGATTCAATGGAGCGGAAGGTATCTCATTTGCAGGAGGCAAAGTGGAACCACGATGGATACTGCTGCCATCAGCCCCAACAGTCTCCAGCTCCACTGCACAGCGGAGATGTATAAGCATTATTTTGAAGGGGTTTGGTGGGCCGGTGCCGCGATTTTCAGGGCTGATGAGACACCTGCGGAGAGATAGATAGCCATCGTCTCTTCAACCTGGGGCACCAACCTGTAACCGCACTCTTTCAGTCCAACAATGTTTGAGAAAGAGAAACTCTAGTTTTCTTACTTGCATTAATTTAACTTTTTTTCAGATTTTTTAAGGATATTTACCACATACCATTCAGACAAACACACACAGAGTGCTTCATGAACAAACAGAACCTGGCGCCTGCTTCACTCCATGTGCTTTTATAGCTTCTTGGTCATTCAGTCACCTTCAGGTCATACATTAAGAAAAAACACAGCAAATTTGCCACCAAAATCACCTTAATTTACCTCAGACTGCTGTGGAGACGGGCTCTCACTGTCCACTGTCACTTTTGTTTTCTTTAAATATTACTATATCTCTATTAGTCAATAAAGAAATATTTAACAAAATAATAATAATAATAATAATAATAATAATAATAATAATAATAATAATAATAATAAATGGTCCTTTATTATATAATAGTGTAACTAATTATAATATTTAATATAATTTGAATGATTGGAACTATTGCTTAAAGTTGCTTTTTTTAAAACTCTCTGTTAGTGGTGCAGTTTGACGCTTGGATTCAGGATCAGTACACTGCACAAAGATGTTTACACATTTTTTCTCATACACATGAAAACTTTTGGAGGAAAACCTTTTTAAAAGTCCAATTTTTATGTATATATTTTTAATTGGAGAATAAAAATCATACAGGTTGTAGAGGTTTTTGTTCTGTTTCACCGCAGACTTCTGTTCAACTAAACTATAGTTCATACCTAGAAATGGAGCTGAAATGGAAATTTGGCTCATGACTTTAAACAGCCAATCAGATGAAAGTATTGAGAACAAAACTCTTGGTGGTGTCATCATCTGCTCACTTTACAGCAGCTCCACCTGAGGGTTGTTTCAGCTCTGAAAATGACACAACTGTGGATTCTTCTCTTATATCTGAATATAATAAGTAAGTTTAATGAGAAAAAGTTTATCAAATTAAAAGTGATGTTAGCTGTTGTTCTGTCTCTTAGTTATTCTCTGAATGTATTATTTTATTATATTTTTTCAGATTTTCCAGCTTCAGCTCAAGACGTGGATTCTTCCAGACCACTATTTCTATCATTCATCACAGTGAAGTCTGGAGAGCGTTTTTTACTTAACTGCGCATTTTTAAACATTCAGAAGACTGGAAGTGTGGTTTGGTACAAACAAAAATTTGGAGAAATGCCTCAAAAAGTGGGTGAAAAATTGGAGTATAATGAGGTCAAAATTTCCCCCATTTTCAACAGATTAGGATTTACAATGGAGTCGACTGATGATGGTGTTTCTTTGACTATTCTACATGTAAATAAAGATCATGGAGGACTTTACTACTGTGGAAATATTTACCTGGACAATCTTACATTTTCCAATGGAACGTTCGTGTCTGTAACAGGTAAAAAAACTACATTACTACTATTAGTAATCTGTTTGTACAGTTCACATGCAAACTGTTTCAATACTATATTTAACCAATGGCAGTAATTAAGTTTGTACATTTTATTGTACAAATTTACATCATTTATTTTATTTTATGTATTAATTAATTTATTTTTTATTTTCTTTTTTTTATTCTACTAATAAAGCATTTTTAAGAAAAGGGCAACTTTGAAGATAGCGGCATATAAAAGCATATTTTACCTGTAGATAAAAAAAACAAACCTGAATGTCATTAATTGCAGATGTGCATATTTGCTTTGTACAAATATGTATGATTGGTCACACTGTGAGAGGAGAACTAGAAGTTTTGCTTTGCTCTTGCGTCCAGAAACAGTTTGTGAATTAAACCCATGTATAAAATGGAATATTGTACTTTATGCATTTTATAGCTTTGATTTAATCCCATTTTTGATCATTCTATGGTGCGTCAGCATTTTAGATTATGTATATTTAAAATGTAATTAAAAAGAGTGATAAAAAAAAATTACACTGAGAAGATTTTTGTCAAGATCTAATACAATTCTGTAGCCACTCCGTGTTTGAGAACATGTTAGAGACAACTCTTTATTGGTAAAACCTAATCTGAGATCTCAAACTTTCTCTATTCCCCTGAGCAGGTGATGAAGATATAAAAGTCTTAGTGTTCCAGAACAGTGTCTTAGACTCGGTTCCTGCAGGAGCATCAGTGACTCTGCAGTGTTCGGTTCTCTCTGAGAGCAGAGCAGCAGAACTCCAAGTGCTCTGGTTCAGAGCTGCTCCATCACAATCCCATCCTCAAATCATTTACACTCATTACAACAGCAGCCTTCAGTGTGAATCTTCTACACACACCTGTGTGTCCAACTTGTCCAAGAACATCTTCAGCCTCAGTGATACTGGTACTTACTACTGCGCTGTGGTCCTGTGTGGGAAGATCATTTTCGGGAACGGAACACGAGTACAGCTGGAGGATGATCTAAACTCTGGTTGGTTAAAAATGTCATTTGTGGTTTCAATAAAATAAATATGCATAGATTTATAGGTGTTATATCACATGTGCTGTAGATATTTATTATGTATTCATTGTTCTGCAGTGAGACCTGAAGTGATCTGTCTTACAGCAGTGGTGGTCGTATGTGTGATTGTGATCTGCGTTCAAGCTTTTATTATCTGTAAAATGAGGAACTCTAAACAATCTGGATGTGAGTCTCGATCACAGATTTGTCTTTCATTTTAACAAATAAAATTAGATTTTTTTTTCATTTTTCATATTTATGAATTATAATATCATGTTTTATACCATATGAATGGATTTTTTAGTAAAAAAACTAAAAAACTAGTAATTTATGTGACTCCGATAAACTTTTTTTTTATTGCCTTTAACATGTTTATTTAAATGTTTCTAAATCATTTGACTCAAATGTGACTAAAAAATCTTTCTACAGTGAGACCGCAAAAAGATTCAGTTATAAAGAAAACACCTGATCAGGTTAAATCATTTTAAATGGCTTCTACCCTTATTCTTATAGCTTTATTAATAAAAAAATGTAAAAAAAACAAAATACTGAACAATTATTATTCTCTTATAATTTAGTTAGTGGTGATGTAATACTAATTTTTGTATGTTGACTCCCACAGGATGGTGATGAAGTGGAGCTAAATTACGCTGCTTTACATTTCAATAAGAAAAACACCAAAAAAGTGACGAAAAAGAAAGAAAACCCTGGAGACTGTGTTTATTCTAAAGTCCATTATGTTACCTAGATGACATTTTATTGCTTTAATGTATAAATTTGTTCTCTTTAAAAATCATGTAAAAATCATAGAAGTGATGTTTATTAAACATATTCAGATGCATATTTATGAATGAACATTAAATCTGATGGTTACAATTTATAAAGTGTAAATCTGCCTGTGGGAACTTTCATTTCCTTTTATTGTTGTATACTAAAGATGTACAGAACAAAATTTCCACTAGTTTGGTTAAATACATTTATTGTCTCTATATCCAACATCATTACACATAAATATTATAAATATTGAAAGTCCAAGGTCTTTTATTAAAAAGAAAAAAAAATCTATTTTTCTATCTATCTATCTATCTATCTATCTATCTATCTATCTATCTATCTATCTATCTATCTATCTATCTAGCTAGCTAGCTAGCTAGCTAGCTAGCTAGCTATCTAGCTATCTAGCTAGCTAGCTAGCTCTTCATTTATTTTTTTATTTATAGGCCAGACACAGTAGACAAAACAAAATAAAATTTACTTCACACTGATAAACAGGAAAAGGGAATATAAACGACAACAATTCAATTTTTGTTAATTTAGCTTTTACAGTAGAGTGTGTATGTAGTTGATACTATAATATTATATAATATTCTATAATATATAGAATCTGTGCAACTGGGCTGCCATTGCTGAGACCATCAACATCATCTCTGCATCTGGAATATTCTAAGTGTGGGCAGGGCCTAAAGTCTCCCCCCACTATTTGCAGAAATACCTTTTGAAGCCAACTGCTGATTCCTGGTTGCTTGTTATAATCTGTAAAAGAGTAATAAGGATATGGCCAGATTCAATTGCACCAGGAATCAAACGGCCACCTCTGTTCACATTTGAAATCTGAGGTTCTGGTTATGGGATTCAATTACACACTTAAAAATATGGTTTGTATGTTTGTTTACAAACATACAAACCATATTTTTAAGTGTGTTTTAAGCAAGTATGATTTAAAGTGTGAAAGAATTTATAAGTTTATACACGATTTTCACACATTTACTGACTGGAGATGCTGGCCATGTTTCAAGCTCTGAGGCATTTCCTCCCAGACCTCAGAGGCCACCATGTGTTGGTCCATACAGACAACACTTCGGTGGTTTCCAATATCAACCACCAGGGGGTTTTGCAATCTTGCATCCTGTACAAGCTGGCACATCAGATTCTCCTGTGGGCCCAAAGAAAGCTGCTCTTTACGAAGGCGGCATATATCCCAGGCTATTTAAATGAGGGAACAAATGCCCTCTCGAGGCAAAGGCCAAGGCCCAAAAATGGCAACTCCACCTAGATTTGGTAGAGCAAATCTAGGAATGATTTTACAGAGCTCAGGTGGGCCTGTTTGCTACTCAAGAGACATTGCACTGTCCCCTCAGGTTTTTCCTTACAACCCCAGTCCTTCTAGGGCCACGGCCAAGGCCGTGCCTGTATGCTTTTTCACCTGTTCCGCTTTTCCCAGGAGTTCTAAAGAGATTTCGCCAGGACGGAGTCCATCTGCTCTTGGTCGCCCCACGGTGACTGGGCAGGCCATGGTTTGTGGACCTGGTATCCTTTCTCAAACACCCTCATTGGGAGATTCCTCTTAGGTGTGCTGTAGGACAGGACAGCTGGGGAGGCTGTGGCTGTTGCCCCTGAAGAGGTGCAGTGCCTAGCTGCCTGCCTCTTCACTGAGGTGATAGAAAGGGCTGGCTCCTTCCACCCTAAAGGTTTACGTATCTGGCATTGCAGCCTGTCATGTCCCCCTAGTGGAGCAGAGTAAGAACCCTTTGGTGACACGCTTGCTCCGTGGCACACAACCTAGAGTGCATGCATGGGACCTGGCCATTGTCTTGTAGGCCCTGTCAGAGCCTTCCATTGAGCCTCTGATCGAGGTGCATTTGAGGTTTCTCATAGTTAAGACTTTATTCCTCTTAGCCATCTTCTCTTTCAAAAGAGTAGGGGATGTTCAGGCCCTCTCTGTGGCCCCTTCTTTCCTGGAATTTACTCCAAGCTTGGCCAGTGCCTTCCTTTACACTAGATCAGTGTATGTTCCTAATTTACCCTTGGTTGTCCCACAACCTATTGTGCTCCAGGCATTTTCTCCTCATCCCTTTTAGGCCCCAGATCAGGAGAAGCTTAACCAACTGTGTCCAGTAGAGCATATGAGCATATGCAGTACATCTGCAGAACAAATCTGTGGAGGAAGTTGGAGCAGCTTTTCATCTGCTATAGGCCTCCAAGGAGAGGTCTCTCTGCAAATAAGCAGAGGCTCAGCAGATGGATTATGGATGCTATTTTTTCCTATTATGGATCCTCTGGACTCCCCACTCCTTTTGGGGTCAGAGTGCACTACATTTAAAGTGTGACTGCCTTGTCCCCTGGGGTTTTCCTACAGGACATTTACAATGCTGTGGGCTGGTTCATCACGCTAACCTTTGTCAGGATCTATAGCCTCGACTTCAGTGCCACACGTGGACCCTCTGTCATTCACCCTATCTGTGCAAGTCCACACTAGGTAGGGATTGGTCAGTCTGGCTTTTCTGATGCAGCTAGAGTTCCTGAAGGGAAAATATCTACAGGTTACTTGGTTCCCAGAGGGAATGAGATGCCACGTCTTTATGCCACACTGCCTGCATTGTTGCAGCATTATCTTCACCTTTCAGAAGCTAGTGCTGGTTTCACTCCATGTGCTTTTATGTTTCCTTGTCAAGACATCACCCCATTTGTAAAGGCCACACTTTCCATTGGATTGATTATACACGTGATTCAGAGTTTGGACATTGCAGAGGAGTTCCCAAAGCGTTTCTGAAACAGCGTCTCATTCCCTCGGGAAACCATAGTTACATACGTAACCTGGAGATGTTATTCACAACAAACGTTACCTGGAGATGTTATTCACTTCCCCAGTCATAATGTTATAATGTCATAATGTTATGCCTGATCTTTGTATTTAGTGTATTAGTTGAATTACTGAAACTACTGCTTAAAAATGCACTTTTTTGAACTCTTTGTTTGTGGTGCAGTTTGATTGTTGGATTCAAGATCAGTACACTGCCCAAAGATGTAACAATAAACCAACCAAAGCTACCAGTATGTTGACAAATAATTAAAAAAATATATATTTTGTCACTACATCAAACTACATTTGCTACATCAAAAATCCTCTACTTTGTACACATGAAAGTTTATTTTTGACCTTTCTTCAAAATAATCGTATTTATTTTTGTTTAATAAAATTCATATTTTCCCTAATTTGCCCTAATTTATACATCTCAATCCACACAGCGTGTAAAAGTACAGATCATTTACCGTTGGAGAAATGCCAGACAACTCTGTACACGTTGTAGAGTTTTTTGTTGTTTGTTTCACCCCAGAGTTCTGGCGAAATAAAGTGATGTCCATAAATAGAAATGTAGCTGAAACGGAAATTTAGCTCATGACTTCAAGCAGCCAATAAGATGAAAGTCTTGTGCACAAAACTCTTGGTGTGGTCATCATCTGCTCACTTTTCAGAGGGTTGTTTCAGCTCTGAAGATGACACTGTGGATTCTTCTTTTATCTCTAAATATAATAAGTAAGTTTATTGAAAAAAAAAAGTTTGTCTAACTGAAAATTATGTTTGCTGTCTATTAGTAATTTTAGTCTTATTTTATTATTACTGCATTTTTTTAATTTACATTGATTTATTTTTATATGTATTTATTTTATTTTCTAGCTCAAGACGTGGATTCTTCCAAACCATCATTTCTATCCTTTATAACAGTAAAGTCTGGAGAGCGTCTTTCCCTTAAATGCACATTTATAAATATTCTGAAGCATGAAAGTATCGTTTGGTACAAACAAACATTTGGAGAAATGCCTCAAAAAGTCGGAGAAAAATTAGCATTTAAGAAGGTCAACATTTCCCACATTTTTACCAGATCAGGATTAACAATGGAGTCGACTAATGATGGTGTTTCTCTGACAATTGCACATGTAAATAAAGATCATGGAGGACTTTACTACTGTGGAAGAATTGACTTGGATTTGGTTACATTATCCAAAGGAACGTTCGTGTCTGTAACAGGTAAATAACTACATCTAAACTATTAGTCATCTGATTGTACAGAACTCATGCAAACTGTTTAAACACTAACTTATGTGAGCAAAATACGTCAGAATATTCCAGAAGGAATTTTTATTTCATATATAAAGTTATTTAATTAATTAAATGTAATCAGTTGTGTATCTGAATTTTCTGTGTTGTATTTCTGTAATTGGCAGTGAAAACTAGTACTAATTTATAATTATAAGTATTGTAAGAAGATTGTGCTAATATAGCATTCTTAGCAATGCAGATTTTTTTTAATAAAAATATGCACAGATGTTTGCTTTGTGTAACGATGGAAAAGGTTTACTAAAAAGTGAAACAAGTAAAATTGAAATGAAATTGAAATGAATTTAAAATAAATTTAAATTTATCTTCAAAGATAAAAGATAAAAGATGTAAGATAAAAGTAAAAAGTAACAGTTGTAAAACTTATGTTCTAACATATCATGAGTTTTACTGGCTGAACGATGGAAGATATTAAGAAAAATTCCCATTTTTTTAAGTAATTTATTGCTTTAAGGTTAATCCCATATTTCATTATTACCCATATTTCATTATTATAAGGTGCTTGAGCATTTTTCTTTAAAATCTTTAAAATGATTGAACAGACAGTGGAACAGAACTGAAATTAAACTGAAGAAAAGCTATCTTGTAGCCACTACTGTCTCTGTTTGTGGACATGTTAATACAAATGTTCCTTTAAAACTTTAAGATCTCACACTGTCTAAATTCCTCTGAGCAGGAGATGGAGATATAAAAGTATCAGTGAACCAGAGCAGTCTTTTGGACTCGGTTCCTGCAGGAGCATCAGTGACTCTGCAGTGTTCGGTTCTCTCTGAGAGCAGAGCAGCAGAACTCCAAGTTCTCTGGTTCAGAGCTGCTCCATCACAATCCCATCCTCAACTCATTTACACTCATTACAACAGCAGCCTTCAGTGTGAGAGTGAATCTTCTACACACACCTGTGTGTACAACTTGTCCAAGAACATCTTCAGCCTCAATGACACTGGTACTTACTACTGCGCTGTGGTCCTGTGTGGGAAGATCATTTTCGGGAACGGAACACGAGTACAGCTGGAGGATGATCTAAACTCTGGTTGGTTTAAAAGAGTGTGAATGTTATTTGGGGATTTAATAAAACAAATGTATTTAATGTAATTTATATATAATGTAAATTTGTTGTATGATTTTATAGATATTTTATCACATGTGCTGTAAATATTTCCATGATGGTATTTGTTGTTCTGCAGTAAGACCTGAAGTGATCTGTCTCACAGCAGTGGTGGTTGTGTGTGTAATTGTGATCTGCGTTCAAGCTTTTATTATCTGTAAAATGAGAAACTGTGAACAATCTGGAGGTGAGTCTCGATCACAGACTTTTATTTTATTTTGACAAAATATGTATTTATTGTTCTGCAGTAAGACCTGAAGTGATCTGTCTCACAGCAGTGGTGGTTGTGTGTGTAATTGTGATCTGCGTTCAAGCTTTTATTATCTGTAAAATGAGAAACTGTGAACAATCTGGAGGTGAGTCTCGATCACAGACTTTTATTTTATTTTGACAAAATATATTGCATTTTTAGAGTTTTCATTTTATATCTAATTTATATACTTCCTAGTTTTTGAATTATATCATGTATTACACCTTTAAATCAACAGAACAGACTTTTAGATCTTAGTAAAATAGTCATAAATGTGACTCAGATGAAACCTAATTGATTTTATTTACTACTACAGAAGTGCAAACAACTTTTTGGCTTATATTCAATGTAGATTCTACACAAAATCTACTCCATTGGATACTTCATATAGTTTCAAGTTTATGAATTATATAATCATTTATTTTATCATGTACATGTACCATGTAGAACAGAACAGACTTTACACAAAACAGACTTTTACATTTTAGAAAATTTTTATTCATGTGACTGATTTAAAACCTGTTGGATTTTATGTGCAACCTTAAACATGCAGATTTAAATATTTCTAAAACTTTGACTAATAATGTGACTAAAAAACTCCACAGTGAGACCACAAAAAAATTCAGTTATAAAGAAAACACCTGATCAGGTAAATCATCTTAAATTGCTCTTATTCTTACTCTTATACTCATTTAAAAAACTAAAACCTAAAATTCCCTCTTATGATTCAGACAGCTGTGATGTAATACTAATGTTGGTATGTTGACTCTCACAGGGTGGTGATGCAGTAGAGCTGAATTACGCTGCTTTACATTTCAATAAGAAAAACACCAAAAGAGTGAAGAGAAAGAAAGAAAATCCTGAAGATTGTGTTTATTCTAAAATCCATTATGCTACCTAGATGACATTTTATTGCTTTAATTTATAAATTTGTTCTCTTTGTAATGTAAAAATCGTAGAAGTGATGTTTATTAAACATATTCAGATGCATATTTATGAATGAACATTAGATCTGATGGTGAAGTGTCACATGTCACCTAGATCATATTTCTAGTTTTAATAGACTTTTATTAAAAAAATGTGTTCTCTTTGTAATGTTAATTTATTTGACTTTATTTTGTCAAATGTATTAATAAATAAATAAATAAATAAATAAATAAATAAACTTTATTTGGACGTTATTTGTAACTGGGGGGAGTAGATTTTAATTTTGGTAACTAAATGTTTTTGTATTATTTAATAATAATAATAATAATAATGATGATGATGATGATGATGATGATAATGATGATGATGATGATGATGATAATGATGAATCAACAAACCACACCAGGCCAAAAAAAAAATGTAAAGCTGAATTTCACCACAAACATATTAAAAAGCTTTAACATTGCAGGTATTTAAACCTTGATCATGACCCAGATTGAACTTGATGCTCTCGTTATATACAGTAGATGTGGGTAATATTAAAAACAGGAATCGTAGTTTGTAGCCGGCGTGTTTGTAATCCACAGTGGAGTCTGGTAAATGGAGTTTGGTAAAGTAAATCATGTTTGTTTTCTTATACATATTTGTACAAATTCACTTGTACTCCAGCAGAGTTTATTGTGTGGTGCTTCTTAACACCAATATACAAAAAAACACATATGAATGAACTCAAAAAACAATCAGTTTCAAAACATATTTGAGTAATATTTTATATTGTTAATTGTGTTTTACATCAGGATACACACAATCCTCCGATAATCCAGTTTTCCTTTTCTCAGCTTTGGCTTTCCTTTTGGCGAATTGTAAAGCTGCATAGGTCAGCACTTTATCTTCAGAATCCTGGAAATTGAATAAAAATAAAAATTAAATAAATTGGCTTTTGAACTAAAAACATTGACTGAGTAAAACAAAACGCATTATAAACATGTAACTGGACATCTATAGACACTAGAGAATCACTCATACTGCATATAACAGTCTAAAATACACTTTAAATGATGTCTGTGAAGATTTTACTGTAGGTTTTACTGTAACAACCCCAGAGAACGAGAGGAGGGGAAAGTGTATAAATGTTATATAAGGGTAACAATAAACCAATAGATTATCCTAATGACCTTCCCTTTCTTCTAACACCTCCCTCCCCACTCTCACCTCCCCATTGTTCTCTTAATGAGGCTATTCAGGGAAGGGAGGACTCTTAAGGAAACCTGGCAACTACTCTCAGGCTGAAAAACTGCTCGAATATCGGATGAGTAGTCAAACGTTTTGATTTAACCAGATAGAAGTCTAGTTCAAATGACTCCAGACACTATACAGTAAGTTCTATTTTCTGACACACTTACCTGCTGCATTTCTGGAGAATCTTCTATAGATGTGTTCACTATTCATATAGAAAAGCACAAGTTTTTTTCATTTTAAAATAACTAAACAGAAATATTAATTTTGATGACTAAAGCACTTACCCTGATCACATTTTCTTCTCCTCAGTAAGAAATAAGTGAGACAGAAAATCAGAAGCACACATAAACACAAAGCTGATCCCAACCCGAGCACCATCCAATGTACAGATCTGTCCATTTCTAATACTGTAATTTCAGCACATGATATTTACTTTAGTTCAAATGATCTTATGGGCAAAGATTGCGTAATAAAAATAATACATTTACAGTCAATTGATTTATAAGACGTCTTACCCGGTTTCTCTTGTTTGTTCATGTTAGTGGTGTTTTCATGTAGAGTTGGTTCACACACCACTGAATTATCATACAGAGCTGGTTTAGATGAAATAACAACATTCCCTGAATAAATGTGTGGAAATCAGTAATGGATTTTATGTAGTCTGTTCTTTAATAAAAACATTCATCACAATTCACTTAAAAAAATTCACTTAAAATTAAAAAAAAGAAAAAAAAAAAAAAAAAAAAAATTGTAAGAATTCTAGTTCGAATAATAATATTTACAGTATATAATTAAATATATATAAAAAATTCTAATAACAAATTTTTTAACTATTGTTGCTGAAGCATATCTTTTTTCACAATTTCATTCTAATTTTGATGAAGAACAAAAGCTGATGGCTTCAAAAAAGGTGCGAAATAAAGTTAAATGTTAAACCTACCTTTAATCTTTAAATAAGTTCCGTCTCCAAACACTATGTTGGGGGATGTGAGTGCACAGTAGTACATGGCTTCATCAGACTGAATGGTTTTTGAAATCATCGTATTGAAACAACTTCCATGTGTCTCTATTCGTAAACGAGAATTTTGCGAATCCACATAAAATGCTTGTTCGTCACTTTTGTATACCATGACCATAGACTCAGGTTTTTTTCTTGTCGGTTGCTTAAACCAGACAATTAACCCGATTATTTCTTTAGAAACACAACAACGCAGAGTAGCCGAGTCTCCGATATCCACACTGAGCTCTTTATCAGGCTGATAAACTGTGGACTCTGTGAGCGATTGTGCAGAAACCAAGCGTCCGCCAGGTTTTACTGTATCTACAATTAAACAATATATATATATATATAGTTACATTAAAGATTAGTACATTATAGAGATAACATGATACTTTTTTCTATCATGACAAAAAAATTGTGTTTACACATTTTTCAATACATCAAGTAATTTGGAAAATATCGACTTATTACTTACTCATGAAGATGAAGTTTAAAATTAAAATCCGGAATCCAGTCATTTTTAATTTTTTCAGAAATTCTACAGTGTTTGTATCTCAATCTCACGAGAATATGAATGCACTTGAATCCTAAAGTCATATTTATACTATAGGCGGACTGTACTGTACTGAACACGCCCAGAATATGATGTGAAGTGTATTGTACTCTGACCTACATTTTTTTTCCATATTTGTGTTTCAGTGTTTCACACAAACATATTGTGACAAAGACGTTATGACAGAATGGAAAATGTGGTTTAATTGTACACTGATGTTTATCTGCGTAAACATTTAACATCTCAGTGTTTATTGTATCGCTCGAACTTATTCACCTTCAGTGTATTCTGCTGAAGTAATAATTTTTTTATAGCAATTATTCCTTTTGCATTGTTTTGGATACAAACAATCTGAAATAAAACATATAATAATGCAAAATTGCTAAAATCAATATAACATTTTTACCTTATTTTGGTTTTATTTACATAGTGATTATAGTTCATACAGTGTTTTATAGACTAATTGCACATTTATTATACTTATAGTTGATCTATAATTTAACAACATTATAACCAGAGTATTTTTTTCAATAACAGCATTTGGCATACGTCCTTGGATAACTGAGCAGTTGAAGGCAGACCCCCGCAGTGGCCACTTGGTGGTGCTGAGATTTGAACTTGTGACCTTCTGGTCCACGGTGCAATGCCTTAACCAGTGTGTCACCCCTTTAGTAGTTTCTATAACTCTACTGTACTTTAATGCATGAAATATCAGTGATTTTATGTTTTGTTGATATTAGAATGTGTCTGTAGACCTGATTACTGTGTGTAATTACTGTGTGTAATCATACAGCCTGCTTTGGTGAACTCATTTCCTGGCCACAGTGGCTTTATAAACCATATTTAAGAATCTGTTTGATACACAGTTTACATGGTTTATTATGACAGTATAAATTTACACTTGTTTGAATGCAGCAGTACATTTCTGCAGCAGTCAATTAGAAATGTGCTTTCCGAGGCTGTTACTTAACAGCAGCAGGCCATGGCACATCCAGAGAGCTCCAAACCATCATTTTTTCTCAAGATCCATCACAATATGATCCCTGAAGTTCTGTGGAAGTTCTTTGATGGTGCATGTAAAAAATAGTTATACCTTAAAAGAAAAACATTAAGAATTGTTAAACCACAAGTGAAAACCACAAGTGGAGCATGTCTGAAAGCACTTGGCTAAAATAAATCCAAAATTCAGTGGGGAAATTTGTGAAATCATACAGCATCACCAAATTATACATGGAACTCATCGGCTGCATAAAAGGTCTTCACCTCATCCGAATCCCTTATGAATCAGTACACCGCCAGTTTGGCTGCCACCAAAAACAGGAAGTGCAGGAAAAGTCTGATTGATTTGTGTTAACTGATTAATTTCTGTAATTGTCATTCTATGACCACAGTCTCAATCTATAAACACGTACTAGGGTGTACCCATTCATGGAAGCAGTGTCTCTGATGGACAAGCCCCTGAGGACTGGCCAATGGCAGCAATCTGAGAGCACAATCTCTTTGTCTGTATACACAGACAATGCAATGGTGATATGTAGGCTCTGTCTTGTTTCCCTTCTCATTTACACATACTATGTACTCTAGGTTGATCTTCAATGGAGCTGGAAACATGTTTCACCTGCTTAGTCAACATCTACTAGTCTTAGTCTATCAATTACATTCTTAATGGTAGCTAAAATCATATAAATCATATTTCTTCTTGATTGACTCGGTGGGCCAGGCCAGGTAAGAAATTAGCACATGTCTAGACTGTCTGTATTATAGACATACCCATATTTTTCTGAAATTGTACTCTGGATCAGACATGTTTGGTTTTGTTTTATTGACTCTACAGTGGTTGTTTTTTTTTTTTTTAAGTTTTCCTTCTTGGTCGTTTATTGGTCTAGAATTAGAAACCATGAGCATGTAGAGTGAAAATAGTTTCCATCCATCTAAACCACAACCTCCTCTGCTTACTAGCATCTGATAAAAGGCACTGCAGCATTTACGCCACAACCAGCAGACTGTTTAACAGTGTTTTTACCAGGGTGTGAAAGTAATAAATGTTCAGCTTCCAGAACTCTATAGCAGATTCTGTACCCTCATACTGATTATGAATCTTATAAACAGTGATATTTAAAATCTTCTTTTTATGTCTTTATTGAGAAAGAAACACAAAACACTGAACTCCAGGCTTTACAATAACTGATTATGGATTTGTTTAATGAAGGATTAATCTCTGTAGCTTGATGCTTTAAATGAATTATTCATTTAATTATGTGGTTAAATTTTAATCAGCAGTTGATGGCTAAAATATATAATAATAATTATAATAATACTACTGCTTTGCTAATTCTCTGCACTACATTGATATTGTGTGATCTTTTCACTAGCACCAGAACGCAAGCATGAACAAAACAAGCTTGAGTAAAATAAACCACACCCCCAATTAAAGTATTGATCTACTTCTTTAACTTATATTTAAATTAAAAAAACATCTTTTAGAAAAAAAATGTAAATTCACCATTAATTGAATGTAACAATTGTTAATTTTTAAGTTCGGTTTGTACATTTATTCAGATCATTCAGATCTTCTGAATTCAGATCTTCACATAATACAACACTGTACTTGTATAAAAAGGATAATATTCTCTGTTGGTTAGGGTTTTGCACCGGACAGTAGAAAAACAAAATAACAAACAAGAAAAACAGCAAAAACGACAAAATTATGAATATGGTAATTTATTTAACATGTGTTTTAACAAATGTAGAATTATTTACAATATAATCATTTTGCTTCTAGAAAGATTTGTTTCGTAAGCAGGTAAATTCTCTGTAACTGGAAATGAACAAAAGATTAAAAATACGTTTAATAATAATTTATAAAACAGAATATGCAGCACATTTACATAGCGAACATGTTTAATTTCCTAAAAAGATTGTGAGTGTTTCCGCCATGTGTTTTACTAAGTGTTATGGATAATTTATGTTTAATCGTACGGTTTTATTCACACTGGAGTAAACACACTCTTCTTTTGGCCCAGTTTTTCTTTTATCCGTTTTGGTTTTCCTTTTGGAGAATTGCAAAGCGGCATAATTCAGACTTTCAGAGTCCGATTCCTAGAAAAAATAAAAAACATTCAGCTGAAAGTAATCTCCATTAGCGTGTACAGTATGAACTATAAAGCTGTGTGCAAGTTTCACCAAACCCGACATTATAAATTTAACCTAGAACATTCTAAAGAAAAGCATCATTTCACCTGTAGTAAAACTGGTAATAAGACTTGTGTAAGTAAAGGAGATCTACAGTAGTGGTGTCTTAAAAAAAAAGTATAGTATATAATAATATTAAAACAGGAGTATTACCTGTCTCGTTCCTCTGGAATCTTCCATAGAGGTGTTTGCTATTAATACAAATATATACATTAGTGTTTTTAATAAAATCTAAATAATAGTGAATAAATCTGACTAAAGCACTTACTTTGATTACATTTTCTTCTCCTCAGTAGGATACAAGTGAGAGAGAAAATCAGAATCACGCACAAACCCAAAGCCGTTCCCAAACCGAGCACTGTTCAATGTAAAGATCTGATTATTTCCAATACTGTTATATAAACATTAAATAATATCTGATACCTAAAAAGATATAATATACTACATAATATAAAACATTATACACACTGCAAAGTATATTTGTATTATTTTTTTGTTCAACTTTTTCTGAATAATTAATTAATTAATAGTAAATTAAAAGCCATATTACCTGTTTTCACTTGTGTGTTGATGTTACTGGTGTTTCCATGCAGTTTTGGTTCACACACCCCTGGTTTAGATGTTACCGATTCAGTGGTAACTGTAACACCTTAATATTCAAGATTTTTATTTTTTTACCAACATATGTTATATGCAGAATACAATTTGCAGTGAAATGAAATAAGTAAAATAATAAAAATAAGTCTAAAAGAATACAAAAATACAAAGAATTAAAAAAAGTTACGTAAGAAAAGATATGAGAAAATATTTTATAAACAATAAGGTGGTATATAAAACAAAGTGCAAATATATTTAGAAGTGCAAAAGGAAGTACAAACAGGTAATGAGGTAAAACAAAACAAAATGTATCGTAATTCACTAAAAGTCTGTATCTCAGTTTTGTTGAAGCAAACATACTCAGCATTTCACTACTCAATCACTATTTATTTTACTATTATTTGATCTCTGAATTGATAATACTGATACTGATTATAATAATAAAGGGAAAATATAACTATGTTAAAACAATAGCTTCATCTTTTTTTGGTGTAAATCTTACCTTTAATCTTTAAATACGTCCCATCAGCAAACACTAAGTCAGGAGATGTCAGTGCACAGTAGTACGTGGCTTCATCAGACTGAGTTATGTTCGAAATGATCACAATAAAGCAGTTTAAATGTGTTTTTGTCTGGAAACTTCCATTCTGGAATTCAACGGAAAATGTTCCTCCAGAATTTCTGAAGACTTTGAGTATTATCTGTGGTTGTGCTCTGTTCGGTTGCTTAAACAAAGCCATCATGCCTACTGTATTTTTAGAAACACAACAGCGCAGAGTCGCCGAGGCTCCGATATCCACACTGAGCTCTTTATCAGGCTGATAAACTGGTGGCTCTGTGAGAGATTGTGCAGAAACCAAGCGTCCACCAGGTTCTACTGCATCTAGAAAAGCAAATACACTAGAATGAATACATGAATGTATTTTAAAATCAATATAATATATCTGTGTTTGCTTAAAAATTCAATGAATGTATTCATATTTAAGAGTTAATTTTGTATACTGTACAGATCACACAAAATGGTTTTTAGTATTGTGCTCAATAAATGTTTGTTTTTTATTTTTTATTTTTTATGAATGAAATTATTTGGGAATAATTTGCTTGTATTACTTACACATGGTGCTGACGATCAAAATTAAAATCCAGAATCCAGTCATTTTTCATGTTTCAGAATTTCAGTGTGTGTGTGTGTGTGTGTGTGTGTGTGTCTCATTTGACAAAAGAATATGAATGCATTTGAAGCAGGGTGTGAGTTTCTATTTATACTGTAGTGGTGGTCTGTACTGAACAGACCCCACCCAGAATATTACTTTTGATTGGTTGAAATAAAAAAAGACCAAGCAAGCACATGGTGTTTCTATCTGCTTCGATTAACACCACATATTTCCATTACCTTCTATCATGAGAAAGACTGAATGGAAAATGTGGTTTACTGGTCCAGTGGTTTACACATTTACACGTACACCTACATTAATGTTTCATAGTTATTACTTTTACATATTATTTCTATACTTATAATTAGTTTAACTGTGTTCTGTTTATGTAAATGTCTCAGTCTGCATTTAAACCATTGTAAATAAATAAATGTAATGTATTGATTAATGTACTGATAAAATCATGTATTGATTAATGAACAGTTGCACTCCAGATCCAGCACTGTAGACCCCTACATCCATCCTGGACCATGGGTGAGATTGTCAGTGTGTCAGTTTAGGCATTATATACAACTTGAACTTTATAATCTGACCAAAATCTGCTTTTAATTTTATTTATGTATTTATTTATGTATGTCTGTATTTTATATGTATTTAAAAACTATAAACTTTCTTTCAGCTTCTCCCATTAGGGGGCGCTACAGCAGATCATCCGCATGTTTGATTTGGCATGTGTTTTTATGCTGGATGCCCTTCCTAACGCAACCCTCCCTATTTATCCGGGCTTGGGACCGGCACTGAGAGTGACTGGGGTTGGTTCCCTGACCAGGGGATCGAATCCTGGCCACAGCGGTGAGAGCGCCGCATCCTAACCACTAGACCACCAGGGACCCTGTAGTTTATATTTCATATGTATTTATTAATTGCTAAATTAGACTTTGCTTGTGTATACATCACTGTATTACACACATTGCAGTGTACTGTATTAAATGATACTGTATTGCATTGTGACCAATATCATTCAATTACGCACTTCTATGCGACTCATTTTTCCCAGAACAGTTAATTAGGAAAAAAAAAACATTACATATTGAAAAGCATTAACTTCTAAAGTAAACACATTAATATCTTAATACATGCAACTTTCATTTCACTAGAAAAAGCTCCTTAAATACTGAAATCACGTCACTGAACAAAAAGAGGAAAAATGTATTCATTGTTAAAAAATGAATTCATGTCAAGATCTTTTTTTTAATAATTGATTTAATATTCAATCTATTCACAATATTTATCCACTACTTCAGATTTCAAATATACATTCATGTTACATTTTACAATTTTTTAATACCGTCTGCAAAAAACAAAATAAAAAATGAGGCCAAAAATGTTTTCATACAAACAATGCACAGAATTAGTTTTTTTTAATTTATTTTTTTATAGTTGATTAATGACACTTGCA
>MU551577.1:8455806-8491690 GCA_024362625.1 Silurus asotus
TTTATGTATAAAACTGAAGTTTTGCTGGAATGATTTTTTCCCTTGTCTGAATATGAATCTTTAAAGCTTATTTACGGAAAACATTTAAAGCACGAAAAAATTGTAAAAAAATCTAAAAAAAAAAAAAAAAAAAAAAAAAAAAAAAAAAAAAGTAAAGAATTGAAAAAATTAAGAAAATGTAAAAAATGTAAAGTTTACTATTTTTATCTATTTATTTATTTGTTTGTTTATTTATTTATGTAGCATAGTGTGGTGTAGATGAGGCAGAAGAAGGGTGGTAGGTTGTGATTGGTTCGTGTCACACAGTGGTTTAGGAGGAACTGTTTTACACAAAAAGCATTTAACATGACTAGAGCATATCTGCTTGATATTTATGAAACCAAAATATGAAACCTATGATTACTGTAAATTGTAATAATTGGAAAAAATGTAAAGTATATAGTTTGCCCTATTATTACTATAGTCTGTATAATAATAAAAATATTTATTTCAATATGTGTTCAGGGTCAAAAATCACTCAGGGAAGTCTGATGGAGCTTGTGGTGGTGGTTTGATAGTCCAGTTCCTCACTTAATCCAAAACTCAGAGAAGCAGATGCACATGCAGATAAAACTCTTAATAAGAATAGCAACGAATTCCAAATTGTAACAAGCAATAGTCTGGTGATTTGCAAATAAAGTCCAAAGAGGCAAAAAATTTAGCCAAAAGTGGCCATATTTGGAGGCCAATCTGCCTACAGGAAACTGAAGGCAAAATGCTAATCAACTCAACATATAAATACAGTATAAGAGATTTAGGAAAATTTTGCACATTTTTCTGTAACATTTTCCATGTCAGGGTTTTTTTTTTATTCACCACAGACTTCTAGTGAACTTAACTGTGCTCCAAAAATAGAAGCGTCGCTCTGGAGATTTGTTCATGGTTTTAAGCAGCCAATCTGATGAGAGTCTCCAGAACAAAACACATGATGATTTGTTCATCTGATCATTTTTTACAGCTCCTCCTAACAGTATATTTCACCTCCGAGGATGAAACCTGTGTGGATTTTGCTCTTGTCTCTGAACATAATAAGTAAGTTTTAAAGAATTACAAAAAAACATTAATGCAATTGCTATTACTATTAGTACAATTATATTAATTATTATTATTTTTATTATTGTTATTATTATTATTATTATTATTATTATTATTATTATTATTATTATTATTATTATTATTATAATGTCTATTATTATTATTATTACAACTATTACAGCAATTATTATTATTTATTATTTTTTTCTTTTTGCATTTTCTAGTTTCAGCCCATGTTGTGGATTTTTCCAGAAAATCATTTATTTCAATTCTCTCAATAAAGTCTGGAAACCAAGTAACTCTTCATTGCCCTCTTCAAGAAATACCCAATGCTGTGAGTGTGGTTTGGTACAAACAGCATTTTGGAGAAATGCCCCAGAAAGTGGGGGAAAGATTAGCCTATAAGGAGGTGAAAATAAACCCCACTTTCCATGCATTAGGATTTACAATAGTAGCGAACACTAATGAGATTTCTCTTACGATACCACATATAAATATTAATGATGGAGGACTTTACTACTGTGGGAAAAGCTACTTGGACGATTTTGCATTATCCAGTGGAGTATTCTTGGCAGTGACAGGTAAAGAAACATCCCATATTAAATTTGCTGTTTGATCAGAGCTTTGGAAATAACCAGTGTATATCCATATTACATACAAGACTTGTAAGACGTGTATTTATCCTTATACGGATCATATAAGAAAAGTATCTTACATTATTTATTCCCCTGAGCAGGAGATGAAGATGTAAAAGTCTCAGTGAACCAGAGCAGTGTATCAGACTCGGTTCCTGCAGGAGCATCAGTGACTCTGCAGTGTTCGGTTCTCTCTAAGAGCAGAGCAGCAGAACTCCAAGTGCTCTGGTTCAGAGCTGCTCCATCACAATCCCATCCTCAAATCATTTACACTCATCACAACAGCAGCCTTCAGTGTGAATCTTCTACACACACCTGTGTGTACAACTTGTCCAAGAACATCTTCAGCCTCAATGATACTGGAACTTACTACTGCGCTGTGGCCCTGTGTGGGAAGATCATTTTCGGGAACGGGACACGAGTACAGCTGGGTAAAAACATTCCCTTTCTCAAAGAAAAAATATAATAGAGATTTTATTAGTGATTTATAATAGATTTAATAGAAATATTACTATCTGTCATGTTTTTCTTCATTCACAGTAGCACCTGTGGATCGGGTAGTGATGTATCTCGCTGTAGCATTGGGGGCGTGCTTGCTTGTGATTGTTTTTCACATTATAACATGTAAATGGAGGAGCTGTGAACATATCAGTGGTGAGTCTTCAGTGAAATTTACTAGTATTCATTTGTATAAGAGTGTTGGCCTGGCAAAACTTTGATAATTATAACTGTTTCACATTTTCCACATATCATTCTGATCATTAATCAATTGGTGGAAGTGGTAAAACCCTAACCCTAACCCTAACTCTAACCCTAGCTCAGTCTCAGTGGTCAGGGCTTACTGATTGGAAGGTCAGGAATTTAAACCTCATTATCACCAATGGTGCCAATCTTGGGCGCTTGAGCAATGCTCTTAGTTCAAAGCTTTATTTATCCCCATAAGGGGCAATTGATTTAAGCTGTCATCATGTGCCATCTGTGCTCCAGAGGCACCGTATCGAGGCTGACCCTGTGCTCTGACCCTGGCTTCCTAACATTGCTGGAATATGCAAAGGGAGAATTTCACTGTTCTGTAATGTAAATATTACATGCCACATTTATTTAATCATTTTCCTGTATTCATATATGCATTTTACATTTGGAAACCACTAACCACTAAGTTCCCAATGTCTTTCGCATGCATCTCGAAACATTTATTTTGTTTGTTTCTTCCAAAAAACTCTAAAGAGTGAATATTTTTAATGGTTTTAATTCAATTCCACTGATATGCACAAATACACTGATTGTCTTAAAACCAATGCTATATGATAATAAATATTTATGTCATTTTTCAGTCAATGCATACAATATAAAAATATTAACATGAACATTACCATTTTTTATGTGCTTTGATTTACAGCCAGGAGCATTTATTTTGTTAAAATGGCCTCTTATTTATGCAATTCTACAATTTATATGGTTTTAAACAAAGTCTATGTCTACTTTTAGCAAAAAATAAATAATTTGACATTGTTACCAAACCCTATAACTTTTAAACAACAGTAATAATTTGAATAAACAATAGTTTAAATTAAATCGGAATATTTGGATCTAACTGTGAACATTTTCTTGCAGTGAGAGCTGAAGAGATGTCAGTACAGAAAACATCAAGTCAGGTAACTAACACTGAGTTCACACATTATTATTATTATTATTATTATTATTATTATTATTATTATTATTATTATTAGCACCAGTCCACATTAACAATGCTTTATTTGAGTTAAAACAGTACACTTCCCATCAGTCAATGCAGCAAGCCTTATGTATTTCTCCAACATGTTCTCACCACCAACTCGTCACATATGTTTGTCAGTATCCCTTGGCTTCACTTATTGATGCTTTGGGAACCCCTTTGGTGTCATTTTGTAACATTTAGGGATTCCTATAGAACTCTAAACCCAAGCCTGAGGTGTTTTAAAATGTTAGGTAAGCAGGCTGCCCCAAGGTCATATTTATGTGGTATACAACTGATTTTTATTTTTAAAAATGTACTTGCTGTCTGATATCACGGTGCCATCTGCAAAACAGCAATCCGTTCTCACTCCCAAATAACCCCAAACCAATCTCACTAACCCTTACCCTAACCCCAACCCATTCTTACCAACCTTAACCCCAACCCCAACCCATTCTCACCAACCTTAACCCTAACCCCAACCCATTCTCACTAAACTATACCATAACCCATTCTCACTAACCCTTACCCTTACCCATTTTCACTAACCCTTACCCTTACCCTTACCCATTTTCACTAACCTTAACCCTAACCCCAACCCATTCTTACCAACCTTAACCCTAACCCCAACCCATTCTCGCTAACCTTACTAACCTCAAACCTAACTTCAACCCGTTCTCACTAACCCTTACCCTAACCCATTCTCACTCTCACTAACCCTAACCCCAACCAATTTTTACTAGCCCTTACCCTAACCCCAACCCATTCTCACCAAACCTTATCCTTACTCTTTCCCTAACCTCTTCTTACTAACCTTAAACCTAACCCCAACCCATTCTCACTAACCTTAACCTTAACCCTAACCCGTTCTCACTAACCCTAACCCTCAACCTAACCCTAACCCTAAACCTTTCTCACTTACCCCTAACCCTAACACTAGCACGTTACAGGACACAAGCTCATTGAAACTATTTGTATTTTATCCTCTCTTTAACACAGAGCTCAGTGAGTATTAGAGGGATACGTTTAATTCTAAAAGAAGTCATATTAGTTTCAGATAAAACACTACATAATCTACTACAATAATCTACTTCAGTACAAATATCTAATCCAGCAAAACTCTTAATAATGTATTGCACTTATATTTTCATCAATAATCTTAATCTTTAATTGAAATGAATCTTTTCTATCTGTTTCCACAGAGCCACGATTCAGGAGAGCTGAATTTTGCTGCCTCACACATCAATAAAAGAAGTGGAAAGAGAGAACGAGCTCATGATAATGTGTATACTGAAGTGATTTACTCTACTGTTTCATAGATCATATGTTTACTCCATGTTCTTCTTTGTCTCCTCCATGTTCTTTCCCAAAAAACATGTCAATCAGTAAATGTATAATAATTTAGTAATATAATGTCTGTTTGTGTTAATGACTGTGAATGACTGCATGTACATGGTTCCCTGTAATGGACTAACATCCTGTCTAGGCTGTACATTTAGTTTAGTTATCTGTCAGCTTTGTTGGATGAATCTGAGGGACGTGCTGGAGAAACAGGACAAGATGATTCCATGAAGCTCCACATCACAACTTACAGGACTACAAGGATCTGCTGGTAAAATCTTGGTGCTACAGTATATACCATAACATACGATTAGAGGTCTTGTTGAGTCCAGGCTTTGTGGTGGCACATGGAGATCTTACACAATACTACTTATGTGGTTATAATGTTCCATTTCATTGGTGTACATGTTCATTAAAACATCTTCTATTACATTATATACTAACAGTCAATTTGTATAATCTCATCATATTTTCATTGATTATTAGCATTTTTATTTTTATTTCCTGAAAATGTATGTTATTAATATTATGTTCTCTAAAATGTTTGGTTATAAAGGCTGTCGCACTGAAAATAAATAAAATAAGAAACGAAATATTTCTTTTTGAATTTTACTGTGCACCTGAGCCTGTGGTACATATACTGAGGTTATGAATTACTTTACAGTGTGCATGATGCAAATATCTTTAACTATGAAATCTGATCTATAGATCAATGAGAAGTGGTTGCTTTCTGTTTAACAAATTAAATTTCTGATCCGAAAGTTATGAGTTCAAATCCCAGTGCCTACTGTATACGATGCCCTGGGGCTTAGGGAAACGTTCTTACCCTTAAACTGCTCAGTTGAAGTTACATAAGCAGGTTGAATCAATATTTTATTTTTCTCTTTAAACTTGGACTCTAATTTATATTTAGTCCTTTGTTTCTTATTACAGCGCAGAGTTTACAGTACAGAAATGTTCTGTGTTGAGATTTTTCTTTGTTGTACCACAAATTCTTGTAAACGAATTTGAGTTACAAAAATAGAAACATAACAGGAAGAAAATTTAAATGTGTGGCTTGAAGCAGCCAATGAGATTATGATCTGAAACGCATAAACACATTGTGCTGCCATCATTTAACCACTTTTTAGCAACTCAACCTGGGTCTTATTTTATCTCTGAAAATGGCATCACTGTGGATAATTGTCATTGGTTTATACACAATATGTGAGTCGCTTTATAATTCAGATAATGTAATTTTTTATTTTTTTTTTAGTTATTATTACATTTTGTTTGCAAAACTTTTTAATAGATTGAATGCTGGTAAAAAAAAGCTAGCCTTTGATTTAAACATTTCTTTATCGCTTTTTACAATCTTTACATCAAAAAATTCAAAAAATTAAGTTATATTAGAAACAATACAACCCAAAAAAAGAATAAAGAAAGAAAGAAAATCTTTAGTTGGTGATTTCTTGCATGTTACATGCATGTTTTCTAAAATTTTGTCTATTTCAAAAGAAAGACTGCTCTAATTATTTTTATTATTATTTATTTTTCATTGTTATAATTTTATACATGAGTTTTCCCCAATTTTTGATTTAATCGTCGTGCTTCATCATTCCGCAATTAATGTTCTAGCTCCAGTCCAATCTGTGGATCTTCTCCAGCCATCATTTCTCTCAGTGAAGCCTGGAGAACATGTTACTCTTGTATGTCCGTTTGGCGATAATCATCGGACTGAAAGTGTGATTTGGTACCAGCAAAGATTTGGAGAGATGCCTCAAAAAATCGGGGAAAGATTAGCGTATAAGGAGATAAAGATTTCCCCAGAGTTCGAGAGGTCAGGATTTACACTGAAGACGAGTGAACACGGCATTTCTCTAAAAATTCCACAAGTGAATAGAGATCATGGAGGACTTTACTACTGTGAACGATTTTTTAACTTGGAGAACGTTACCTTATCTAATGGAACCTTCTTGTCTGTGAGAGGTAATTTATTACATCATTCATTATTAGTTATTAAATCCGATTTTACTGTACATTAATCCAAACACTTTGAACATCCTGCATTTTATTAAAAAATCATTGAAAATATTAAAGTAATGCATTTCGAATAGATTTACTTTCCCGGATTACTTACTACTTTGCACTTTGTATATAAATCTTTATTACTGTTATTTGCACTTCTATGAACTCTCACACTTTATGAACATTACTGATCTGTTATATACTCCATATTCCTATTTAATACTCGTACTGTCTATATTGTCTCACATTGTCTGTATTGTCTTGTATAGTCCTGTCTTGTGTTGTATTGCATGTTTTGTCTTGTATAGGCCAAGTTAAATGTATGGTGTTATTTATGTCTGTACATTTAAAAGTCACTAACAGCTGGAACCAAATTCTATGTGTGTGTCAACACGTTTGGCCAATAAACCAGATTCTGATGCTGATAAAATGTAATGGAATCTGAAAAAAGTCCTCACTGTCAGTGTGCAGTATGTATATTGAGGATTTAACCAACTGCTACATAATAATTGTTTAACTGTTTTCAAATAGTTTTTAATATATAAAATTGTTCGGTGATTACGGAAAAAGCACTGCATAAAGTTCAAAACCTCACTCATTTACTGTTACAGTATTTATCTTTTTTTTCTCATTCAAAATGTCCTAATTGTTATGATGCGACGTGTGGAAGAGAAATAGATTTCAATGATCTCAGCATTGGAAAGTTTTTCTGCAAATTTAGGCTCAGTAAAGAGAGCACGATCTTACGTGATGTCTATTATTCCCCTGAGCAGGTGATGGAGATGTAAAAGTCTCAGTGTTCCAGAGCAGTGTGTCAGACTCGGTTCCTGCAGGAGCATCAGTGACTCTGCAGTGTTCGGTTCTCTCTGAGAGCAGAGCAGCAGAACTCAAAGTGCTCTGGTTCAGAGCTGCTCCATCACAATCCCATCCTCAAATCATTTACACTCATCACAACAGCAGCCTTCAGTGTGAATCTTCTACACACACCTGTGTGTACAACTTGTCCAAGAACATCTTCAGCCTCAATGATACTAGTACTTACTACTGCGCTGTGGTCCTGTGTGGGAAGATCATTTTCGGGAACGGGACACGAGTACAGCTGGAGAATTGTGGTTGGTTATTTTGTGTATTATAATTGATTTTATAAGATACAGAAATCTAAATTAATATTTATTTCCAGTTGTTGGAAATTCATAAGCAGACATAAACTTGATTTTTTTTTGTCTCAAAAAGCATCTTCTAATCCTGTAGTGATGAGTCTGGGAACAGTGTTAGTAATGTGCGGGATTTTGATTTCGGTTCAAGCTGCCTTACTGTGTAAAAGGAAAAACTCTCAGCAACACAGAGGTACGTGTTTAACATTACAGTGTTGATTTATTCATCAGTATGTGTTTTTTAATAACAATAGACTTCAAAAGGATTATTTGGGTCAAAACGTCTATCAGTAAAATACAATAAGAATTACTTTTGTCCCCCAGAGAGAATTCAGCATGGTGCTATAACAAACATTGAGAAGACGAACGTTCAGGTACTTGTACACTTGTGCAGAAAATAATAATCATAATTAGATTTTCCATTGAAATTGAGAATAAATGCAGAGCTAAGAGCTACTTTATGTTCATTTTTTACAGGCCGGTGAAACTGTGGAGCTGAATTACGCTGCTTTACAATTTAATGACCAGAAAACTAAAAGATTGAGAAAAAATCGAGGTCAACCTCAGGAAAGTGTGTACGCTGAAATGAAATATTCCAGTATTACACACTAATATAATATTTAATATCATTCTGTTTCTGTAGATGTTATTTTTTTATATTTAGACTTTTTAATGTTAGTAAATATTAAATATGAAACCAATTTTTTTTTTTTTTTTTTTTTGGGGGGGGGGGGGGGTTTTTTTTTTTTTTTTTTTTTTTTTTTTGATTGGGGGGGGGGGGGGGTATTTTATTGTATTTTTTTCCCTTGATGTAGATTTTTTTTATTTCTTTTCTTTTTTATGAAATACTAAAAGTATTGACACAAAACACCAGACTGAACACATTGGTTTTCTATAATAATCATTTCACAGTGAGGAAAGTTTGTGTTAAAACTAATTTAAAAAATGAAAGAATTGTTTTACTAGTTCTAATTGAAGATTTCTCCAAAGCTTCCCATTCGACACGATTCTAGTTACTCTTCTTGTCCTTTTCTGTGATTGATATCTGCTTTTTTTGACCTTAATCAATAATAAATGAAGACTGAATGGTTGCATGTACCGATGTTTTCTTTGCATCTGAAAGGGAGGGGTGGGGGGTGGGGGGGTGTCTGTGGTGTAAAATATAATGACAAAAAAAATAGTTTCCACTAAATTTCTATTAAATAATAGATAATAATTATAATATAAATAATTACATTTTTTAATATTTTTACAGTATAATTTAATCCAAACACAACTTCTAATTTTTACTACGATTACTGCAATAAAAAAATAAAAAAATAAAAAAAGCAATAAAGTGGGACACCACTATTTTTTTTATTTTTATTTTTTTCCACTCATGCAGGCTTGTGGTCAAATGTGCTCCAAAAGCGTGAAGGAAACATGTGACTTGTAAATAACCAATCAGATGAAAGTCTGAAAGTATAAAATACTTGGTGTCTATCAGTTCCTATTTTTTTCTCAATGTGAGAATCATCTCACCTCGGAACATGACTTTAATCTGGACATTTATTTTATTCTTCAACATAATACGATTACCAGGTATTGTATTGGACCAGTCTATTAATACTTCTGTTTTTTTCTACTTGCTGTTCTTTTTTTAACTATATTTTTACCTCATTGGTTTAATGTATTAGTTTGTGAATTGTACATAGAATAAAACAAAACAAAAAAAATAAATAAAAAAAGATGCTTTTATACATTATAAATATTGGTGTGCTGTTGAGGAAAATATTAAATTGTATTGTCTATTTTATTTTTTAATTATTAATCATTACTATTACCTATACAAAGAAAATAAAAAAGGTACAAAAATTCAATGTGTGTATTTTCTCCACTAACATTCACCTAATTTTGCTCTCAACTGTCAACATTTTAACAAAAGACTTCACTTTTTGTTGCATTTACAGTGAGCATTTATTTTTTTTTATCCCTTGTTTCCTCACATTAGGTTCATTTCAAATGAATATCATCAATCAGCCGAACTCAGTCATCACTGCTGCTTCGGGTGAGAACGTGACTCTACACTGCTTTCAAGTGGATGAAGGAGGCACTGATCCCATCCTTTGGTACAAACAAGCAGCAGGACACGAGCCTTGCCTGATAGTCACAGTTCATAAATTTGCTTCAGATCCAGTTTTTGAAGATAATTTCAAGTCACCCAGGATTACCATCAAGAATATAGAAAAAAGCTGCCATTTAAAAATTACGACCGTAGAGCCGTCAGATGAAGCCATGTATTACTGTGGATTAAAAAGGTTCGCCATAAAGTTTGGAAAAGGAACTTATTTATCAGTAAGAGGTGAGAATTGATCTATAACCAGCATTTATTTTACAATATGATGTTTTATTTGCACTGTGATTATTATATTTGTAAATTATTTTATTAATTGTGTTTAAAAAATGTAATTATATATTTTTTAATAAATATGTACATTTTTTATATAATATTAGTCATAGTCATCTATAATTATCTTACATACAATATATTTAGAAATTGTCATTAATTTACAAGAAATTTATGACTTTATCATAGGAGGGAGCAATTTCTGAAAAATTCATTTTAATGATAAAATGTATCAAATTCTTTGCAGATCTAAAATGTTCCTAAAAATACAAAAATATAGTTTACATATATTCATTATTTATATACAAACACCTACATGCATACACACACTTATATATACTTATATACACTATATTGCCAAAAGTATGGGATCACCCAGTCATAAGTATGGTATGTGATTTATGAGCATTGCATTTCACATTTCCCATTGCCATGCTCGAGCAGGTTTGGGTTGTCAAGTTCAATTGAATGCAGAATTGTATTAGAGCAAATCTAAAGACGTCCTGTACAATTGAGTGCCTCCAGCTTTGTGGTAACAGTTTGGGAAAGAACCACATATACCAGGAAAGGTCAGGTGTCCCAATACTTTTAGCAGTACAGTGTATATTGTACTGTATATACAAGTACAAGTTTTCTGTATTGTAATATTTGCCGTGGGCATTTTGGAGAAGTCAGTATCAGTCACTGAAGGTAGTTATTTGATGGTGTTTGTTTTATCTAATTAAATTATCCACATAAAAATTCAAAAATAACGTAAAGCTCGGTGTTTTTCTTTACTGGCTGAATGTTTGTTCTAATATAAAGCGCTAATTATATAACATTGTACAGGTAAAACAGATGCAGGGGTATCAGTGAAACAGAGCAGTGTGTCAGACTCGGTTCCTGCAGGAGCATCAGTGACTCTGCAGTGTTCGGTTCTCTCTGAGAGCAGAGCAGCAGAACTCCAAGTGCTCTGGTTCAGAGCTGCTCCATCACAATCCCATCCTCAAATCATTCATACTCATCACAACAGCAGCCTTCAGTGTGAATCTTCTACACACACCTGTGTGTACAACTTGTCCAAGAACATCTTCAGTCAATGATACTGGAACTTACTACTGCGCTGTGGTCCTGTGTGGGAAGATCATTTTCGGGAACGGGACACAAGTACAGCTGGGTGAGAAGAACACAGTTTAGTTATTTTCTAAATATTTTAAGCCAATAAGATTTTGTATATATAAAATATCAGTATATGTAATATAATAATTATTATTGTTTTTGTGCTACAGAAAAATCAGTGGATCCTGTAGTGATCTTCCTCTCTTTAGCTTTGGGAGTGTGTGTGCTTATTCTCTTTACTCACATCATAACCTGTAAATGGAGGAACTGTGTCTGTGGCAGTGGTGAGTTTACATAAAGATTGTGCATCTAAAATTCAAATCATGTTCCTTAAATAAATTTTAATGCAATATGATTTGATCCACAGTAAGATTCCATCCTGATTCTCCCAATAAGGTAAATAACCTTAAAATGTAAAAAACAAACAAACACTATAACAGAAATAAATGCAACTCTGACAATGACCACTTTATGTTGATTCCCGCAGGGTCGTTCTACTGCCGATCTCTATTTCTTACTGCCGAAGAAAAACACATCTCAGGACAGTGTGTATTCTGAAGTGGTGTACTCCTCTTTTAATTAGGAGATAATACTAATGATTTATATTAAGCATGATTGTGCTGCACTTACAATCTTACACTGTTTCATAAATGCATTCCTTTTTTGTAGCTGTATGTAAAATAATTCAGTGGTTTGATGCTAAATAGAGGAAGCACATTCCCTAAAAAGGGAATTATTCTATTATAAAGATTGTAACAATCTTATGTTAAATATAGAGTAACACATTTTATATAAAAATTTCGAATGTAGAGTGACTTAAATGTCAAATAAATTTCTACAATAAATATTGTGTGTAATCATTTTACTGGATACTTCTGACTAGGTTTTATTATAGTATTGTTATATTTAATTGCTTTACATATATAATCTTTATTTATATGCTACAGTAGAATCAGTGGATCCTGTGTTGATTTGCTTTGCTTTAGCTTTGGGAGTGTGTGTGCTTTTAAATTGTACTTTGCTTTGACTACGTACAATAAAGTCAAAATGACACGATAATAACAAAGATATATGTAGATCAGTACTACAGTATTATACAGTAGTTATATACAGTCATAGAATGAATTGAGAACTACTGGATGTCTCCTCTACTACATTGCACTTCTAATACTAAACTGATTAGATTTTGGTATACATCAAACAAGGTCACAGGAAGGTCAAATGTCACAAAACTTTAATTGAACAGCTTCCTTTGTGTATAATTGAATGATATTTCAGGTATGCACACCCTAAAAATGCCAGCTTAAAGGGAAATGCTGATTTTGAAAAGGACACCAAGTGCATTTTTTTGTAGCTGTAGCTTTAGGGAGGAGAAACTCACAGGAAATGTGTGATGTCAGAATCTCATTTCATACTTGGGCTTGAGAGGGTGTGAGCTCAGTTTGAATTCATACCAGCATATCAAGAAGACATGCAGCACACAGACCTAATAATGCTGATGTGGACTAAAGTAGTGCTTCTTAATAAATGGGGTAAGTGCACACGTTTTCAATTTTCTAATCAAATCCAGAATTTCAATCAAAAAGCTAATAATCAAGATGAAAAAAATCCTGTATGTCTGAAATTTTAGTAACTAACTGAATATATTATTTATAAAGTTGCAAATGGTCATCTTTATGCCCAAATTTCCTCAAAATGTTTTCTCAGATTTTTCAATAATTTGCTTGACATATTTGGATAAATGCATTTGCCTGATATGTTTATTTTTTCAATTTACTTACAAGAGTTGTATTTTAAATCGTATTGATTTTACAGATATTCTATCTTGAATCATTAAATTGCAATGCAATACAAATCTGAGATTTGGAATCGTTATTATTGTGCGGCTAATGAAGTCATACATATACAAAGTAACAGATTTCAGTGCTGTTTTGTAAAAAAAATTGTATTTGTTTATATTATTTGTTCTCTGGATCCTCACACGGCAGTAGTTCCTGCACAAACGAAAGTCGTCCATTAGCCAAACGCGGTGATCTCTGCTTCTGCTGGTGAAGAAGTGACTCTACAGTGTTTTCTGCTGGAAGAACAAAACACAGATCCCATCGTTTGGTACAAGCAAGCAGCAGGACTCGAGCCTTCTTTAGTGGCCGTAGTACAGAAAGTACAGGATCCCATTTACAACAAGGAATTAAATTCCACAAGGTTCCGAATCGAGAAAGAAAACAAAAGCTGTAATTTGAGAATAATCAACGTGGAAGCGTCAGACGAGGCCGTGTATTACTGCGGCGTGATTACATTTTACACAGTGTTTGCGAAAGGAACTTTTTTATCAGTAAAAAGTAAGTAATTATAGTTACAAATCTGAAAATTTTGAAGTGAGGTCTATAAGCATCTCTTGACGTTGGATCTTAAAGAATGCGGCAAAATAATGCATTTAATGTACATGAAGAGACAAAATCCATTATCTTTTCATGGCTCTTTGTAAATAAGTACAGCTTCAATAATACCAGATTGGCAATAGCATTAAAAGGTAAATCTATATAAGGATAAATGGATATATATATATACAATATGCAAAAAGTTGTTTTAGAAACAGCATTTAGAGCATTTCATGGTTTGACCTTGCACTGAATTGCACAGTGGCAAATCCCTCAGATGGAGTGTATAACAAATAAACATTATATCAGTGGTGTACACGCATTCGTACTGAAATATTTCGGTACAGTGCTTTCGGTTCAGTACACGTATGCGATCATTTGTACGTGCGTAACAGTATTAAAATCTCTCATGAATGTATAAAGTGCGGACCGCAATTTTGTTTATTCTCCCCTCACACAGCTTTTTCTGTTTTAAACTTAAAAACATACACAACAACGCCAGGGGCATAAAAAGAAGCTAGAGTTAGCACAGTGTCACTCCGTCTGGAAATAATATAACATTTGTTTTGCGCATGCATGAAAACGCTAAATAATCGATAGGGATTCAAGATCATATCTTTAGAAAAATAAATACCCAAACAGGGTCTAACAAATGTAAACGATTTAATTTAATTTAATTTAATTTAATTTAATTTAATTTAATTTAATTTAATTTAATTTAATTTAATTTAATTTAATTTAATTTAATTTAATTTAATTTAATTTAATTTAAATTACATTTTTTTATTTTATTTTATTTTATTTAATTGAATTTTATTTTATTGAATTTTATTTAATTATTAATTTTAATCGATTTAATTAATAAAAATAGTGTATTTCCTTAATTTGATTTAATTATTCTAAAATATTATTTTATGTATCATTTAATTAATTTAACCACTCCTATTATATACATATGTAACCTTTCTCTAACCTATCTATATTCCCATGAGCAGGAGATGAAGATGTGAGAGTGCTCCAGAGCAGTGTATCAGACTCGGTTCCTGCAGGAGCATCAGTGACTCTGCAGTGTTCGGTTCTCTCTGAGAGCAGAGCAGCAGAACTCCAAGTGCTCTGGTTCAGAGCTGCTCCATCACAATCCCATCCTCAAATCATTTACACTCATCACAACAGCAGCCTTCAGTGTGAATCTTCTACACACACCTGTGTGTACAACTTGTCCAAGAACATCTTCAGCCTCAATGATACTGGTACTTACTACTGCGCTGTGGCCCTGTGTGGGAAGATCATTTTCGGGAATGGAACACAAGTACAGCTGAGTGAGAAGAACACTGTTTACTTATTATCTAAATATTTACTACCAATATTTATTTGTTTCAAAATGTGGTGTTCGTAGGAAGATATTTATTTTATATGAACAAAAAAGCTAAATCATTTGTATTAAAAATGATTAAATTTCCAATTTGTAATTATTGTTTTTTGTGTTACAGAACAATCTGTGGATTCTGTAGTGATCTTCCTCTTTGTAGCTTCGGGTGTGTGTGTGCTTGTGGTCGTTGTTCATATTGTAAGCTGTAAAGAGGGAAACTGTAAATATGGCAGTGGTGAGTTTATATTATAGTGGTGTATTTAAATAGTCTATTATATGTCTTTACTCAATCCTGATGCAATCAAATAAATATATTTCTCTACAGTGAGATCTCATCATGGCTCTGACAATAAGGTAAATAACTTTTAAAAAGTAATATATACAATTTTGGATGATTTAATTTGTAACACTGTTTAATTCCCAGTGCTTTATGTTGATTCCCACAGGGCCGTTCTGCAGTCAGGATCGATTTCTCTGCTTTACAATTCAAAGAGAGAAAAATCAGACCTCAGGACAGTCTGTATTCTGAAGTGATGTACTCATCTTTTAATTAAAATATCTTACAGTACAGTAGTTTCCTGAATGTGCAGTATTGGTCATCACCATATCTAGTGCTTATGTGTTATAATTATTGCACCTGCAAATAGAGGAGCTCATTCCTATCTATAGAGTTCTGCTTTCATATAGTACGTAAATGAGTGTGATCACTACTGTATAACTGCTGTACCATTACTGTGATAATACTGTAATAGTTTTACGTAACCCAAAACCATTTATAAAGAATTAGCAAAGAAAGTCCAAGGAATCTCAGCCTAGCTTTACAGGGTTTTTTTTTATTTGTTGTCTTGACTTGTCCTCTTCTGTAAGTAATACCTGTAATTTTTTATTTATCAATATTAAATGAAGAATGGGGTTCCCTGGTGGTCTAGTGATTAGGATGCAGCGCTCTCATCGCTGTGGCCTGGGTCCGATCCCCGGTCAGGGAACCGACCCCAGTCATTAGGGTTGCACAAGCCTTAGTGCCGGTCCCAAACCTGGATAAATAGAGAGGGTTGCATTAGGAAGGGCATCCAGCGTAAAAACATGTGCCAAATCTAACATGCAGATGATCTGCTGTGGCGCCCCCTAACGGGAGAAGCCAAAAGAAAGTTTAATAATAAATGAAGAATGAATCATTGCATGAACTGCTTTGTTCTTTGCATCTGTAGTTGGGAGGCGTCTGTGTTGTAATCATGAGTAATCTTATGTAACCCATGTTCTGAAAGAACAAGCAGAGTCCTCAGCTTTTCAGCCCTCATAGTAGTGTTTAATGGTCAGAAACAAGCAGCTAGAATGTGATTTTAGAATAAGATGTTAGATGATGATCCTCACCATCTTCATGATCATCCAACCAAATATATATCAGGAAATCTTTACACATCCTGCACAATACACATCTGTTCTGGAGGCTTGGTTTTTATTTATTTTTATTTTTTTCCCTTTTTGTTACTTTACAAATTACTTTTCTATTTTGAAAGACTGAAATTCCTTCTATGAAACACCAAACTGTTTTTCTGTAATAATCATCATCACAAAGTGAGAAGACTTTTCTTTTGTAAGATTTATTTATTTTTTTAAATATCATGCTGGTTCTAATGAAGATTTCCGCAAAGCTTTACTTCAGCTTTTTCTTCTCTTTGTGTTCTTTCCTGCGACTAAAGAAAAAAGTGCTACCTGCTTTTTTGTCCTTCATCAATAATAAATGAAGACTGAATGGTTGCATGTACTGCTGTGTTCTTTGTATGTGTAAAAGGGAGGAGGTCTTTGGTGTATTTCCGTCGAAAAGGAAGTCATATGTAACCTGAGTTCTGAAACTGCAGGCATAGTGTTTGACTTTTTTAGCTCTCAGGTTATTTTTGTAAAAGTCAGAAATAAACAGCTAGATAAAAAAAAAAAAAAAAAAAAAAAATATAATTCAAATTAAAAAAAAAAAAAAAAATCTAATTCTAATTAAACATGCTATAGGAAAAAAAAAAGATGGTTTTATCTTTTCCTTCTTGTATCTAAATATTGTAAATATTTTTACAGTAATATTTAAATTATGTATAATGCATTACATTTACTACAATTACTGCGATTAAGGAAATACTGAGAAACAGTAAATATGTAAATTGGCAACACCTGATTAGTTTTTCTAGTTTAATTTTAATACTTTTCTTTTTTTCACTCATGCAGTCTTGTGGTCAAATGTGTTTCTAAAGTGTAAAGGAAACATGTGACTTGTAACACAACCAATCAGATGAAAGTCTAAAAGTATAAAATACTTGATGTCTTCAGTTCGTGTTTTTTTTTCTCAATGTGAGAATCATCTCACCTCTGAAGATGACTATAATCTGCACAGTTCTTTTTTTCTTCAAAATAATACGATTAACAGGTATTGTATTGGACCAGTCTATTGATACTCTTGTTTTTCCTACCTGCTGTTTACTTTCTAATTATAATTTTAATGTATTAGTGGGCAAATTGTAAATATCCTTTTTAATTTACAGAAAGTCATGCTTTTAGAAATTATACATATCGGTGTGCAAATAAAAAAAGTTAACTTCATAAAATGTATTTTTTCTTTTTACATTTTCTTTTTTACATTTTTACAAGAAAGGTAAATTCAGCAAGCATGCATGTTTTCTCCACCAGCATACACCAATTTCTATCATGTATACTCATTTTTTAAAGAAGCTAAATAATCAGTGAATCTGCAAAAAAAAAAAAAAAAAAAAAAAAAAAAAAAAAAAAAAAAAAAAAAAAAAAAAAACATTTAATTAACAAAGAAAAAACACACACCCCCCCAAATGTATTAGTGGGCAAATTGTAAATATCCTTTTTAATTTACAGAAAGTCATGCTTTTAGAAATTATACATATCGGTGTGCAAATAAAAAAAGTTAACTTCATAAAATGTATTTTTTCTTTTTACATTTTCTTTTTTACATTTTTACAAGAAAGGTAAATTCAGCAAGCATGCATGTTTTCTCCACCAGCATACACCAATTTCTATCATGTATACTCATTTTTTAAAGAAGCTAAATAATCAGTGAATCTGCAAAAAAAAAAAAAAAAAAAAATTTTTGTCCTGTGTTTTCTAACATTAGATTCTGGAAATTTTGTCAGTCAGCCGAACTCAGTCATCACTGCTGCTTCTGGTGAAAACGTGACTCTACACTGCTTTCGAGCGAATGAAGGAGTGACCGAAGCCATCATTTGGTACAAACAAGCAGTAGGACACGAACCTCGTGTGATGGTCACAATTCATAAACTTGCACAGAATCCCATTTTTGACGACAAGTTCAACTCACCGAGGTTTACAGTCGATAATCCAGAAAGAAGCTGCCATTTAAAAATTACAAATGTACAACCATCAGATGAAGCGATGTATTACTGTGGATTACAAGGAATTACAATATCGTTTGGAAAAGGAACTTTTTTATCAGTAAGAGGTGAGTGTTATCTTTAGCCACGTTTCCATTGATTCCACAAAATGATGTTTTATTACATGTTAAATTATTTTACTATGTAATAAATCATATTTTGTGTTCATTTTAAATCTTAAAAAATTGTAAATATATTTTACAAATTCAGTATAATTACTTGTTTTAATAAAACATAAGTCATAGTCATCTATAAGTATCTTACATACTATATATATAATTTGTATTTATTTATAGAAACCAATCCCTGATTATTAGAACTTAAAAAAAAAAAAGTATATTGTTTTTAAGTAATAAAATGTTATTTTCGTATTAAATTCCCAGAAGGACATAAAAATACCCTAAAAATATAATACAAAAATATGGAATGTGATACATGTACTATATAAGTGATTTATAGTGTTGGATTTTGTTTTGTTTGGTTACTTAGGGGAAGTAAATGCACATGCTGATTTAATAGGGCTTTTTTTTTTATTTAAAACAATAATTCTAATAAAGATTGCAAAAGGAACATCCGAAACTCAATGTCAATGTAATGGTCAACTAAGAAAATAGAATAATGGGTCTCAGCCTTGCAGTATGCTGTGTTTTATAATTCTTTTTAATTTTAATGAAGAGATGTGTGGAAATAAAAGAGACTTAAGCCATGAATGATCTCATCATTGAAAAGTTTTTCTGCAAATTTAGGCTCAGTAAAGAGAGCATGAGCTTACCTGATGTCTATTATGCCCGTGATCAGGTGATCAAGATGTAAAAGTCTCAGTGTTCCAGAACAGTGTATCAGACTCGGTTCCTGCAGGAGCATCAGTGACTCTGCAGTGTTCGGTTCTCTCTGAGAGCAGAGCAGCAGAACTCCAAGTGCTCTGGTTCAGAGCTGCTCCATCACAATCCCATCCTCAACTCATTTACACTCATCACAACAGCAGCCTTCAGTGTGAATCTTCTACACACACCTGTGTGTACAACTTGTCCAAGAGCATCTTCAGCCTCAATGATACTGGAACTTACTACTGCGCTGTGGTCCTGTGTGGGAAGATCATTTTCGGGAACGGAACACGAGTACAGCTGGGTGAGAAGAACACAGTTTACAGTTTACTCACAGTTTACAGTTTTATCTAAATATTTATATATATGTGTATATAATCCTGATTGTTTTTGTTTTTGTGAAAAATCAGTGGATCCTGTAGTGATCTTCCTCTCTTCAGCTTTGGGAGTGTGTTTGCTTATTATTTTTACTCACGTCATAAGCTGTAAATGGAGGAACTGTGAAGGTGGCAGTTGTGAGTTTACATAAAATATGTAATTTATGTAAATTATGTATCTATTATAAATATTATATCATTTACCTTTACCTTTATATCTTTTTGAATTCTAATGTGATTTGTTTTGCTCTACAGTGAGATCTCATCACGGTTCTGCTAACCAGGTATATAACTAAAAATGTCAAAAATAAAAAAATAAAAAAAAAGGTGAGATATTATATTATATATACAGTCAGACTCCGACCTGCAACCAGTCGATTTACAACATTTTGGACATACGACGGTCACCTACGACGTACAGTAAAAAACTAAATAAAAAAAAAATGTAAGAAAATCTAAATTTTTCTATGAAGAATTTTCAAAATCCATTGTGGGTATCAGAGACGCATTAGTTGGCGTGACCTCACATAGTTCATGCGTGTTTAGAGTGATCTTCTGCGTTCTCTTGTTTTGTAAAGTGATTTTACACTTTGGTGCTTTATTTACTGTCAGAATGCATCATAGTCAATCTTCTCAACTTACCATCTGATGGACATACAACCGGTTTTACTACGTCATAAGTTGGGGTCTACCTGTATATATCCAAAAATATTGGGTCACCTGTCCTTTCCTGGTATATGTGGTTCTTTTCCAAACTGTTACCACAAAGCTGCAGGCACTCAATTGTACAGTCTTTAGATGCGCAATAATACAATTTTGCATTCACTTGAACTTGGAAACCTAAAACTGTTCCAGCATGGCAATGCCCCTGTGCACAAAGTGAGATCCTTAAAGATCTGGTTTAAATGCTTTGGGGATGAAGATTGGAAATAACTGTGAAATGCAATGCTCAAAAATCACAAACCGTACTAAAGACCAGGTGACCCAATAGATTTGTCAATATAGTGTGTATATATTAATAATAACATCATAATTCATATTATTCATATTATTCATATTATTATTAATATTATTATTACATCAACAACTTGTAATTTTGTAATTTTGTAATTTCCGCAGGATCGTTCTGCTGCCAATCTCTATTTCTCTGCTTTACATTTCAATGAGAGGAAACTCAGACCTCAGGACAGTGTGTATTCTGAAGTGATGTACTCCACTTTTGATTAGAATATGTTTCAGACAGGCTTTATATTAAGTATGATGTTAGTGCACTCAGTGTCTCGCTTTGTTTCATGATTGCATTGTTCAGTGAATCTAGTGCAAATATTACATGTAGTTTTGATTTGTTTCTTGCTGTATGTGAAAAAAAATCAGTGGTCAAACAGAGCGTAATCATTTGTAAGTAAAAGTAAAAATCCAAAATTTTAAAGATATCAAACTATAGAAAATAGTTATACAAAACATTGTTACAGTCTCATGCCAAAGGTAAAGACACAGAGTGCACTATACAAAATGTCTGTAATTACTGCAATAAACATTGTGTTTTAACACGTATGATCATTTTTATGGATTTTATGCATCCTGGAAAACTTCTGTCAGAATCAAAGCACCAGCTGTATTATATGACTGATTACATTGTAATAAGAGAGTAAATCATACATTAAAATTACCTTTACTAAAAGGCAAAAACATGTGACTACACCTAATTATTTAGATAAACACCATTGGGTCATATGTTTACAGTAAACACTACAGATTAATAATGTGATATAAGCAACAGAATTTAGAGCATTTGATTCCTGAGATTTTGGGGGTGAACAGCTATCTTAAGGGTCTCGTATTCATATTTTAATTTCAACCATGAATGTAACTGTATTAGTGCATCAGTCAATATCAGTCAAGAAGATGTATATATTTCACACTATGCACACTGTAGAAACACTGCCTTTACAGTATAACACATGTTTATCAGTTTCCTCACACTAGAGCCTGAAACACAAGCACAGAGGTGGATGGATAAAACAAGCCCCGCCCGCAATTGATGTCAATGCCACAGTGCTTGCTATAAGGACAACCCACATCCTTCTTGAAAACGCACAAGCGACTATATATAACTATAGTTCTTGTTCAAACTCAGAAATATGTTAAATAATATGTATTTATTATATTTTGAATATAATTACTTTATATTAATTGCAAAGATCATACACAAGTGTAACACAGACAAGGTTATTAATCAGGAACTCAAAGAAAACAAGACGCTTTAAACAGTGTACTGGTGTAAAATAATTTACTTAAAGGTAAATGTTTTTATTAAACTAATACATTCATAAACATTTATAATAATCATTTATCATACAGTAATTATGCGGGGAAAATATCAATTTTCCTGTAGTTAAATTGTTTTTAAATAACACACATTTTTGTGTGTAGAAATGTGAGATGTATGACTTATATGTTACATCTTAGAAATTTTCACATCGGAGTACACACACTCAGCTGAAGGGACGGTTCCTCTTTTTCCAGCTTTGCCTTTTCTCTTAGAGAATTGTAAAGCAGCATAATTCTGTGTTTCACCTGCGTCAGATTTCTAATAAAAAAAAAATAAATAAATAATAAAAATATAATCTAAACAAATTATATCTATCTGAAAGTAACAGCTCTATAATATGTATAAAATCGGTAACTGTACCACACACACACACAAACACACACACACACACACACACACAACACACACACACACACACACACACACACACACACACACACACACACACACATTTCAACAAAGAACAGCTTCAAAACCAAGAACATTTGGACTGTTCTGTACATTTGAGCAACATAATTATGAATTATTACAGCACATTAAAAGAGAAAGTTAATACCAGAGTATAATAGAGAGAAACTATAGAGAAAAAATCTATATTCAGCATCAATAATAAACGTATTACTATATATGATTTGTTGCACACGTACTGTACCTGTCTTAAATCTGAAGAAGTTTCTAGAGAAGTGTTTCCTATTAACACAGAAATACACCTAATGTTTAATAAAAGTTAAAGCAACTTTAATTATTGTCTGATGACTAAAGCACTTACTCTGATCACATGTTCTTCTCCTCAGTAGGAAATAAATGAGACAGAACATCAGAAGTGCGCACAAACCCAAAGCCGTTCCCAAACCGAGCACCGTCCAATAACAGAGATCTGATCATTTCACCAGGTTTTAGTACAAATAAAGTTTATGCTTTGCGTTTTTTTTATAAAGAACAAATAAAATAAATATAATAATTCTACCTGTTTTTCCATGCGTGTTATTTGCGATGTCATGCATTTTTGTTTCAAACACCACTGAATTATCATTCGGTTTAGATGTTTCTGGTGTAACTGCAACAGCATCTTCTATAAATATTCAGTATAAATAAATGATTTAGTAAAAGTCTGTATCTCACTACATTGAGCAGGTGATCAGTGGAACTTGCAGTCTTACCTCTGATTTTCACATAAGTCCCATCTCCAAACACAATGTTAGGTGATGTCAGTGCACAGTAGTACACGGCTTCATCAGATGGAGTGATGTTTAAAATGGTCAGACTGAAACAGTCTGAAGATCTTTCTGTTTGGAAACGAGACTTTTTGAATCCATTATAGATCGTTTCTCCACCAGATTTATAAACTGTAATTATTATCTGAGGTTGTTTTCCATTTGGTTGCATAAAAAAGTTTATTCGGATAAATGCTTGATTATAAACACAACAGCGCAGAGTAGCCGAGTCTCCGATATCCACACTGAGCTCTTTATCAGGCTGATAAACTGGTGATTCTGTGAAGGATTGTGCAGAAACCCAGCGTCCACCAGGTTCTTCTGCATCTAGAAAAGGAAATGTATAAATTAGACAATGGATGCAATTTATTGTATTTATTTATTAATTTTAAAATATCTATATCTTTTTTAAACAATTCCATAGATCCATTTTTAGTTCCCCAAAGGACCAACTTTTTTCTTAGCGCCATAAAATAACTTTTCCCCACCTTCTACAAAGAATCTCTTAACAAAAGTGGAAGTTGTAGAAAACTCATGAAAAGGTACTTTGTGATCTCAATTTAATCCTCCTAGAGACAACACCCCTTACATTTTCTGTATCATATTTAGATTTTTCATGAAAAAATAGAAAAAAGATGCCGTAAAAGAGCCATTTTATTTCCCCAAGAACTGTACAGTAAATGAAAAAAATATAATCCAAAAAAATAATAAACTAAAACCTTTTTCCACCATAAGTGACCTTTTTTTTCAGAATTCTACTATGGATGTTAAAAGTTCCTCCCAGAACCATACAATGTCAAAGAACATATTAAGAACTTTCAGTTGACTGTACAAAATTTGATCATTTTGTACAAAGAAAACTGTCATAAAATATATACAAGATGGAGATAATTAACTTATACTACTTACACATGGTGCTGAAGATCAAAATTAAAATCCTGAAAAAAGTCATTTTTAATTTCTCAGAAATGTATTATTTCTATTATCTTCAGAATCTGACTGCACTTTGAGCTTAGTGTGAGTTTATATTTATACTGTAGGGGAGGTCTGTACTGAGCATGCTCAGAATATGACGTGCACAAATATACTGTATATAGTTGAAAAACAAACCCAAAAAAATCGTGCATATGCTTACATCTATCTATAACAATTTTCCACAATCATGTTTTGATGCACAGAGTTCATGATACAGATGGCTGAATGGAAAATGTACACCTACACTAATCTCTTTGTTGTTCATTTTAATTCCATTCTTGTTTGTACAAAACCTGGCATATGTACTGTACATCCAGAACAAATAAATATGTAATAAATATACATTTTGTTATTTTACAGAAAAATTAATGTTAAAAAACGACTATTCTACTAATATCTATGTGTCCATCTCTGAGATACACTTTTGTACTTGGTCTGGAAGAAGGCATGCATCACCGGCTTAATTTTCTGGCATCTATCGAAAGAGTAATTATTTATATATTAGCTTATCTTATAAAATTTTAACCTAGGCACTTATTCGATGTCACGGATAGACCAGGTGACAGAAACCGGGAATAAAATAGTACGCCTTTAATTGGTCTAAAAAATGCAAACACATCAAAAGTTTGAGAAGAGACTGTAGCAAAATGGCACACTTAACTGAGTGCTCCCTTAGAAGCGTATCCATGAGCTTGGAAGCACAGAAAACAAGAGAGGTGGGAAGTCCTGGTGATCTATGGTCATAACTGGTAGATTGAACTGTGAGTGAAGGAGAATATAGACTGTATATAGGGGACAGGTAAATGAAGGACAGGTGTAGGTGATAAGTAGGAATAGGAAAGTTGTAGGTGATTTTTAAGAGGGAGAGGCTTAGTGAGAATGTGAGCCTTGGAGGGAGGCATGGCTGGTGGTTCTTTGACATTGCCCCCTCCTCCAGGGGTGGATCCTGATGCCCCAATTCCACCTTCACCAGGTGAGCCAGGGCACTCAGAGGAAGGCCTTGCAACCTATCCAGGGTGGATGGAGGAGGGAAGTCTTAGACAGACATGCAAATTCTGGGGCATGAGGAAGGTTGGTTGGCAACGGCGGACCCTCGTTGGTGATCAGGGCTGGAGCTACAGCCTTCTCGGGACTTGGGGGCACCTATTACTAGAATCATACTATGCAACCCTTCCTCTCACTTGAATCACACTATGCACACCGTAGACACACTGCATTTACAATATAACACATGTTTGTCAGTGTCCTCACACTAGAGCTGGAAACACAAGCACAGAGGTGGTTGGATAAAACAAGCCCCGCCCCCAGATGATGTCAATGCCACAGTGCTTGCTATAAGGACAACCCACATCCTTCTTGAAAACTCACAAGCAATGCAACTATAGTTCTTGTTCAAACTCACAATTATGTTAAACAATATGTATTTATTTTATTTTGAATGTAATTACTTTAAATGATTTGCATATACAGCAAAGATCATACACAAGTGTAACACAGACAAGGTTATTAAAGAGGAACTCAAAGAAAACAAGACGCTGTAAACAGTGTACTGGTGTAAAATAATTTACTTAAATGTAAATGTATTTATTAAACTAATACATTCATGTAAATAAAAATTTCTAATAATCATGTATCAAATAGTAATTACATGAGGAAAATAAATTAGTGGAATATATTTTCATGTAGTTCAAATATTTTTAAATAACACATTTTTGTATGTATGACTTATATGTTACATCTTAGAAATTTTCACATCGGAGTACACACACTCAGCTGAAGGGCCGGTTTTTCCTTTTCCAGCTTTGCCTTTTCTCTTAGAGAATTGTAAAGCAGCATAATTCTGTGTTTCACCTGCGTCAGATTTCTAATAAAAAAATAAAAAAAACCACATAATAAACAAATTATATCTATCTAAAAGTAACAGCTCTATAATATGCATAAAATGGGTAACTGTACCACACACACACACACACACACACACACACACACACACACACACACACACTCACATTTCAACAAAAAACAAAGAACAGCATCAAAACCAAGAACATTTGGACTGTTCTGTACATTAGAGCAACATAATTATGAATTATTACAGCACATTAAAAGAGAAAGTTAATACCAGAGTATAATAGAGAGAAAGTATAGAGAAAAAAATCTATTTTCAGCATAAATAATAAATGTATTACTATATATGATTTGTTGCACACGTACTGTACCTGTCTTAAATCTGAAGACGTTTCTAGAGAAGTGTTTCCTATTAACACAGAAATACACTTAATGTTTAATAAAAATTAAAGCAACTGTAATTATTGTCTGATGACTAAAGCACTTACTCTGATCACATGTTCTTCTCCTCAGTAGTAAATAAATGAGACAGAACATCAGAAGTGCGCACAAACCCAAAGCCGTTCCCAAACCGAGCACCGTCCAATAACAGAGATCTGATCATTTCACCAGGTTATTAGTACAAATGATTTATTATGCAAATTATGCTGTGTTTTTTAAATAATTTATAAAATAAATATAATAATTCTACCTGTTTTTTCATACGTGTTATTTGCGATGTCATGCATTTTTGTTTCAAACACCACTGAAGTATCAGACAAAGTTGGTTTAGACGTTTCTGATGTAACTGCAACAGCATCGTCTATAAATATTCAGTATAAATAAATGATTTAGTAAAAGTCTGTATCTCACTACATTGAGCAGGTGATCAGTGGAACTTGCAGTCTTACCTCTGATTTTCACATAAGTCCCATCTCCAAACACAATGTCAGGTGATGTCAGTGCACAGTAGTACACGGCTTCATCAGACGGAGTGATGTTTAAAATGGTCAGACTGAAACAGTCTGAAGATCTTTTTATTTGAAAACGAGACTTTTGGAATCCATTATAAAATGATTCTCCATCACTTTTGTGGAATTTAACTATAATCCAAGGTTTTTTTCCATTTGGTTGCACAAACAGATTCATTAAGCTACTTTTTTGATTATAAAAACAACAGCGTAGAGTAGCTGAAGATCCGATATCCACCTCAAGCTCTTTATCAGGCTGATAAACCTTTGGGTCTGTGAAGGATTGTGCAGAAACACAGCGTCTATCAGGTTTCTCTGTATCTAGAAAAAAAAAAAAAAAGTAATGAATGCAAATAAAATTTTATCCAAGACTTTTGAAAGTAAAGGCAACATGAAGAAGCACAAAATCCAGCAGCTCCATAGAAAAAAAAACATTCTTAGATTGAATAGAATAGAAGCAAACTGTTCAGTAAATTATAAAAAAATAGAACCCACAAATAACCTATTAATTAGTATTAATATAAAAAAAGTACTTTACAAAGTGACCACAAAAACTTAAAAAATGCTGTCATAATCTTTATGCAAGATGGAGATAATTCACTCATATTACTTACACATGGTGCTGAAGATCAAAATTAAAATCCTGAAACCAATCATTTTTTATTTCTCAGAAATTCTAGTGTGTGTATTATTTTCATTTCAACAAAGAACAGCTTCAAAACCAAGAACATTTGGACTGTTCTGTACATTTGAGCAACATAATTATGAATTATTACAGCACATTAAAAGAGAAAGTTAATAACAGAGTATAATAGAGAGAAACTATAGAGAAAAAAATCTATTTTTAGCATAAATAATAAACGTATTACTATATTTGATTTGTTGCACACGTACTGTACCTGTCTTGAATTTGAAGAAATTTCTAGAGATTTGTTTCCTATTAACACAGAAATACACTTAATGTTTAATAAAAGTTAAAGCAACTTTAATTATTGTCTGATGACTAAAGCACTTACTCTGATCACATCTTCTCCTCAGTAGTAAATAAATGAGACAGAACATCAGAAGTGCACACAAACCCAAAGCCGTTCCCAAACCGAGCGCCGTCCAATAACAGAGATCTGATCATTTCACCAGGTTATTAGTACAAATGATTTATTATGCAAATTATGCTGTTTTTTAAATAATTTATAAAATAAATATAATAATTCTACCTGTTTTTCCATACGTGTTATTTGCGATGTCATGCATTTTTGTTTCAAACACCACTGAAGTATCCGACAAAGTTGGTTTAGATGTTTCTGATGTAACTGCAACAGCATCTTCTATAAATATTCAGTATAAATAAATGATTTAGTAAAAGTCTGTATCTCACTACATTGAGCAGGTGATCAGTGGAACTTGTAGTCTTACCTCTGATTTTCACATAAGTCCCATCTCCAAACACAATGTCAGGTGATGTCAGTGCACAGTAGTACACGGCTTCATCAGACGGAGTGATGTTTAAAATGGTCAGACTGAAACAGTCTGAAGATCTTTTTATTTGAAAACGAGACTTTTGGAATCCATTATAAAATGATTCTCCATCACTTTTGTGGAATTTAACTATAATCCAAGGTTTTTTTCCATTTGGTTGCACAAACAGATTCATTAAGGTACTTTTTTGATTATAAAAACAACAGCGTAGAGTAGCTGAAGATCCGATATCCACCTCAAGCTCTTTATCAGGCTGATAAACCTTTGGGTCTGTGAAGGATTGTGCAGAAACACAGCGTCTATCAGGTTTCTCTGTATCTAGAAAAAAAAAAAAAAAGTAATGAATGCAAATAAAATTTTATCCAAGACTTTTGAAAGTAAAGGCAACATGAAGAAGCACAAAATCCAGCAGCTCCATAGAAAAAAAAACATTCTTAGATTGAATAGAATAGAAGCAAACTGTTCAGTAAATTATAAAAAAATAGAACCCACAAATAACCTATTAATTAGTATTAATATAAAAAAAGTACTTTACAAAGTGACCACAAAAACTTAAAAAATGCTGTCATAATCTTTATGCAAGATGGAGATAATTCACTCATATTACTTACACATGGTGCTGAAGATCAAAATTAAAATCCTGAAACCAATCATCTTTTATTTCTCAGAAATTCTACAGTGTGTGTATTATTTTTATTATCTTTAGAATCTGACTGCACTTGAAGCATAGTGTGAGTTTATACTTATACTGTAGGGAAGGTCTGTACTGAGCACGCCCAGAAAATGACGTGTGACAAATATATATAGTTGCTAAAAAAAAACAAAAGCTCTTTATCATGTTTTGATGTTGCACAGAGTTCATACACAGATGGCTGAATGGAAAATGTGGTTTATTTATTACACCTTCACTAATGTCTCTTTGTTCTTTATTTCAAAGACTGGGTTGTTGGCTGCCGAGGCTCATTGATGCAGTGTGTAGTGAAGTCTGGACCATGTGGTCCGATCCAACAGACGAGCTCCTGTAGCTCAAACTGCTGAAGAAGTTCATGCTGTTAATGCTCGATGGGTCAGGAGTGTTTTGGCAGCAAAAGTGGGAACAAAACAATACTAGTCAGGTGGTCTTCTCTCCAACACGCAAATATTTTTATGATAAAAACTACATGTGGGAAATGTGAGTCCTTGGGTCAAGACAAGATGAGCTCTTTAAGATTTAGGATTTTGTGAAAACTTTGTAATAAACAAACTTAAAAAATTTAAAAAAATTTAAATCATCATTATGCCTGTAATCGGGCAACAAATGTAACAGTGTAGCTGTCAAACAGGAAGTTTGTACTGCATCTCATCAACAGTTTTGCAAACTGGCAAATTTGTCATATTTATGACCTTGACCTCTGGATACACAGCAAAACTTATGCCAGTGCCACCTACTGGCCAATGGGAACAATAAAATGTTTTCGTCTGTCATTTTTGCTCCTCCTCCAAATCCTACCCAGTCTTTCCCAAAGTTGGCAATTTTGGCATTTGATCACCCAGATGTTCATTTTTTAATCTAAGGTTACACACACACCCACACACCCACACAAAACAAAACAAACAAACAAACAAACAAACAAAAAAAATAATAATTATATATATATATACTGTCAAGTTCTTCTTTTGACCCATTTTGCCAAAGGAAAGGAAGTTGCCTAATAATTATGCACACCTGATATAGGGTGTTGATGTCATTAGACCACACCCCTTCTCATTACAGAGATGCACATCACCTAATATGCTTAATTGGTAGTAGGCTTTCCAGCCTATACAGCTTGGAGTAAGACAAGATGCATAAAGAGGATGATGTGGTCAAAATACTCATTTGCCTAATAATTCTGCACTCCCTGTATGTGTGTGTGTGAATTTTAATAACTTTCATATTTTCTGGTGGAAGTATTTATTCTTAGTTTTTCTATGAATATATAAAACACACAAACATTCTAAAAATTCTGCTCATAATATTAATTTCTATCAATGTTTCTTTATCCCTTTTTTTTTTTTTTTTTTTTTTTTTTTTTTTTTTTTTTTTTTTTTATACAAAACTGTACTGTATAAAACTTGTACTATTCTTCATAGTTTGTTCGCTCACAGGTCATCTAGAGGCCTGAACACTGGGTTTAATCAATTTTCCTGTTTTGGTGAACTGATTATTTGGACACAGCAACCGGCATTTAGCGAACCATGCAGAAACATCAAGTTCTCATGATGCCCAAATTAACATCTACCACCTCCTCCTAGGCTCAGACATGTGCGAGATTGTAGTCGTTTCTTCAGCTTGTTGGTTCTTTGACTTTTATTATATTTTTCTAAAAACATCAGATATCAGAAGTGCACCATTTTTATTTCACTTCCTACTTGTTAGAAATCATACAGAGATAATGTTTTAATAATATCATTTTTAATAATAATGCATACTTGATAATTGGTGGAATATCAACATATTACACTGTAGCATTAAATCCTGAAGCCAGCCAGAAGTTTAGTTCATAATACTTTTTTATGACAGTTTATTACAGTTCAGCATACATCACATCAGTGTGCACCCAGTAATCACTTCCACCAGGTTGGGTATTTTTCTTGAACAACTGCGGAGCCCCATAAGTTGAGCTGGTGGGATGAAAAAGCTAAAAAACAAATAATGTAATGTTTAAAACATAATAATGATCGATACATACAGTAGGAGCAACACTGAGCAGGTGGATCAGATTCAGCACAGCAGTGACACGATCACAGTGCTGGTGTGAGGACAAGACCTCAGTGTCTCTACTGAATTAAGTAATTCTTCACCAAAATCAAAGTTAAATATAGAACATTATATCCAGAAATACATCAATATAATCATATACATAAGAATACGTTCTGTATGTTTCTACAACACAAATAGCTTTGACACGCACCTGCTTTGATCTTAGACAATCTTCTACAGAAGTTTCTACTGTTTATCCAGAAATACACAATTACTTATTTTGATTGAATATTAATGCGACTAAAAATGTAGAGTAAAACACTTACCTTTATCACACATTCTCCTCAGTGTGAAATATGTGACACAGAAAACCAGACAGAAAAGTGCACACAAACCCAAAGCCGTTCCCAGACTGAACACTGTCCGATACAGAGATCTGATCAATTCTGACACTGTTATTCAGTACACAGTACACAGTACATTTACATTTTATAAACTTATTTAATAGGCAAAATTTGCTTTAGTAATTTAGGACAATAAATAAATGTTGAGCGTTTACATATTTTATAGGTGGGACTGTTACTACTGCATCAGAAACATCTTATGTGTGATAATTCATGCATCATTATTGCTCAGAAGCCTGTATCTCACTATTGTTGAGAAAAACACACTCTGAATTTTAATACATCAATATTATTTATCTTCCAGATTAATTATGCTGATTGTTATCAAGAAAAATATAACTACAATAAACCAATAGATTCATATTCATAAATTTTACCTTTAATCTTTAAATACGTCCCATCAGCAAACACTAAGTCAGGAGATGTCAGTGCGCAGTAGTACGTGGCTTCATCAGACTGAGTTATGTCCGAAATGATTACATTGAAGCAGTTTAAATGTGTTTTTGTCTGGAAACTTCCATTCTGGAATTCAATGGAAAATGTTCCTCCAGCATTTGTGAAGACTTTGAGTATTATCTGTGGTTGTGCTCTGTTCGGTTGCTTAAACAAAGCCATCATGCCAACTGTATTTTTAGAAACGCAACAGCGCAGAGTCGCCGAGTCTCCGATATCCACACTGAGCTCTTCATCAGGCTGATAAACTGGTGGCTCTGTGAGAGATTGTGCAGAAACCCAGCGTCCACCAGGTTCTACTGTATCTAGAAAGAAACTCATTAAGTTGGGAATCTAACTGATATAATGTCATTAATTAAGTGAACTGCACACAAAATCAAAAAGTAGTAAAAAGTAATTATCCCCATTAGATTATTCTTTTTAAAAAATCATACAAGATGGGAATCATTTGCTCGTATTACTTACACATGGCACAGAAGATCAGAATTAAAATCCAGAACCTGTTTATTTTTTTATTTCATTAAAATGTTTAAAAGTCAGTGTTTGTCTCTTACTTATCAACAGAATCTGAATGCACTTTGAAGCACGAATTTATATTTACACTATAGCCAGTCTGTACTGAGCACGCCCAGGATATGCCACGTGAATGGCTGCAATAAATGAAAACAAAGATGGTGACCACACAGTGTCTCATTTAACCACATCTCACCCAATGCATATATCTGCAGAATGTATCCACAGCATTATACTAGTTTTATATCCTTTTATACCACTGGGTTCTAATGAACTGAATGTTGCTTTGCAAATTACAGAGAACATTGTTAAGCAATAATGTAGAAATTTGTATAATATATAGAACATATAGAAAATATGAAGACGTAAATGAGGTATATATGGGATTTCCCCAGACTGATAAAACAGACACTGAAGACCACTGCAATATTCACAATTTATCACATTACAAGTTAAAATATAAACAGAGTGCATTTGTGTAAAAATGTGAATGTAAAAAGTTGTAACTGATACTAGAAAAACTCTTGTACAATAGCAAAATATTTGTACTTTATTACTTTATTTGTACTTTATTGCTTTATTACTTCCCATCTCTGCACATAAACCATTCTAGCTGCTTGTTTCTGATCATTAAACACTACTATGAGAGCTGAAAAAGTGAGGACTCTGCTTGTGGTTTCAGAACACAGTTTAGATAAGACTTCCTCCCTCTCATGATTACACCCCAGACACCTCCCAGCTACACGTGCAAAAAACACAGCAGTTCATGCAATGATTCATTCTTCATTTATTATTGATGAATAAAACAACCAATCACATTGATTTATATACATATTTATTGCAAAACTGTACACATCATCATGAGGTCCTCAGATTGCTGATATAAGAAATATAAACACATAAGGTTTAGTTTTATTGTGTTGATGATCAATGCATTCAGGAAACAGTGTGAGACGGTGAGTGCAGTAATATCATTTCATATTTTATAAAAAAGCATCACTGTAAGATATTCTAATCGAAAGATGAGTAAATCAGTTCAGAATATACACTGTCCTGGTTTTTTCTTTCTTTGAACTGTAAAGCAGAAAAATTGACAGCAGAACGACCCTGTGGGAATTAATTTAAAGCTATAATTAATTAATATTAAGCTATAAAAAATATATATATAAATGACAGTTTTGAGAATTAAGTCATCATGTCATATATTTTTCTTTTAACATTTTTAGATTTTGATATTTTTTGATTTATTTATTTACCTGATTGGCAGAACCTTGATGAGATCTCACTGTAGAGCAAATCATTTGATTGTATTAACATTAAATAAATGTATTTGATAGAATATTTATATACACAACTATAATATAAACTCACCATTTCCACAGTCAGAATTTTTCTCTTTACAGCTTACAATAAGAGCAAAGATCACAAGCACACACACACCAGCTACAGGGAGAAAGATCACTACAGGATCCACAGATTTTCCTGTACCGCAATAAACCATAATAATGAAGATATTCATTAAACATTCATTATATTATTTTAAAGTTACTTTGATTCTTTGTTAATATTAAATAACGATATCCTCCTATAATCACAACATTATTTACCAAATGATCACTGGCTATAAATATTAGACAATGAGTAAACTGAATTCTTCTCACCCAGCTGTACTCGTGTCCCGTTCCCGAAAATGATCTTCCCACACAGGACCACAGCGCAGTAGTAAGTTCCAGTATCATCGAGGCTGAAGATGTTCTTGGACACACAGGTGTGTGTAGAAGATTCACACTGAAGCCTGCTGTTGTCATGAGTGTAAATGAGTTGAGGATGGGATTGTGATGGAGCAGCTCTGAACCAGAGCACTTGGAGTTCTGCTGCTCTGCTCTCAGAGAGAACCGAACACTGCAGAGTCACTGATGCTCCTGCAGGAACTGAGTCTGATACACTGCTCTGGAACACTGAAACACTTACATCTGCTTTACCTGTACAGTGTGATAGAAACAGTGACCAGAATCAGCTGTCAAATATAACATTTGCTGTACTTGATCTACATTACTTCTGTATTAATGTCACATTCTAATATGTAAATTTCTCACAATTTCTTGTCAGAAGATTCCTCAATTTTTTTCAATAATAAAACTATAAAAGAAATCTTACGTTTCACTGATAAAAATTTTCCTTTTCCAAATTCTATTGAAAACTTTCTCAGTCCACAGTAATACACGGCTTCATCTGATGGTTCCACGTCCGCAATTTTCAAATGGCAGCCCAGATTTTCTTTCTCGATGCTGAATCTTGGTGACCTGAACTCCTCCTCGAAAAAAGAATCTATTTGAATTGAGACTAATACACAAGGCTCATATCCGACTTTTTGCTTGTACCAAACGATGGATTCGCTGCTGTCCTCTCGCTGTTTAAAGCAGTGCAGAGTCACGTCACCACCAACATCAGCAGAGATCATTGAGTTCGGTTGAATGATGTCATTTATCTGTGCAGAATCTAATCGAAAGTGTTACAGGATATAATTATTAAAATTATTAACATGAGACAATGATTGCAGTAAATATAGATATGCTGTAGTGCAGCAGGTTTAATGACTTGAATTTCCAGTGTTTCACATAGGAGGTGTGTAAAGTGTGTTTGTGTGCTTGCAAGTAAATGTGTATTGTGTTTTTATATTCAAATTTCTTTTGCTCTAAGAAAAAAAGACCTGAAACTCCAGTGTATCAGCTAGAAGGTGTGGAAGGTGTGTTTGTGTGATTGCAAAGAAATGTCTGTTGTTCAGTTTTTTCTGGAAAAACAGAAAATATCTTTAATAGCATCTCTGGTATTAGGGGAAAATTGTTTATGTCTGGTGTTAAAAACAATTAGATTTTTATTTCGATAATACATTTTTAACTGAATTTAGAATTTTGTAGGTAAATTTGAAGTCATTATTTTATCTATTATTTAAAATAATTGGTTTCCAACCAGATACAACCCTGTAAAATATTTAATTAAGATTCCAAAACATAATGAAGCATCTCGACTTACCAACTTTATTAAGGATCATCATTGTAATCCACATCAGCGTCACCATCTCCAGCCTGAGGTGTGTGTGCAGCATGTCACCTCTCAATACACTGAAAGGTGGATGAACTGAGCACATCTCAGTCTGCACCCAGGATTGCTGAAAGTCTGACATCGTACACTTTGGGTTGTTTTTTTTTTTTTTTTTTTTTTTTCTTTTTTTTCAA
>MU551577.1:8495431-8507471 GCA_024362625.1 Silurus asotus
GAGCACGCCCAGAATAGGTCATGTGACTGGTTGAAATAAATGTAAAAAAAGACACGGTAACCACACAGTGTGTCTCTAAACCACTGTGTGCAGTGGGTATAAAAAAACATTATATTATAGCTATTTAGACTTTTACTGTTCTCTAATTAAACACTGCTTTACAGATTACAGCGAACATTTATAAAGCAATATATATTGTAGAAAAGTGTATTAATGTGTAATTATAGAATAAACTGAACATGAATATAGAATATGAACATGAAGAGAATCCATGTAATATGAAGACATCAATATATTTTGTTTGTTTGTTTGTTTGTTTGTTTTATTTATTTAAAAAAAGTTATACAAAAGAAACTGGATGCTGCCAACTATTGTTTTAAAAACTGTCTATATTTAAATACATATACACTGATCCTGATCAGGCATAACATTATGACCACCTGCTTAATAATGTGTTGGTTCCCTTTTTGCTGCTATAACAGTCCTGACCTGTGTTAATGTGATGCCTGGTCAGTGTATTTGTGTAATAGGTTGTTTGGAAGCTTTGGGGAAAAATGTAAATTTGGTTAAAAATGTAGTGCAATTTATCAAATGTTATTTAACCTGATCTAACATTCAGAACTCAGGTCCTGTGAGCTGAATTCTTAGATTGAAATGGTCTATTTATTTATTTATTTGATACAATTTTGGGGTCCCTGGTGGTCACCGCTGCGGCCCGGGTTCAATCTCCGGTCAGGGAACGAACCCCAGCCACTCTTAGTGCCGGTCCCAAGCCCGGATAAATGGGGAGGGTTGCGTTAGGAAGGGCATCCAGCGTAATAACATTCCAAATCAAACATGCAGATGATCCGCTGTGGCGCCCCCTAATGGGAGAAGCCGAAAGAAATTTATTTGATAACATTTTGTACAAACTTTACGTTTGCATTGAAATTAAATATGTTACTCATTAGAAAGGTTCCTGAGGTGCATCGATACTGTATCTGTAGATTAATGATGTCCTGTTGCTAATGTTCCTGTGGTAGCCAAACTGCATTGCTTATTTTAATACCATGGACAGCAACCAACTTTCAATCATCATATAGGTATACCCTAATCCCTAAATAAACAAATACGCAAATAAACAAATACATAATAAATAAAATTCTGCTCAATTAAGTTGTACATTTTAATAACATTCCAAGATGTACATTTATGTGGTTTGATTGAGATTCACTCAAAATGTTACTTCACTTAAAGATCAACACCATGGACAGCGACACAATCCTGATAAGGAGCTGAAACAGGGGCATTTAGGAGGCGTTCGTCTTACACTTCATACAACATCGTTTAGTAAGTAAGGCCTCTATGAGTAATTTTTAATTTTTTTAATTTTTTTTTTTACATTTTTTATTTTTTTGTGTGCAGGTATGTAGTTTAAAACTGATTGTAAGAAAATAAAAACAATATTAAACTGCCTCAGAAGACCATCAGATAATCTGATTAAAGTGAAAACCAAAAACAATAACAAGGGCTTATGCATGGAACAACAGAGAAATCTACACTTTTAAAACTCTTTTTATATCTAATGAGCATGAAGTTTCTGATGACGTCATAGTCTGTAGTATGCGTGTGTGTTATAAATGTCTGTAGGTACAAGATGAAAAAATAGTGCCACTAGGTGGAGCCATACTGTGTGGCATGGCTAATAAGAGTATACATTAAACATGGAAATTGTGTGCAGTTGGAATTAAAAAATAAAATAAAAATAAAAAGTTAAAAAGAGGAATGCAATACAAATACCTTATATATAAATTCAGCAAATTTTATTTTTTTTATTTTACCCAAATTTAGTTAATGATACAGGAGCTATATGGTGGTGGGGGGTGGTGTGTGTGTGTGTGTGTGTGTGTGTGTGTGTGTGTGTGTGTGTGTGTGTGGAGGGGAATTAGAGTAACTCTGGGCTTAGTCTGTGGTTATAGGGTGGTGCTGTGGCTTTGGTTGTGTCAGAACAAAATCACATGGTCCTGAAAAATGGTGCCTGTAGATGTTTAATGAGGACAATTGAAAAACAATCTCTGAGTCTTGCAGCAACTCAGAAGCCCAAGAGAGAAAGTGAAAAGCTCTTAATTTGGTGGATTATAAAAAGCTCCGCCCACAAGCCTTTTAACCAGGAAGTTCAGTGCAGGTTGTTGAGCTGCTGCTGTCACATGGAGGGGTGAAAACATTTACTGCCTGAGATTCACTTGAACACATATTATATTATTCAATTAAATATATTATACATTCCATTAAGTATGTTGTAATTATTTTGTATAAACCTCAAACTTGTCTTTATAGCAGCTATTATTATTATTATTATTATTATTATTATTATTATTATTAGCAGCTATTATTATTATTATTATTATTATTATTATTATTAATTATTATATAATTCTTGTTTTTTTTACTTGTAACTGTATTTTGAAATGTATTTGCAGGTAATATAATGTAAAGCTTTTTACATATTTGCAGATTTTTGATGTTATACACAGTCTTGTACAGTATATACACGGGTGGGCTGTGTGACTTTTCACACCTCTTATCATCACGGCTCTTCAGCAGATGCAGAATGCATGCAGAAGTCTGGTTTGGAAAGTTAAAGCTAAGTGCAGTGGAACATGCAGTGTGGGTTGTGCTCACTGTACCTTCCTGTTTACCTGCGCACAAAGCTTTATAGTGCAAAGCAAAAGAATGTAGCGTAAACAGAACATGAATAAATGGTGCAAATGTTAATGCTGATATCCACACACACACACACACACACAGAGTAACACACTAACTCGTGTTTAATACATAGACATATGACACAATGCACATGGAGGGTGAGACACAAACGTTCAAGTCAAGAGTCAGTGCATCACTAAAGAAGCTGCTGTTCACAGAGTGCTGTATCCAAGCACATTAACTGAAAGTTGAATGAAAGGAAAAAATGTGGTAGAAAAAGGTGAAATGATGATTGAAGAATTTGGGGAGATCACAAAGTGTGGACTGCAGCTGGAGTCAGTGCTTCAAGAGCCTCCACACACAGACGTCTCCATGGGCTTCAACTGACGCGTTCCTCATGTCGATCCGCCCCTGAACCAGAGATGACGTCAGAGGTGTTTTACCTGGGAAAAGGACTGTACTGTTGCTCAGTGGCCCAAAGTCGAATTTTCAGAAGAAAGGATAGAACATTTTGCATTTAATTTCGAAATAAAGGTCCCAGAGTCTGGAAGGAGAGAGGAGAAGAACAGAATCTGAGTTGGATGAGGTCCAGTATAAAGTTTGCACAGTCAGTGGGGGTTTGGGGAGTCATGTCATCTAAATAGCATCATATGTGACCTTTATCAGAACATATAAGCAGCTTTTGTATGTTAAGAACACAATAAAGTGCAGGGTGAAATCTGAAGCTACAATATAACCACCATATAAAGTCTGGACTTGTTTCTAATTTTTTTATTGTGGTTGGAATAATAATTACAACTAAATTTAAACAAACAACAACAGCAACAACGGTCTGGCATGAAAAACAAGTAGCCACACATCCTGTGGAAAGTTTGAGAGGTGAGAAACTGATTGTGTTTCTGAGAAACGCAACTCGGCGGTCAGAACGGCCTGCAGAGATGAAACGCTCAGAGCTGCAGTGTGTGAAGGGGCAACGAGACAAACAGAGCTACAAAACCACACACACACACACACACACACACACACACACACAGAGCTTAAAACCACATGCGCACACACACATACTTGAATGCACACGGTATTTATTAACAAAAAGCTGTTTTGCTAATAATTGCAAAAAAAAATAAAATAAATATTAAACTAGTGGTGTGTGTACATGTGACCTGAATACATAGTTATACAGATTAGTATAAAATACTGTATATGTTTATTGTATATACTTTTATGCTCATAATTCATTTAAGCTTGTTTGCAGAAACGTGTTCTAACTGATTCCATCAGATTTTGATTCATTAGTTGAGTCTATGGTATCAAAGTGTTGCTTAAATGGAGGGGAAGAGAGAGAGAGAGAGAGAGAGAGAGAGAGAGAGAGAGAGAGAGAGAGAGAATGAATGTGATTGGTCAGTGCTACACAGTGGTAAAGGAGGAGTCACATTTAGGCCACAATAAAACTCCTCCCATTTTAGCAAACAAATGGTTTGGGATCTTGGTGACTGTAGATGAAATCAGGCCTCATTTTGACCTCAAGGTCATAAATAAAAAGTTGCTTAGTGTAAAGTTTATAATATAAATAAAAAAATCAGAGTTTATATATAATCCTGGATGTAAAATGAATTGTATCTCCAACTGTGAGAGACTGAAGAGAAATAGACTTTTGCCTCCCAATGCTTCACAGTTGGGATGAAGATATTATATTGGAAAGCAGTGTTTTATGTTCCAAATAATAATGGCTTGATGTTTAATTAAGAATTTCTCTTTTAGATGTATTTGTCCACTGAACATTATTTCAGTAGACATCAGGCTCATCCTCATAGTCTTGGGACAGTTTTAGATGAACATGGGGAAAGTCCTGTTGCTTCTTCCTTGCTATCGTATCACACACAACACCAGTCTTTGCCTCATGGTGGACTTAAAAATGTATATTACTCAATGCAAAACTGGTCTGTAGGATCTTAGTTGTCACCTTGTTCCTTGTGATTCACATTTTATTTGTTCTTGCAGAGAACTCCTTTGTTTAGTAACCATGGTGCCATCGTGCTCAGTGGCCTCTACCATACAATGGTATGATTTTTGAGGCTCTTAGGAATGTCACGTTGACCAAAGCATGACATACTCCCACAAACCTGTGTGGTGAAGACCAGACTTGGATAATGAAGACCCAAGTTTACATTCTTAAAACATGGAAGGAACAGCTGAATTATTCTAAACAGCTTACAGAAAACCATGCAATGAGCAGTTACCAAGCACTTGGAACAGTGAACGTTTCCACCAGTGAACATAAAACAAGTGCAAGACTGGAAAAAAAAAGCCAAAATTGTCATACACCTACACACACTCCAACACACACACACACACACACACACACACACACACACACACACACACACACACACACACACAGCCCCATGTAAGTGGCTATAAATAGAAAATAAAAGACAGATTCATCCATAAAATAAAATGTGTAGAATTATTTTTTACAATCGTTAATGCACGGCCATTCAAAATATATTACTGAAGGGGCAAAAATATACAAAAGGAAACAAACAAAAAGAATATACTATAGTAAAAATGTTTAGTTCAAACATTACATCATTTACTGAACTGACATGCATCAAGTGCAATGATGTGAATAAATAAACAATACTCTTAATACAGATTTGATTGCATTTGAGACACGTTTTTAAATAAATAAATAAATAAATAAATAAATAAATAAATAAATAAAGGAAAGTCAACTTAAGTAAAAGAAAAGAAGAAAAAAATTATATTTAAAGAGCTTTAATTACTAACCTAAAAGTTAGAGGAGGGACCACCAACACACATCTACTTTGCTAAATTGTTAGTGTAGTTTGCGGGTGGAAAAATTGCGTGATGTCAGAACCTCAAGTTCTAAGTCTTTAGACTGAAGTGAGGTGGGCTCAGACACAGTATGAGAGGGACATGCCATACACACACCTCAGACTGAAGATGATGCTGATGTGGATTACAGCACTGCTGTTTAATAAAATCGGTAAGTGTCTGATTTTGGTTCTAAATCTCAAAGCATTAATTCCAATAATTGTGTATTAAAAGTAGAATAAAGTTTGTTCTCCTAACAGCAGATTCTGCACAGATAATCTCTGTCTCTCAGCCGAACCCAGCGATTGTCGCTAATGTTGGGGATTCTGTAACCCTGCAATGCTTTAGACTTCAAGGAGATAAGACTGGAGTCATTGTTTGGTACAAACAAAAAACAGGACATAAGCCTCATGTAATAGTTACAGTTCATCACCAGCCCATTTATGAAGAGGAGTTCAAGTCACCAAGATTCATCGCAGAGAAGGAAAAAACGAGCTACTATTTAAAAATTGCGCACGTGGAACCGTCAGATGAAGCCATGTATTACTGTGCACTGAGAAGCTTTTTAACAAGGTTTGGAAATGGAACATTTTTAACAGTGAAAGGTAAGAAATCAAGTTTATACAGTTAAATTTATTCATTTTTGTATTCGGTAAATTAATATGATTAACTAATAGAAGCTCTGGATTTCAGGTTCAGGCCGCATCATATCATTTCGAAATGTAATTATCTATAATTTCAATGATGTCATTAGTTCAAAACTTTCATAAATGGTATGTAAAAGTCAAACCGCTAAAATAGTAAAATAGCATAGACAATTCAATTACAATAAACAAACATTTCACAGTCAAACAATTTCACTTTTTAATGCTGGATTTGATCTTGCGATTCGATTTCCTTTGTGATTCTAAATTAAATGGTTCAAATGTAATTAAAAGGTTGTTTGCACTATATCGCAAAATTTAAGATTTTATTAATTAACTAACTAGAGAGAAACTCGTGCCATGTTAGAGTTGGTTTTTCTAGTCGAAGTCTTCATCTGCTTTACGGCCTTTAATTGTTATACAGGTCTAAACATGGAAAGGACCAAACTAAACATCTCTATTCCTCTGAGCAGGAGATGGAGATGTAAAAGTCTCAGTGTTCCAAAGCAGTGTATCAGACTCGGTTCCTGCAGGAGCATCAGTGACTCTGCAGTGTTCGGTTCTCTCTGAGAGCAGAGCAGCAGAACTCCAAGTGCTCTGGTTCAGAGCTGCTCCATCACAATCCCATCCTCAAATCATTTACACTCATCACAACAGCAGCCTTCAGTGTGATTCTTCTACACACACCACCTGTGTGTACAACTTGTCCAAGAACATCTTCAGCCTCAATGATACTGGAACTTACTACTGCGCTGTGGCCCTGTGTGGGAAGATCATTTTTGGGAACGGGACACGAGTACAGCTGGGTGAGAACTCACATATTTGTCATCAAGTATCTGGATTGTAATATATTTCTATACTCACAGGTATATTTATCGTCATCATATTCTGTTTGTGCTTCAGTAGAATCAGTGGATCCTGTAGTGATCTTCCTCACTGTAGCTTTGGGAGTGTGTGTGATTGTGATCTCTGTTCAAGTTCTTTTATTCTGTAAATGGATAAACGCTAAAAAACAACACACAAGTAAGTGTTATATCCAAATGATTTCAATGATGTTTTGTAGAACTACAATATGAGATCAGATCTTTTTCACACACTGTAAATGACTCTTAATAGAAGAGTGTGATATAAATCAAGTCCATTATTTTCCAACAGAGAGACAAAACACCGTGCAAAGACCTGAACAAACACACAATCAGGTACTGGAAATTACTCCGGTTTACAATCATATTATTAACGTTTTTGTCATTTAATATTAATAGTTTATTTCTATTAATATTTCATCTTTATTCCACACAGAATGGCGACGCGGTGGAGCTGAATTACGCTGCCTTACATATAAATGAAAATAAATCCACAACCAGGAGAGAAAAGAGAAAAAGACATCAAAAGTCTGTTTATTCTGAAGTCAGATTTCAAAAAGTTACTTAGATGACATGGTTTTTAACTTTTATTTTATTTTCTTGTATTCTGTCTTTTTATTTGTTTTATGATACATGTTTTAATGTTTCAGACAGAAAATGACAAATTCAATTATTATAAAATGAGGATAAAATGCTCGTGGAAAAAGCTGTGCTGGAGAAAAAGTTCAAGATTTCATATAAATCTAAAGATGTGGTATTATAAATAAACACTACATATAAATAAGCGCAATTTACACATCAGTGTATGCGTCGTTTTTTACCTAATTTATTCCTAATTTATTGTGAAACACTGTCAGAATTTTTGTTTCTGACTATTTTCTGTACACATTCAATTTTTTTTTATTATTATTTTTTATTTATTATTATATGCTAAACTGCTCTTTTAAACACCTGCTTGGATTCAGACTGAAACCTGCCTCTAAAATAAATTACCACAAGAAAATGCAAGCATCCATATATATTTATATCCAAAATATTATTAATTGTTAAATATTAATTGGTTTATTTTTATCCTTCCAATCAGTTTTGCACTGCAAACATCTTAAACTTTTCAATTCTGAGGACATGACACCAGCATTGGGGTCTTTTTCCCCCTCTTTTCTCTCTTTAGTTCTTTTTTGCTCTTATCCAGAGCAACATACAAAATTGCTTTAAGTCTCTATTAATGAATAAACACTGGATCATTAGATTACAAACTTCCATCAGGCTAAAACTTTGTTAAAATGATTTTTTTTATATAAATATAAACAGAGACAAATCAAACTGGGAAAAGTGCTACTTTAAGTGTTTCATGAAGAGGTAGATCTTCACCAGTTGCCTGAAAAAGCCAGTGTTTGGATATCTCTAAGAAATTTCATTCCACCACCTCGGTGCCAGAAGATGATCCACTTGATGAGATCCAATTACTAATGTGATGATTTTCTAATGTCTAATTACAAGTGTAGTTTTAATTTCCATAAATAATAGGTCATGGCTTTCACACTCACCACATCTCAACCTGACATCATCACCACCACCACCATGATGATCACCACCTGAGTAAAAATGCATTAAAAGAACCGTATTCATCGCTCCAGTCTTGTGGTGGCTCAACAGTTTGCCAACAGATTCTATATACACATTTTAGAGTTACACAATTTGTCAACTATTCCAGGTTTAAATACCTGAAGTAGAATCTGACTGAGTGGATTAGATTTCTGTAAGAATCATCTCACAGTCTAACAATTTTCTGTTAAAACTGTGTCCAAGATAAAGAAAAGTCAAACTGGTGCCAAGGAGGATCATCAGGATCACAGTGGACATCGTCTTCATACTGTTACTGTTCCCTTTATAAAGCATAGCAACATTTGTTTGTTTCTCAATAATAAACAAATATTAAATCAATGCATTCACTGGTGTGTTCTTTGTACCTGTATGAAGGAGTCTGTGGTTTATTTGTGAGAAAGAGGAAGTCTTAAGTAACCTACATTCTGCTTCTGGGAGACCAGAAAAGAAAAGAAAACCACAAGAAAGAGGCCTTTTTGTCTTTGCATTTTTTTATTGTCAATAAAAAGCAGGTTGGAAATGCAGCTTTTCAGTAACCAAGAACTCATCATTGTTCATGAAAACTTCCCTGAAATCTCTTAACATATAGTTTTTCTTTTAGATCCAAAATATATATTTTATTCCATATAATTGAATTAAATGACAATTCAATGCAAAGTTTTACTGTATGTTTATTTAATTAGTGGAAAGTAACAAATCGATGTGGAAATGACCTTAGTGTTGTCTAAAGTAACACATCTACCAAAATTGTTTTCTTGTGTACCCTTTTTCCACCACACACTTCTAGAGGTCAAAGTGTGTTTCAACAATAGAAATATGTCAATGGAAAGAAAATCTGAAGACTTGTGACCTGTAATTCAGCCAATCAGATGATAGTATAGAGAACAAAATACTTTGTGGTTCCGCCTTTTGATATATTGTTTCACAACCCGAGCATCGTTGCAACCAGAGCACGAGGATGACTCCAATCTCAACAATTATTTTATTTCTCAGCACGATATGTAAGTTACTGTATAGATATACGTGGAATTCCTGCTAGATCTTTCATTTCATCCATTGTTTAGTTCTCGTATTTGATCATAATCAGATCTGATTAATTTTCTAGCTCCAGTTCAATCTGTGGATTTTTTCAGAACTTCATTTCTCACAGTGAAGTCTGGAGAACATGTTACTTTGACCTGCCCATATGGAAACATTCCCAAAGCTGAAAGTTTGGTTTGGTACAAACAAATATTTGGAGAAATGCCTCAAATAGTGGGAGAAAGATCAGGATTTAAGAGCAACACAATTTCCCCAGCATTCAAGGATTTCGGATTTACAATGGAGTCGACTGCTAAAGGCATTTCTCTGAAAATCCCACATATAAAGAAAGATCACGGAGGACTTTACTACTGTGGACGATTCAGCTGGGAGAATTTTACATTATCAAATGGAACTTTCTTGGATGTAACAGGTACATATTCTGTATTTTAATCGCATATACAATATTTAACAGAATGCCTTTAGATATTATGGATATCGCTTTATAAAAATGAAGTATACATTTATTGAATTGTTTATGTAAATCAGCAATATAGTGTTGGTTAGAGAAAATTATTGTTCAAAAAGTCCTGAAAGCATGTGTTTACAAAAAAAAAAAAAAAAAAAAAAAATATTTTAAAAAAAAAAAAAAAAAAAAAAAAAAATGATTATATTATATGGAATTTTTTGGAGATTATTATTTAGAAATACATTATTTGAATAAATATTTGATTTTTTTTTTCACATGCTACAAAATCTATATAAAAAGCTCCAAAACCTCCAAAAGTTTACATTCAGATACACATTTTATTCCAGTTCAATTCAAAGTTGAGGTATGAGGTTTAACTTCTCAATCCTTATATTTTCACTACAAATGTTCATCCACATATGTAGATCATGAGGCTTTTACATATTTGCTCGCATGATTTCATAATGAATTTAACACCACTTATATTCCCCTGAGCAGGTGATGATGTAAAAGTCTCAGTGTTGCAGAGCAGCATGTCGGACTCTGCAGGATCATCTGTAAATCTGCAGTGTTCGGTTCTCTCTGAGAGCAGAGCAGCAGAACTCCAAGTGCTCTGGTTCAGAGCTGCTCCATCACAATCCCATCCTCAATTCATTTACACTCATCACAACAGCAGCCTTCAGTGTGAATCTTCTACACACACCTGTGTGTACAACTTGACCAAAAGCATCAGCCTCAATGATACTGGTACTTACTACTGCGCTGTGGTGCTGTGTGGGAAGATCATTTTCGGGAACGGAACACGAGTACAGAAGAAAAGTTCAGAATTTGGTCGGTGAAAATGTTGAATATTTTGATATTTATTACCGTTTGCCTTTTTGTAAGTTTTTCTTAGTTATTTATTTTTAAAATGCCAAGTGTTACTTTTGCATGCTTTAAATTAATGGTCTTTATCTCCTTTATGCTGTACATATTGATTATTATGATATTAATTGTCCTGCAGTACGACCTTTATGTTCTGAAGTGATCTATCCCACTGTAATGTTGGCCGTGTGTGTGGTTGTGATCTTCGCCCAAGCATTTATTATCTATAAAATGAGGCACTGTGACCAATCGCGAGGTGAGTCTATAAAATATAATTATCAATAATATTTATATTTATTGATTTCTTTGTGTTTATTTCAAAAGTGTAAATTAATGATTAATTGTCCCCATTAAGATTCGGTTTTAATGTAATGTGGAATAATTGTGTGGGGAGGACATGTTTATGCAAAGCACTGTATTAGTATATATTTTAATAATTCAAAATCGTATAATAAATAAATGTAGATCGTTACCGGAGAAAGCAAGGCGAATTGTAGACCATTTTTTATTTACATGAATGTGCAATAATTTTTATCATTTATTTACTTATTATTTTAATTATTTAATTTTGTTATTATTTTATTTTATTTTTTTTTATTAATTAATTTATGTATTTATTTGGTGTTAATGAAATATTGTATCCTTCATGTTTGTAAAAAAAAACAACAACCAACAATTCAGATAAAAAAAAAAAATTAAAAAAAATTTATACACCTTCCCTTCATGCTGTTATTTTAATGATCAGGTCACAAATAACAAAATTTGATTTCAACATGGACATTCTCCTATAAATAAAAATGTTACTTAATAATTAAGAAACATGTAGAACCGCCTTTAACAACAATAACTCAAAGTAATCTTTTTAAACTGTAGGTTTGTTTGTTTCTCATGCAGCTTTTGACCCACAGAATTCTCTTGAACATTGTTTCAGTATATTGTTATTAAAGGCATATTTACTGCATGCTTGCCTGCTTTAAGATCCTGCATTTCAGTCAGGTTGAGGCCTAAAGTTCGACTTGGCCATTATAACACCTTGACTGGGTTTTTTTTTT
>MU551577.1:8507842-8535418 GCA_024362625.1 Silurus asotus
TATATATATATATATATATATATATACTGTATATGTTTTGGTTTTGTGTATATATAATTAGTTGTGAACCAGAGAATCAATGAGGGTGTATTTTCTTTTTTCTGAAAGCCTTGTGGTAGGTGGTTGCTCAGTGGTTGGAAGTCCTGTATTGTTAAACTGCCCCTTTTTTGGTCCATATACAAAGCTGAAAACAATAATGTTTTAATAAAACATTTCTTTCTTTACAGTAAAATATCAACACAATTCTGTGGTAAAGAACCCACCCAATCTGGTAACTCATCCCAAACTGTTCATACACGCTCGTATGATTTAATACATTTACTATCATTTTAATACCTATATTTTATGAATCAGATGGCTGATAGATTGTATGTTGATTCCCACAGGTTGGCGATGGAGTGGAGATAAATTACACTGCTGTACATTTCAATAAGAAGAAGAACACTAAAAGAGTGACGAGAAAGAAAAAAAGCCCTGAAGATTGTGTTTATTCTGAAGTGTCACATGTTACCTAGATTATATTTCTCATTTAATACGTTTATCTTATTATTAGTTTTTTATGGTTTACTTTTCAGAAGTAAATGTATTTTTTCATGTCCTGGATCGGCTGGCAGTGAAATTAAAAGTGAGGAAATGCAATCATGTAATAATTCTGTTTAAATGTGTGAAGTTCTGATCAGATATCAAACATGGTATTTATGTGGGTAACTTTCTGTGTGGTAAAGTTTATGTCACAAATCATCTACTGGTAGTAAAGTTGACCGTATGTGTGCACTGAGATATTTTCACACAGCACTGAGGTGTTACTGATCACATTTTGCACATTGTGATAAAGCCCTCTGTAGTTTCTCAGATTTTCAGATAGTTGTGTATAAATGTCAGTAACTGTACACCCACTGAGTGATCTGAGCATTTGATTGGTCCAATAGAATAACTAGTGAATGTAGATGATACTGAGTGAGTTTCTGAGGGGGAGTATGTGCAAAGACAAGCGTTTCATTTCTTGCACTTGTGGCAAACTGCTCTAACAATCTGTGATTCACATCAAGCAGAATTAATGTAGAGTTCTATAAAATTTGATGATTTACAAAATTCAAAAAACAAACAGCTAGAATTAGGAATTAAAGAAATATGGAAGAAGAAAATATGTAAGCAAGTTTTACTGTAATTTACAGTCACACATTAAAGACATCATCAAAAACATTCATTCACTTTTAATAAGACACATATTTAGAGTCTCATAACAGTCTACAAACACACAAACATTTCAAATTTTGATTACACAATTGCTTTTCTTCTTTTTTTAATTGCTTTATTTATCCACTCTGTTGTCATAAACAAGCCACTGGACACACCACATCACAACATCAACATTATAATAATCCAATAAAGTTGAATATTCTGTTGGAAGTTTTTGCTGTGTAAAGAAACAGACATCAAAATAAAACAATAAAAAACTTATAAAAAAAAAAAACAAAAAAAACAATTAGAATAAACAAACCCTAATGTTTACATTGTTAATTTAATTAAGCATTTTTAAAGTCATAGCTTTAACACGAGTACAGAAATTAAACCTGTGATCATTAGTTATATTTCACATCAGTGTAAACGCAATGCTCCGAAAATCCAATTTTCCGTTTATCAGCTTTGGGTTTCCTTTTGGGGAATTGTAAACCAGCATAATTCAGTGTTTCAGAGTCAGATTCCTGTATCTAAAATCAAATCAGATGAAATCATAATTTAAATAAATTGTGTACAAATCAGTGCAGACTGTGTGAAAGATATAAATAATATAAATAACATGTAAATAAGTGAACATTAGTGAGATTCTTGAGTAAAGTGGACACTGGCCAATAAACAAAACAACTATAACAATTATCAACACAATCTGTATATAAAAACATAAAATGAAGTACATACTATATTTTCTTGAACACGTTTCTGCCTCATTCCAGAGGAATTTTCTATAGATGGTTTCACTATTAAAGAAATATGCACACACACACACACACACACACACACACACACACACACACATAATTTTTTGTTTATTATTTTTTATTTACAAATCTTTACTTCAGTATTTTTTTATTATTATTATTATTAGATGACAAAAGCACTTACTTTGATCACATTTTCCTCTGCTCAGTAGAAAATAAATGAGGCAGGAAATCAAAAGTGCGCACAAACCCAAAGCCGTTCCCAAGCTGAGCACTGTCCAACATACAAATCTAGTTCAAATTAATAATAATAATAGTAATTATTATTATTAGTGTCATTATTATTGACTTGTTGAACATCTTACCTGTTTTCTCCTGTGAGTTGATGTTTTCATGTAGTGTTGGTTCACACACCACTGAAATAGATGTTTCTGATGAAATAGTAACATTATTACCTATAAAGTTATACAAATTCACTAAGTATCTCTAACTCCTCATGTTATTTAATAAATCACAATATTAAACCAGTAGCTTAAAAAATTTTGTGGAAATCCTACCATTAATATTTAAATAAGTTCCTTCTGCGAACACGATGTTGGGTCTCGTCACTGCACAGTAGTACGTGGCTTCATCAGCCTGAGTGGTGTTTAAAATGGTCAGATTGATGCAGTTTGTAGATCTTTCTATTTGGAAATGAGACTCATTAAATCCATCAATAAATGTATCTCCACCAGTTACAAATGACCTGACAATAGGTTGAGGCTTTTTTCTTGTTGGTTGCTTAATCCAGGTCACCATCCCATGTTGCTTTTCAGAAATACAACAGCGCAGAGTAGCCGAGTCTCCGACATCCACGCTGAGCTCTTTATCAGGCTGATAAACTGGTGACTTTGTGAGGGATTCTGCAGAAACCCAGCGTCCCCCAGATTCTACTGTATATAGAAGAAAAATAAATACATTAATTAGCACATGGTTATTAGACGTAACCTTATTTAGAAAAATAAATATTTCTACATTCATCTGACACAAATGTGCTTTAACATTATCAAGGGTAAATTTAATTTTTTTACTTTCTGATAATTAAACAGCAATCAAAAGCACAGTTGATGAAAATTGCTTGCATTACTTACACATGGTGCTGAAGATCAAGATGAAATTCCAGAAAGCTGGCATTTTTTTTCTTTGTTTTTGTCTGCTTGTGCCTCATTTATTGTCAGAATCTGAATGCACTTGATGCATGGTTTAAATTTACATTTATACTGAAGGCGGTCCGTATTTGAACACACCCAGAACATGACATGTGACCTGTTATTGAAGAAAAAAAAAAAGATAACGTGGTATTTTGACCAGTCTAGATCTAGACCACATATTTTGTTTCCATATTAGTGTTTTGCTTTTGCACTAAACATAGATGTTTTGACTGAATGGAAAATGTGGTTTACACTCACGTGCACCTACACAGATATTGTTTATTTAATTGCTTTCTTAATTTTACTTGATACAAAATGTTTACCACAGTTTGCTGAACTCATTATATGCTACAGAACTTTAGTAGACACATACATAGTATGTTTTAATATTATAGTGTTTTAATGCTTCTTGGAGTATTTTTGGGATGAAATGTCAACCTAATATCTGTTTAAACCCTTTTCAATAAAAGATTTTACTAGATTAATTTGTCATAATCTTCTGTAACGTATGTATTTGATCTACATTCATGATCTCATGGTTTTTTTGGATTTGGTGATGACTTCTGCATTTACTGTATATCAGGTCTTCCCATCCAATGCAGCTTGTGTGCAGGTTTTCAATCTAATCAAGCAAAAGCCTTTCCCTAAATCAAGAGAAGGTTCTGCTGAGTTCAAATAAAAACCTGCAGTCACACCTCATACCCTAACTCAAAACACAAAATCTAAACCTTAAACCAAAACATCTCCAGGTTACGTTAACAATGCTTCGAGAACATTTCTGTGTTGTCCATGCTCTGAATCAAATGTGTAACCATTCCAATTACAAGTGTGGCATCACAGGCAGGGTTATGTCACAACCAGGAAGCTATAATAGCACATGTAGAAAAAACGGGGGACAATAGCAGACAAACAGTTACTCCAATTTTCTTCACAGACTTGTTCTGTGGATGTATATGTCCAGTGCTTACACAGGACACAGTCGGTTTAGCTTTTCCTGGTCTGGGGCATGAAAAGGAGGAGCAAAAAATGCCTGAAGCATGACAGGCCGTAGAATGACCAAGGGTACCTTGGGAACATCCCCTGTTCTAGGTTATAAAGGCCAAAAGCACCATGCCGTGAACAGGTGCCATCCACCCTTCTATAACTTCCTCATTGAGGAAGCTCTGGATTGGAGAATGGTCTCTACCACCTCGGTGAAGAGACCGGAAGCTAAGATCCGAGTCCCCTCAGGGGGCCACAGTCTCCACAGCTTTGGGCAGATGGGGGGCATTGTGCCCCCTGTTTGAAAGAGGAGATCCCTCCTGAAAGGAATCTCCCAGGAAAGGGTGTTTAAGAAGGACTATTAGGTCCACGAACCAGAAGACAGACTTCAGACAGAGCTCTCGGGAGCAGAGTGCCAAGCCTGTGCCATGACATCCAGCCCTAGAGGGGCTGGGGGTGTTAGGGAGATCCAGAGGGGACAGTGTGATGTCTCTTGACATGCGAGCAGGTCCACCTAAGTTCTGTAAAATTTCTCCCAGATCCACGTAGGGGTGGAGTTGCTATTTCAGCCCTTGCCTAAAAAGGGCATCTGCTGCTTATTTTGATGGCCCGGGATATACGCTCACTGCGAGCAGTTTTTCTTAGGCCCACAGAAGGATCTGACATGCAAGCTTGGGCAGGACGCATGAGCGCAGATCCCATAGTGGTTGATATAGGAAACCACCATAGTGTTGTCTGAACGGACCAACACATGATGGCCTCTGTCTAAGGTCCAAGTGCCTTGAAGCTATAAGCACAGCCAGCATTTCTAGGCAAGAGATGTACCACAGCAGATGGGGCCCTCCCCAAAAACCTTGGACTGAGGGACTACTCGTGACCGCTCCCCAACCTGTGAGGGACGCAACTGTCGTTAGCATTATACAATGACCAGGAACTCCCAGCACAGGGCACTGAGACAGGAACCCTCTTCACACATCTAAGGTAATGTGACCTTGATTGTGACCTTGATTTTGGAGTGGAATACCCCTCCAAAAAAAACCGTTGTCTCTGGAACTTCTTGAAAAAAGGGCAAACCCTGAAGTGGAAGTTGTGACGCAGTTTGCAAAAAGGTTTGCATTGACATGAAGTGCAATGTGCTTACTTTTTTTCCCTTTATTTTTTAAGACATTTACCACTTACCATTTAGACAAACACACATAGAGCTCTTCATGAACAAACAGAAGCTGGTGCCGGATTCACTCCATGTGCTTTTATAGCTTTCTACATACGTGATTCAGAGCGTGAACAATGTTCCCAAAGCATTGTTGAAACAGCTCAAATTCCTAAAATGGAATTACTAAACCAAATCTAAAAACCATAACCCCAAATCCTAAACTATACCCCTAAACTCATACTCTAACTATTAACTCGCAACCCAAAACCTAAACGTAACCACAAACCCTAAATCAAAACCCTAACCCCAAATTATTCATCCTAAATCCATATTTCAATCCCTAACCCCAAACTTTTAACCCTAAACCTAAATCCCTAACCTTAACCTCAAATTCTAAATCTAAACCTAACCCCATATCCTAACCATAACCTAAAACCCTAAACACTAAATATAAACCCAAAACCATAACTATTAACCAAAATCCAAAACCCTAACCCTAACCCCAAATCCTTAATCCATACCCTAACACCAAACTCTAACCTCAAACTATTAACCAAATAACCAAATCCAAAACCCTAAACCCAACTTCTCAACCCTAAACCCAAACTTGAACCCTGAACCAAATTTTAAACCCTAACCCCTCCAAGACCCTAACACTAAACCCAAACAGAGTCAGGGTTAAGAGAAAATTGAATGGAGCAACGTACAGAGATATACAGGGCTATAAAGTGGCATTGAGGAGGAAGGGATGGAGTAAGATAGCGAGAAATGCGAGAATCCAAAATTGCTCTTAAATGAAAGTAACACCCCCCCCCATAAGAACTTTACTTTGGCATATACATTTACACTTAACATTACATCCACCCTGTTACCCTGCTGTTACTATCGGTTTCGAACGTGCCATGTGGACATGTAGTTTACATACTCCCACGTAGAAGTTTTATGTTTAGGCACACTAGGGCTAGAGTCGAGTGTATTCTTGGGCAGGTTAGGCTGTACATAGGTAGAGAAGTTGTTTTGTTTTGTTCTTTGTTTTGGCACCATCACTCAGTCCATGCATGCACCTTTATATCATACACTGGAAACTAAAGTGAACTACCCTAGACTTTCAAAGGGAACGTAACAGTAAAGCTTGTTGTGTCATTTCCCAAAGATTCAGGGCTGTAATATCTGCCAAAGGTTTCAGCTCAGTATTGAAGGAAGTGTTTGAATAGTTATAGATGTTTGGTATATATATATATATTTATGTACACTTTGTCCTTGCAGGGGCTGAGTGTAGATTAATGAGAAGAATTACTGAAATTAAATCAATATAGTTTCAGGCTACAACATAAAAAAAAAGTTTAAGAAGTCTTTACAATTTCAAGCTTCAAAAAAATCAAGACATGAGCATCTAGAACGAGAAATTAATTACATTTAATGTAATTTACAGTCACAGTAAAAACATCATCAATTACGTTCACATACTTGTAATAAAATAATCTCATTACAATCTACAAACAGAAACATTTTTTAATTTCAACACGATTTTCCCTACTATTCATTTACTGCTAGTGGGAAAAATTTAATTAATAAAAATACAGGTAATAAATTGCAAACCTCTTTGCTATAAAACAACAACAACAACAACAACAACAACAAAAGCAGGTCACTAGACACATTACAGTATAAAAATCTACTAAAATTAAATATTCTTCACTTGAAATAAAAAAAACCTAATTTATTCATTTATAAAGGACTATTAGTAAGATATTACAACTGGTTCTGTACACACTTTGGGTACTCTAAAACTCAAGCACACACACACACACACACACACACACACACACACACACACACACACACACGCACACGAACATACACATTACAATCAGGATCATTGTTAATTTAAAGAAACATGTTTAAATAGATTTAACATGAGAACAGAAATAAAACCTGTGATCATTAGTTATATTTCACTTCAGTATAAACGCAGTGCTCTGAAAATACAGGTTTCCTTTTTTCAGCATTGGGTTTCCTTTTGGGGAATTGTAAACCAGCATAATTCAGAGCTTCAGAGTCAGATTCCTGTATCTAAAGTCAAATCGGATAAAAAATAAAATAAAACGTGAACATTAAAATTAAAAAAGTAAACACTAGACTGTATTTTGATGTATAGGAATGTAAAATATTAAGAATAAACATAAGACGTAAAAAGTAAAAAAACAGAACACAATTCATATATAATAGTATAAAATAAAGAACATACTGTATTTTCCTGAACTCGTCTCATTTCAGAGGTACTTTCGAAAGACGGCTTCACTATTAATAAAGAAATAATTACATACATTTTATATATCTATCTATATATATCTACACACACACACACACACACACACACACACACACACACACACACACACGTAACCTACCGGAAAACATCAGGAGATAGAAGCTCTATAGATTGTTTTCATTACAGATCGATATACAAATATATCTCTATTAATAAAGAAATAATTACATACATTTTATATATATATATATATATATATACACACACACACACACACACACACACACACACACACACACACACACACACACACACACACACATACATACATACATAAGATGACAAAAGCACTTACTTTGATCACATTTTCTTCTCCTCAGTAGAAAATAAGTGAGGCAGAAAATCAGAAGTGCGCACAAACCCAAAGTCAATCCCAAAATGAGCACTGTCCAACATACAGATCTAGCTCAAATTATTATTATTATTATTATTATTATTATTATTATTATTATTATTATTATTATTATTATTATTGTTTTTCAATTATATTTTTTATTGGCGATTTGTGCAGTATCTTACCTGCTGTCTCTTGAGAGTTAATGTTTTTATGTAGTGTTGGTTCACACACAGCTGAATTATTAAACAGAGCTGGTTTAGATGTTTCGGATGAAATTGTAACAGTTTCACCTGTAAATATTTAGAAAAAGAAAGTCGTAACGGCAATAAACAAACCAGTAGCTTAAATATATTTTTAACTGCAAGTGTTACAGTACCTTTAATTTTTAAATAAGTTCCTTCTGCGAACACGATGTTGGGTCTCGTCAGTGCACAGTAGTACACGGCCTTATCGGCCTGGGTGGTGTTTAAAATGGTCAGATTGAAGCAGTTTGTAGATTTTTCTAGTTGAAAATGAAAAATTTCTAATTCTTCATTAAATTTATTTCCAGCAGCTGTATAGAAAGTGATAATAGTTTGAGGCTTTTTTCTTGTTGGCTGCTTGAACCAGGCCATCATCGCATATTGCTTTTTAAAAACACAGCAGCGCAGAGTAGCCGAGTCTCCGATATCCACACTGAGCTCTTTATCGGGCTGATAAACTGGTGGCTCTGTGAGAGATTGTGCAGAAACCCAGTGTCCACCAGGTTTAATGGAATCTAGAAAAAAAACTTATATATATACACATCAAATGATTTTCCTAAATAAATAAATATTTAATAAATAAATAAATAATATATTAAGAACACATGGTTATTATACTTAAAAATAATATTTAATCTACACATTTGTTTTAGAACTTGAAGATTCCTCACATTACTCACACGTGGTGCTGAATATCAAAACAAAATTCCAGAAAGCAGACATTTTTTCTTACTTCTCTGTTTGTGTCTCATTTATTGTCAGAATCTGAATGCACTTAAAATGTGGTTTGAATTTATATTTATACTAAAGGCGGTCCGTACTAGAGCACACCCAGAAAAGAACGTGACAAAAGCAAAGCATGATAAATGAACTTGTGGTATTCTGAACCTACATACATCTACACACCATTGTATTTTCCATATTAGTGTTTTGCTTTTGCACTAAACATAGATGATATGACTAAATGGAAAATGTGGTTCACACTCACGTGCACCTACACAGATATTGTTTATTTAATTGGTAACTTGGTACAAAACATTTCCCACAAAGTGATGATCATTTTGAGCAGGAGAATATGCAGAAATGTTTTTATAATTTTAGTAATGAATCAACTGCATGATCCAAATTACAGGGAATAATGATTCTATATCGTCATACTGTGTTGTTTGTAGAACTGAAGGCTGTGTTTAATAACTTTGGTGAGCTCATTATTTTGCCACAGCAGATCAATAAACACATATAGTATAGTTTCAATGCCTCAAAAGGTTCCAATTCAGATCTTTTTTCAGTTTCAGAGCACAATCCCAATGCCAAATGGTGGAATTGTTTCATCTGATAATAATCAAATACACAGTCTCTCATACTTTTTGCTTCGGCCATCATTCTATGGAGGCAGAACTTCACAGGAACTGGATTGGTGATGGCTACAGCACCTGTTCAGAAAGTGTCCATATAAGTGCAGGTTTTCAGTCTAAAAGCAGTAACTATACCTTATAATCTATTGAAATCCCAAATCAAATGATTTAATAGGTGGAATCATGTGAAGGTTTCAATGTTTCCTGAATAAACACTCTCTACTGCCTACTAGCATCTTTGAGAGTTACTGCAGCATTTGAACTACCAGCAACATGCCTCTTTGGCTAGTTTTCAACAATATGGTTTTTATTTATGTTTTTATGTTTCAGCTTTAAACAGAAACACCACATTTTGCCTTTGTTTTACTTATGAGCTGTTTTAACCCTAAATCCAAATCCTAAACCCTAAACCCACCCCTAACTATTAACTTACTATAACTCCAAAACTAAAATCTAACCCCAAACCCAAACTATTACCATTAAATCTAAATACCAAACCCTAACCCAAATCCTCATCTTATACCTTAACCCTATGCCCTAACCCTAACCTGAAACACTTCACTCAAAACCAAACCCCAAACACTAAATCTAAACCATAAACCATAACTATTAACCCAAATCCAAAACTCTACCCCAAATCATGAACCCTAACCCAAAAATCTAAACCATATCCCTTGACACAAACTCTAACTACTCTCACCAAAATTTTAAACCCTATACTCAAACCAAAATCTTAAGCCCTAACTCCAAATTCTATTCCTATACCCAAATCCTATAGCCTAACCATAAACCAATACCTTAAAACCCTTCACACAATGCCTAACCCCAAACACTAAATCTAAACCCTGAACCACAGCTATTACCCCAAATGCTAAACCCTAACTTTGAATCCTAAATCCTAAATCCTAACCCTAATCCCCAAACCCTACCCCTAAACCCAAATCTCAAACCCTAAACTTAAACACCTAACCAAATACCCAAATCCAAAACCCTAACCCCAAATCCTTAACTCATAAACTAACTCTAAATGCTAATCCTAAACCCTAATCATAACCTAAAGTCATTCACCCAAACCATAATCAGTAACTATAAACCCAAAACCTTTACTACTAACCCAAGTACAAAACCCTAACTCCAAATTCTCAACCCATACCTTAACCCCAAACCCTAAACCCTAACCCCAAATCCTCAACCTGTACCCCTAAACCCAAATTCTAAACCATAACCCCAAACTTTAGCCCTAACTTAAATCATAAAACCCTAACCCCCAAACACTAAACCCATACAGGTTTAGGGTGGAGGGAAAGCTGAATGGAGCAAAGCACTGAGAAATCCTCAATAAAAACCTGATCCACAGCACTCAGGACCCCAGAGTGAATCCCCCAATCCAAGTGTTTAAAGCTTGTTGCATCATACCAAAAAAACTTGGACTGTAATTTCTACAGAAGGTGCTACAACTAAATACCAAATAAAGTTCTAAATAGTTATAGACATGTGATAGGTGTTTGTTTTTTATAAAAAAATGTACACGTTGTCATTATAGGGTGCTGAGTGTAGATTCATGAGAAAAATGTATGAATGATTGTAGTTTCAAGCTGCAACATAACAACATTGGAAAAAGTGAAGGGGGTCTGAATACTTTCCGAATCCCCTGTCTCTTTTAGATGTTTTCAATAAATATAAGACATGAACATCTAGAACTAAACATTTTATTTTTTTACTGTAATTTACAGTCACACAGTAAACAGTCTACAATCTACAAACACACTGAAATTTGATCACAGGTGCTTTTTTTCTTATTTATTTACTGTAACATTTCATAAAAACTGTAGATAATATACAGCGACACGTCACAGTATAATAATCTACTGAAATATGATTTTCTTTTTTTGGAAAAAGACTTTCAGTAAGAAAACAAAACTGGTTCTATACACACTTTGGGTACTCATAAAACACACACACACACACACACACACACACACACACACACATAATACACAACAAACAAAATGAGATAACAAAGCACAGATTGGAGATGCATCGGGCAAGACAAGCTGAAAATTATAATTCAGGAGCAAAGATGTCCATTTTTACCCTGGAGATCTAGTCTGGTTTAGGTCACATCCTCTCTCTAGTGCCACCGCTAAATTCTCTGCCAAGCCAGTGCCCAAGCGGGAGGGGTGAGCAGAAGTAACAAAACAATTAGGACCAGTAAACTACATGGTAAGGTGGGGTAACCAACACAATACAGATACTGTGAATGTGGTGAATACGAAAAGTATCATAGACTTAGAATATAGTGTGCTCCGTAGGAAAAAGGAATGGCTGCCAAGGACAATCAGGTCATGCTTTAAAGATACTTTTTCCTTTCCTTTGGATTAGTGCTCAGAACGATACCTTCAGCAAACTTCTTCACTCGGCAAAGATTAGATCTGCTCACTTTTGAACCTTGAGAGAGGTGGGAAGGTTCCAAGGGACTGTGAGTTTATAAATACTTTCTAAAGAGACTATTTGAGATGAGAAAGACTGAGGTGAGGTGGATGTACATATTTGGTTACCAGAATTGTTTGATTTATTTTGTATATTACATGGTGCTTATGGTGGAATTATTATTATTATTAGGTGTTTTTTTTTTTTTTTATTGCTGATTTATGCAACATCTTACCTGTTTTCTCTTGTGAGTGGATGTTTTCATGTAATGTTGGTCCACACACCTCTAAATTATCAAACAAAGCTGGTTTAGACGTTTCTGATAAAATTGTAACATTTATACCTATAAAGTTATCCGAATTCACTAAATGTCTCTTATCCTTAATAATAAATAAATAAAACATCTTTACAGTAGCTTAAAATATATATTTTTTTAATTCTTACCTTTAATTTTTAAATAAGTTCCCTTTGCGAACACAATAATGGGTCCGGTCAGTGCACAGTAGTACGTGGCTTCATCAGACTGAGTGGTGTTTAAAATGGTCAGATTGAAGCAGTTTGTAGATCTTTCTATTTGGAAACGAGACTTTTCAAATCCATCGTTAAATGTTTCTCCAGAAGCTGAAAAGAACCTGACGATGGTTTGAGGCTTTTTGCTTGTTGGTTGCTTAATCCAGGTAATCATCACATTTTTCCCAGAAACACAACAGCGCAGAGTCGCCGAGTCTCCGATATCCACACTGAGCTCTTTATCGGGCTGATAAACTGGTGGCTCTGTGAGGGATTGTGCAGAAACCAAGCGTCCACCAGGTTCTACTGTATCTAGAAAAAAATCAAATATATCAGTTAATAAATAAATAAATAAATAAACAAATTAATAAATCAGATATTAAGAAGAACAAGATTATTAGACCTAACCTTAAACAGAATAAAAAAATTTTTTTTTCTACATTCAGCTCACACAAATGTGCTTTAGAGTAATAATAAAGAGCTTTCTGGTAATTAAACAGCAATCAAAGGAACAGTAGATGAAGATTGCTCACATTACTTACACATGGTGCTGAAAATCAAAATTAAATACCAGAATGCAGGCATTTTTCTTATTTTTCTGTTTGTGCCTCATTTATTGTCAGAATCTGAATGCACTTGATAAATGGTTTGAATTTATATTTATACTAAAGGCGGTCCGTATTTGATCACCTCAGAATAGATCATGTGATTTGTTAAAAAAAAAAAAAAAAAAGATAGCGTGGTATTTTGACCAGTCTGGCCTTAGACCACATTCTTTTTTTTCCATATTAGTGTTTTGCTTTTGCACTAAACATAGATGTTATGACTGAATGGAAAATGTGGTTTACACTCACATGCACCTACACAGATGTTGTTTATTTAATTGCTTTCTTAATTTATTTTGGTATCTTTTCAAATCTTTTCCCACAGAGTGATGATCATTTTGAGCAGAAGAACATGCAGAAACATTTCAGTAATTTTTGAATTACTAAAGGCCTGACTGCTGTATCCAAAATGATGACTCTATATGATCGTAGTATGTTGTTTGTAAGCTTTAAAGCTGGTTCAGATTTTTATTCAGTTTCAGAGCACAATCCCAAAGTCTACATGGTAGGATGGTGTCCTATGGTGATACCCAGTGTACACAGTCTCCATACTTTTTGTTTGCTCCATCAATGTCAAAAATTGTAATAATCTCTAGATAGAAAAGTACAATTTGTTTAGTCTGTACAGTAGTTGCCTTTGAAAGAGAACATCATGTCATAGCAGATGTCAACCTAATATACATTAAGACCAGTGGCAGGCCATCAGGGCCAGCAAGGCCTTTTCTGTTGGAATCAATACCACTGACTTATGCTTTACTATATTTGTCTATTAATATTTATTAAATGATACCCCTATTATTATCATTACATAGATTTACTTTCATGTGTCCTGTGTCTTGGAGCTTTCAGTTCGAATTTCTATCCAATCAGATTTCAGCTGTCATGAGTTGCTGTGGTCAAAAATAATTGACATAAGACCATGACTGTAACCACTGCAGGCATTCTACACATTCAAATCTATTTTACTTAAAGCTGTTACTTTAACCAATTACAGTAGATTGAGACTTGCTTCCTCAAGTCCCAACTGAAGACGTCCAAAAGCATCGTATGTCCTTGTCCTTAGATTGGATGGTCAGAAAGCTGAGGTTAATATCAGCGCTTGTGCTAGAAATGATGTGTGTGGGTGGTGCAGTTGTGGCTACAGTGAAAGGAAACTTGTTGAATTGTGTTCATTGGGATTCTTGCATTAGTAATGGAATTAATTCTCTCTGTATGAGATCCCTGTCTGTGGTGCAGATCTCTGTTATACTGCGTTTCTACATAATGTGGATGGTTTCTATAGACGTGGTGTTATAATGATGCTATAGAGAAGTGGACTGACTCTCATAGGACACCACTGATCAACATCAGTGAGTACACTCTCTGAGTTCTAGTCCTAGTCCTTCAATGTATCAAGAGCCTGAAAATGTCAACACTTTCATCTGATTTGACCCCAGCACTGCAAAATAAGAGTATGCAGAAGAATCAATGTTTCTTTAAAAAATACTCTTTACTGCCTACTAGCATCTTTAAGGGTTACTGCAGCATTTGAACCACCAGCCCCAGACTTTGTCAACTTATATCTATATGGTTTCCAATAAAGATCTTCTGGAGCATAACACTAAACAGTAAATATATACGGAAGATAACAAATCTTAAATCCAAACCATTAACCTCAAACCAAAATTAAAAACTTAAAATCCTAAACACAAACCCTTGCCAAACCTTAAAGCCTAACCCCAAACCCCAACCTTAAACCCAAACCCAAACTACTAATCTTAAACTCAAACCATAAACTCTAATCCTAAAATGAATCTTAACACTTAACCGCAAACCCCACCCCTTATACAAAATCTTAATTCCTAACCCAAAACCCTAAACTACTAACCCTCACATCCTAAACCCTAATCCTTATATAAATTATAAACCATAACCCTGATTCTAATGGTTAACAGTGTAAAATCTGGGGTCTGGGCAACTCGTTTATAAACCACAACTTTGAGTCTTTTCACTACTGATTAAAGGATAAATGATCACATTCTTTGACATAGATTTATGTTTAACACACTTTCCAATACACAGAAACATATTCAATATTCAAAATCATGTTTCAAAGAATCTTTAATTTGATTGATTTTCACATTTACATTGTGCTTTATACAAATTATATTTTTACAAATGATAAACAAAAGCATTAAAAACAACAACAACAAAACAATTAGAGTTGCTTTATTTACTGTACATTGCTAAAATATCTTGAATATGAGCAACATTTATTTAATAATAATTAATTGCATATGTTATAATATACAGTAAACCATTTGAAAAATACGTTTAGGTTTTAGGATTATTTTGGTTTTTCCTATTAACATGAATTCACATAATTCTAGAACTAGAACCATTTCAAAATTGACATAAATAATTGTTGGTGTAATATATAATTTGTTATAACAATATATACTTATTAATATAATCTCATAAACATTGAGATAGTATTGTAGTGTAATTTATGTATAAATGTGTCATTTATTTTTGACAGTTTTCTCACTTAAATACACACTGGAATACACACTCTGATCAAACGAGCCGGATTTTCTATTTCCAGGTTTGGTGTTCGTCTTGGAGAATTTTATTGCTGCATAATTCTGTGTTTCAGCTTCAGATTCCTGAAAAAAAAGAAGACAAATGTCAAAAAAGTTAAGCCCAAAGTCGTAACCATACAATATAGATAACTACACTATAAACACTAACTGCACTGAACAACAAATCAAGCAACAAAATACATCTAGATTTTAATTGAAGCCACATTTAAAACAGATTAACCAATTATTCATATAAAAATACATATTTACAATATAATACACTACACTGCATTAAAGCTATAACACAAAGTGTTACTGATCTGTACACGTACCTGCCTCGATTCTGCTGCGTTTTCTATTGAAGTCTTCACTATTAATACGGAAACAGATTTATTATTCCTTCTGACACTTAACTCTTAACACTTAACTTAAAGTTAAATGTAGTTAGAAATTTGAAAACACTTACATTTACATTTTTCACATTTGCTTCTCCTCAGTAAGAAATAAACGAGACAAGAAATCAGAAGTGCAAACAAACCCAAAGCTGATCCTAAACTGAGCACCGTCCAATTTAGAGATCCAACCATTTCTGATTCTGTTTAAAAAACATGAACAAAATTATATATTATGACTAAGGATTATTCATAAATTGTAAAATATATGTAAACTGACATTAAAACCTGTTCTCGCTTTTGTGTTCATGTAAGTGCTGTTTCCATGCAGTGTTGCTTCAGAATTATCACACACAGCTGCTTTCGATGTTCCTGATACAATAATAACATTCGCATGTATAAATCTTAAATATTTAAAAGTCTAAATTTTACTTTCAGTAAACCCATGTGGGGTTAAATATTTAAGATTTATACAGATTTATGCAGCCATAATATTAAACACGATTAAACAATTTCCTACCTTGTATTTGTAATTGAGCCCCAGATGAATGCATGAGAGCACAGAAGTACGTGGCTTCATCAGACATCGTGGTGTTTAAAATGGTGAGAATGAAGCAGTTTTCTTCTTTTCTAATCCGAAAACGTGGATTTTGGAAATCATTGTGAAACGTCTCCCCAGCAGGGTCGAACGGCCCGGCTATAAACACGGGCATTTTTCTGTTTTCTTGCTTAAACCAAAAGATTTCTCCTCCTCTGTTATGAAGAATGCAACATCGCAGATAAGCCGAGTCACAGATATCCACACTGAGCTCTTTAAAAGGCAGATAAAACTCTAGATCTTTCGGGGATTGTGCAGAAACCCAGCATCTACCAGATTGGAAAGCATCTAGAAAAGCAAATTCAATAATTAAGTAGCAACATTTTATATTTGATCAAAATTATATTATTCTAATATGTTCTATATGTAATTATGTTACACATCTCACATAATAATTATTCCAGATACTGTAGCCATCACATAAAATAAATCCAACAATATACATTACTTACACATGGTGCTGAAGGTCAAACTTATTATCCAGAAACCAGGCATTTTTCATTTTCCTCACAATTCTACACTGTTTCTATCGTAATTATCAGTACAACACAAATGCACTTAAAGCGTGATTTGAATCTTATATACAGTATGCTCTGGATTGAGCACGCCCACATGATCCCATGTGTAACACGTGATTGGCTCTCATTAAAAAAAAAAAATACCAACACCAACCCACATTGCTTTGTTTCCATTGTTGCACAGAGGGGACAAAATGTGGTTTAGTTTGACATTCACATAACGTTCATTGTACTCAAGTGGAAATTCTATATTAAATAATTCACCTTGCACAAATCTAAACTGTAATAGAAATCCAGATCTAAGAAAACAATTTAATTACTGTAAAATCACCATTTTCATATGAGATTCTTCGATAAGCAGTAATTTGAGGGAACAGAACAGTACATGAATTGTTTTTCCTCTCCTTTTGCTTTCTTTTGTATTGAGCACACACACATATATTCACTCAAGTAGCATGTAATGTTTTTTCAATCAATCAAATAAAAAATCTCAGTAACAACCCATATTGCTTTGTTTCCATTGTTGCACAAATGTTGTACATTCACACATTTTCATGCTTCATTGTTGTTTATTGGAAACAAAATAAGGTGTTGTGCAAATTTCATCAAAGTCTCTAATTATATCAAGAATCTTATCACAAGCATATGAAGAAAAATAGACATAATTTTCAACACAATATAATCAAAAGGTACAAAATCAGCACGTACTTGTATCGTTTCTGGTCTGTTATCCATAGAAGTGTTCACTATTAAAACAGAAAAAACACCTAGTAGTCAATTTAAGAGAAATTATTTCTCAATTCATAATTTAATCATAAAAATGTTTACTTTGCTCACATTTCCACCTCTTCAGTATGCAATAAATGAGACAGGAAATCAGAAATGCGCAGAAACCCAAAGGCGTTCCCAAACTGAGCACTGTTTAATATAGAAACCAAATAAATAAAACATTTTCTATGCAATTTTTGTTGCATAGTTATGATTTAAATATAATAAATTGATACACAATGATGCGACATCATACCTGTTTTCTTTTGTGTGTCGATGTTTTGATGTGGTGTTGGTTTACACCAATCACTTACAGGTGGTTTAGAAGTTTCTGAGGCAGTGGCAACCTTCTCACCTTTAGTATAAATATTTATCAAGCTTCACTTCATTATTATTTGTAATCAGTTTTAAGATGTTAATAAATCCTACCTTTAATGTTCAAGTAAGTCCCGTTACTAAACACAGGTCTTGTTGTGGTCAGTAATACACAGTAGTACGTGGCTTTATCAGACTGAATCGTGTGTAAAATGGTCATATTAAAGCAGTTTGAAGAGCTTTCTATTTGGATTCGGGACACCTGTGACCCAGTGCGTGTGTCTAGTATTTCTCCATTATTTTGAAAGAACTTGACTACGATTTTAGTTTTCTTACTTTTTGTTTGCTTAAACCAGGCTACTATGCCGGTTTGTTGTTTAAAAACACAACACTGCAGAGTAGCCGAGTCTCCGATATCCACAAGAATCACTTTATGGGGCTGATAAACCGGTGTCTCTGTGAGGAATTGTGCCACGTCCCTGTATAATCGTCTACCAGCTTCTACTGTATCTGGAAAATAATAACACATTTATTACATAATGAATACAAATTGAAAGGCGGATTATAAACATAGATTTACATTAGAGGTTTAAAGTAAGATATACGATTCCATAAAATTACACTTACACACAGTGCTGAAGGTCAAAACTACAATCCAAGACGGAATCATCTTCAAAATAATTAGAATTCGAACGCAGTTGATGTCTGGTTTGAATTTGTATTAATTCTATCGGTGGTCTGTACTGAGCGCACCCTAGAATCGGATTTTAAGAAAGGAAGAGAGAAAGACAAACAGAAAGAAAGTATAAGCAAGCACAACCCACCGTTTTTCCTGTTTGTGTTTTAGTATTGCACAGACATCGAATGGAACATGTGGTTTTCTCACATTGTTCACACTAGTGTTCTCTAACTAACACCTAACACAATACATACAGCAGCAAACCAAGGGAACCAACATTTCTATGTGTTTATTGTAAGCACTGTTTCTTCTGCCTACTAGCATTTACATTTACATTTGCGGCATTTAGCAAATGCTTTTATCCAGAGCGACGTACAAAAGTGCTTTAAGGTCTCTAGTAATGAATAAACTACTTACTAGCAGCTGGTAATATGTACAGCAGCAATGACTTTTATTACAAACTCGGTGCTCAGTAATTACGTATTCTGGTCTCCACATCCACACAGTGTGATTTGTTGTTTATTTGTTTAGTTTTGCATTTGTCGTGCCTTCAAGAAAAATCAGTCACTCCAGTCTGCAAATATGTAAAATTTTCCTCTCCATAGCACTCAGACTACCTCCACAGGCTGAAGCTAGCGTTAGCTAAGCGCCAGCCTCCTTGTGACACCTGCCACATGATGTGAGGCATAGCCACTTTTCTGAGCAGGTTCCTGCTGAGCATGAAAGATCTCCCAGCCTCAAACCACCGGCTCACCACATTAAATTAGTGTAACGGGAAACGATAAATTATTTAGTTTATTATGTTTATTATGTTCTCATAGATCATCATGGGTTGCGTTTTATCATTACACAATGACTCTTTCACTACTGTTTAGATCTTCATATTTATTGTGGGTTCAGGAAGAATCGCAGACACTGTGTTCACACAAATACAATAGTTTTTATTTATTGAAACAAATATGAGAATGTCTAAACTTTCCCTTTTTTTTTTTTGTTTTGACAGTTTTACATATTGGAAAAAAAATTAAAAGCTCAAAATAGTGAAAAAAAAAAATCATGATTTGATATTAATTATTTTAAATATTAATTTATTAAATATCTTTTTTTGTATTAATATAATACACAATCAATCATTTATTGATAAATGTTTTATTCACAGTGGCGTACACACACTCATCTAATGAGCCGGTGTGGCTTTTTGCTGCTTTGGCTTTCCTCTTAGTGAATTTCAGAGCTGCATAATTCACCATTTCTTCTTCATTTTCCTGAAAATATTAAGAATTGTCAATGTAACAAAAATATATATATAAAAAAAATGTTTGAATTGAATAAAAAATATTTATAGAGATATAATAGAGAAATAGAGAAGCAAAATAAAATCATGGGATTGCAGTCTAAATCTGAGCAAAGTGACTGTAAACATTATACCCAGAGAATTATATTGCGTAGCATGTAAATGTTTTCACATACACACTGCAATTGGGAAATTTAAGACACTTATAGCTACCTAAAAATATACAAATACAGTATAATAATATAAAATCGATAGCACACGTACCTGCTCAATTTTTGGAGAATGTTCTATAGAAGTGTTCACTATTAATACAGAAACACATATTATTAATTTTATTAGATTTCAGATTATTTTCTCTAATGATTATCTGATGGCAAAAGCACTTACTTTGATGACATGTTTTTCTCCTCCGAAGGAAATAAGTCAGACAGAAAATCAGAAGTGCGCACAAACACAAAGCCGACCCCAAACTAAGCACTGTTCAATGTAGAGATTAGATTCAAATGATTTTCTGCTCAATGATACTTTATAATTTAAGAATTATTATTTAATAGGAAATGATGAGACATCTTACCTGTTTTCTCCTGTATGCTCATGATAGCTCTGTCTCCACATGGTGTTGCTTCAGGCATCACTGAATTATCACACAGAGGTTTAGATGTTCCTGAGAAAATTGTAAATGTTTGTATCTCAGAGTTGTTGGTGAAAAAAACAGTCAACATTCAACTCTAATATCTGACTTCCAGGTTGAACATGCTAATGGTTATAAGGGGAAAAAACAATTCTACCGTTTATTTTTAAATACGTTCCATCTCCAAACGTAGGATCGAGTGAAATCAGTAGTGCACAGTAGTACATGGCCTCATCAGACTGAATGGTGGTAGAAATGGTCAGATTGAAGCAGTTTGTTGATCGTTCAATTCGAACACGTGACTCTTGGATTGCATTATAAAACGTTTCTCGAGATGTTTGAAACAATTTGATGACAAGTCGAGGTTGTTTTCTTGCTGACTGTTTAAACAAAGCCATCATCCCGAATTCCTTTTCAGAAAAACAACAGCGTAGAGTAGCCGAGTCTCCAATATCCACAGTGAGCTCTTTATCAGGTTGATAAACAAGTGACTCTGTGAGGGATTGTGCAGAAACCCAGAGTCTACCGGGTTCTAGTGTATCTACAGAAAAACAAATCTAAATAAATATAATAATAATAATAATAATAATAATAATAAATTTATTTCAGAAATCAACATATATATATACAGATAATTTTAAATGTTAAACAAGCGGAGACTCGTTTATTTAAATGACTTACACATGGTGAAGATGAAGATCAATGTTAAAGTCCAAAAACCACTCATTTCTTATTTCTTAGAAGTTCTACAGTGTCTGTATTTCAATGATCAATAGAGCACAAATGCACTTGAAGCATGGTGTAAATGGACCCTTATAGTATAAGTGCTCTGTACTGATCACACCCCAGAATGTGACGCTGTACTCAAGAAATCTCACGTATGGAACACACGTATGGAAATAAATGTGGTGTGGATGTAGGTCAGAATATGGCACGCTTGCTTAAGTCTTTGTTAGAATGGAAAAAAATCAGCTATCACCTGAGAAGTGATCACATGAGCTTACATTAACCACTTACCTGCTTTTATAGATCAACTTGTGCATTCATCTCATTTTTACATTTTCTCATCTACAGACCACTGATTCAGGATTATGTTGTTTTGCACTGTATGGAACTGTAATGTGTCCCAGATCAAATATATTCACATTTCACTGTTAGATACTTTGACTGAAACAGTGCACTGACACTGGTGACTCCTTCTTTTAATATTAAATCAAATGCAATGTTTAGATATTTCTATATAAGCAAATTAAATCTAATAAATGAATACCAGAACTCCTTAAGTCCTTCTCTGTGGCCTGAAACTAATCAGATATATTAAGTCAATAATTAAGATGTGAATCCAAATATATGGTAAGAAATATCTTATGCACAGCATCATTTGATTAGCTTCCAACTGAGTCTGAATTTAAATACACTATAACATCTGGTCATAAGTATAGTATGTGCTTTCTGTGCATTACATTTTACATTTAGTCCCAATTTGCTCTTATAACTTCCAGGGAAGAAGTTTCACTGGATATTAGTGTGTGCTTATGGACATACCCAAGAAAAATACCCAAAGTGACATGGAAAATACATCCTCAGCACACACACACACACACACACACACACACACACACACACACACACACACACACACACACACACACACACAAATGATTGGGAAAGCACTAAAACCACAGCAACTATGTAACTTCCTTTTTTATTTATTTTTTTATTTATTTTTTTACTTTTGTCTTTGAGTTTTTTTACACTCTGCTGGTTATACACACACACACACACACACACACACACACACACACACACACACACACACACACACACACACACACACAAATGATTGGGAAAGCACTAAAACCACAGCAACTATGTAACTTCCTTTTTTATTTATTTTTTTACTTTTGTCTTTGAGTTTTTTTACACTCTGCTGGTTACACACACACACACACACACACACACACACACACACACACACACACACACACACACACACAAATGATTGAGAAAGCATTACAACCACAGCAACTTTGTAGCTTCCTTTTTATATTTTTTTATTTATTTATTTTTTACATTTTTTACTTCTGGGTTTTTTTTTTTTTTTTCTTTGATTTTTTTTTTTTTTTTTTTTACTCTTTTTCTTTTCTTCTTTTTTTATATACACACACACACACACACACACACACACACACACACACACACACACACACACACACACACACACAATAATGTTTTTTTTTTTTTTTTATAATAAAAAAGTATTGAGCATTTTTTAAATTAGAGATTCAATTAAGTGAAAATGGGGGCTGTGTATATGCAGTATTTGTATTATAGGGTAAAGTTGTTAGTTGGTCGGAGCTTTTTGGTTTTGTTGTTTGTGGTCTGAATTTTCTTTCTATACCCATAGTGCACCTAAACTTCCTGTTTAATGTACGCATGCAAGCAGACATCGTTCTCACAGTCCTGTGGTTATTCTGCACAATAAATGATAATGGCAGGAGTTTATTTTTATTTTTTTTTATTAATAATTTATGTTGGTTAATGTAGAATGTGTTTGAAGAAATAGTGCTCAACACCTAATGCTGAATAATTTTACTTCCTGGATCTGGGCAGCACATGTGGATGAATCGCAGTCACAGTTAATGCGTCAGTCACATTCTTTGATTCAGGTTAAAGTCCAACATCCTTTCTTAAATATAGTACAGATTTATTTCACACTGGAGTACACACACTCAGTGGAGCCGATATGTTTGTTTTCAGCTTCGGCTTTTGTCTTGGAGAAATTCACTGCTGCATAATTCAGTGTTTCTTCTTCAGATTCCTAATAAGAAGAGAAATAAATCAATTATTATTTCCAAAAATTAGGAAACATAATAGAAATAGTTTAAAGTAATAAGTATACCATATGGGTAACTAAGCTACACACACACACACACACACACACACACACACACACACACTCACACACACACACACATACTAACTACACAGAATAAGTTGATAAAAAAACTATAAATTATTACTCTGAATTATTTATGTTATGTGACTGTAGCAAAATGTCACATATATAACAAAAAAAAAGTAATAATAAGACGTATGTAACTAATTGAAAATATTTAAAATAAGTATAAACTCAATAATCTGATTTCTTGCACAAGTACCTTCTTGGTTCCTGGAGATTCTTCTACAGAAGCATTGTCTATTAATACAGAATCGCACCTATTAATGCTTTTAAAGTAAAAGTGACTATTTTAATGATGCATTTATTATCTGATAACAAAATCACTTACTTTGATTACATTTTCTTCTCCTCAGTAGAATAAACATGAGACAGAAATTCAGGACGACACACAAACCCAAAGCCGCTCCCAAAGCGAACACTGTCGGGAGTCATGTCGGATATGTTATACGCACAATAAATCCGTAATTTTTATTTTGAATTGTAACTCGTAAAAACTCAATTTATAAGAGATCTTACCTGTTTTCTGTTGTGTGCATGGGAGTTCAGTGGTCTTTTCACGCGGTGATACATTCGGTCCTGATACAGTGTGAGTGTCACATGTGCTATAGTTACCGAACATTTCACTACTTCACGTGTTAACAGTAATGAAAAATGAAAACATTTAACCAGACACAACCTTCATTTGAATAGAAATCCTACCTTTAATTTTTAATGATGTCTTGTTTGTATACATAAGAGCACAGTAGTATATAGAGTTGTCGCTCTTCGTGGTGTTGAAAATGGTCAAATTGTAGCAGTTTCCCTGATTTTCTATTTGTAAACGAGATCTTTGGAATTCACCGGTAAATGTACCAGCTACGACTTCAGGCCGTGTTTGGTTTGGACGCTGCTTTAACCAGATAATTCTTCCATCTTGTAGATTATTCGAAACACAACATTGCAGAGTCGCAGATTCACCAATATTTACAATGAGTTCTTTCTGAAACAGACGAACTTCTGGCTGTTTGGGAGAATTTGCAGTAACCTGATATTTACGAGCTTGATCTGCAAATAAAGATGCGTGTTTATTAGGAAAATTACATTCAAATATTATTATGGGCAAAATCTCACCTAAAATAACTAATATTTAGACTATAGACTTACTATAGACTCTACTATCTGTCAATAATAAATTATTTTCATATAAAAAACTAAGACAGTAATAAATCAATATGATAACAAACCCTTATTACTTACACATGGTGCTGAAGATCAAAATTAGAGTCCAGAAATGAGCCATTAGTCATTACTCATGCGGTTTCTACAAACACCACAGTGCTGGCGTTTCATTTACAAACAGAGTATAAATGACTCTGAAGCATGAACATATATATATAGGTACTGTATATTCTGGTGGGCACGCCCAGTATGCAACGTGATTGGTCCAGGCACATGGTATTTTCAACATCTATTGCTGTGGTTTTGCACAGAATGTGAAAAAAAAAAGAAAAAAAAAAGGAAATGTTATTTTTTTATACATTTTATTATTCATTTTGTTTAAACTCTTTTGTTAAAATATAATAATAAAAAAAATATACTATTTGTTTTTGTTAAAAATGTAAATCTGTGTACAGTATTTTCATTGCAAATCATAATAGAATTTTTAGATATATATTTTTGTGGTTGTGAGGTGAATGTTAGGAAATACAGGAAATGTGCAACAGATGCAGTTTTCAAAATGTCTTTGACTTTGATAGTGACTGTGTTTTACTTCAACAAGAGTATTAAATGTGAAAGAATCCAGAAGGAAAAAAAAATCACTAAATTATAAAATACTTTTTTTTTTAAATATTATTTAATTTCGCTTTATAAACTGAATGAATGAATAATTGTGCAGTGTGTTTTCAGCATGAGCTCAACTTTATTACCCAAAAAGTTAATGATCATAGATTTTAAGACTAAATTGACCAAAAACTTTAAATAAACACATTTGTAGATTTTAGTTAATACAAAACAATGATTGTTAGAATTAGTTTCCACTTCCTCCTACATCAGCTTGCTGGTATTAGAACATCTTCGAGAAAGGAAACTGCTTGCTGCACATTTCCTCTTTCAATAACAGAGAGTTGACAAATTAAGCACACGATACGAAAGTTACCAGACTCTATTTCTGTCTCTTTCTCCATCATTCATCGTGCAGTAGAGTTTACAGATACATGTAAGCTAATGGGTCATAAACATGACAGTATGGATAAAATTAAACACAGAACAGCAAATGAAACCTTTTAGAGTTCAAGAGACAGCAAGCAAGAAAAAAATGAGGAAGAAACAGAATAGAACTTAATACTGTATAAAGAACAGGGCTGCATTCAAGGAATGGAGATGTTCAAGCAATTTCAAGCATCGAGCAGAAGAGTGTCAGTATTGTTTTATCAATGATGTGGGAAGTGTTTAAGATGGTTTGGACATGTGCAGAGGAGGGACATGGGCTTTTTCGGTAGGAGAATGATATCAGACAAATAGAGATGGGTTCCTCTCAAGGTGTCTTCCTCATGCCATCTAAGGGAGTTTTTCCTTTAGCCAGCCAGGGACTCTGCTGTTCAAACGTCTAGGGGAAGTTTGTATCACCACCTCTGTGCCAGAACAGATTAGAGCCGTGATGTATAGTGTATAGCTCTTACCCTGAGAGAAGGTGCTACTTATACTGTCACAGGAAGATAAAAAAGTCAAAGCTCTCACCATTGGTAATCAAAACATTAAAACAAACCATTTGACAGTATCATAGCAGCATCACTTATCTTCTTATCAGGTATCTACACCATGCACTGCAGAACATGAGCATGCAGAGAAAAAAGAGCTTCAATCTGTTCTAACCACAGTCACTTCCGCCTACTAGCATCTGGTCATAGCTAGTTCAGGATCTGAGCTACAGCCAGTGGTCTCGCTAAATCTTTAATATCTTTGTTTACCATGTAAAAGTCATGCATGCAGAACCTGAGAACACTAAGCAGTAACAATAATCAATTTATAGTATTTATTGTTATTAAAATTCAAGAAATCTGTTCAAGAAATCAACAAAACACTGCATGCAAATGTAAAAAATAAAACAAATGTTGGTTATTCTCCACAAAATGCAACACTGCAGACATAAAATAAAAAAAATATGGATTTTTCTCTTTCTTTGTTTTTATTTTATTTCAATTTTAATTTTAATTTTAGTTAACATCAATACAAGAATATTGAAGAAGAAGGGAAATCATAAATGTATTTTTTTTTAAATTGTGTATCCATGTAAACCATGTCGGATTCATGTTTTATTCTTCACACTGGAAAAAATAATATGATAATTCCAATAATATGGAAATGTATTTTATATTTCTTACTATAAAACTTTATTTTTAAATTTCTTTCTTCCTGTTATTTTGTATTATCACGTCTCCTGTGTATCTGTTCGCAGATTAATTATCAGTGAAGCTTGAAATACATAATAATACAATAAATTACCTTTAAGTCAAAATATTTTCATTTATTTTTCCAGTGAAATATATATCAAGTGGTATGACCTATTTGTTTATGTTACACCTCACAGTTCGATTCACATCGGAGTACACACACTCATCGACGGAGTCCGGTTTTCTCCTTCCAGCTTTGACTTTCCGCTTAGAGAACTGCAAAGCTGCATAATTCAGAGTGTCGTCTTTAAATTCCTAATAAAAAAAAAAGAATGAATAAGTGAATAAATAAATTATTAATAAATTATTTAAATATTTTATTTTATTATAAAAATGTATTATCAAATTTATA
>MU551577.1:8536205-8547530 GCA_024362625.1 Silurus asotus
CTCTTTTTTACGTTTTACTTCAGCGATGTCTATTTTACTGCATTATATCGAATGCAGTAATGAAAACTTCACATTTCTGATAAAACACAGACACACATGAAACACTGAATCAAGGCTCTTTAAAACCCATCTCTGTACAAAATGTCACAAAAATGTAACTTTCTACCTCACACTTAAAATTAAATAGGACTACTTTTTTAATAAAAGCCAATCTTTAGTTTAAGCATCCATTCTAGATTAGCAATATTTACTTTAAATAGCAGTCTATCATCTATCCATATACAGTACCCTAGTATTTGTAAGACCCCTCTTTCAATAGATTTCCATCTTCTTTGGAAATACCAGTACCATCAAACAACTGCGACCAAACTTTTGTAAAGATACAAAAAATCATTGTTTTCCGTGCATTTAGAATTAATTTTAAACTCAACAGAGCACTCAGTAAACAATTTAATGCAGTCTGAAGTTCTAGAAATGTAGAAATAACATCTGCAATTTTGCTCTGATTTTCTTTCTAATATCATTTAAAAAAAAAGAAGAAAATAAAACTGTGTGTAGCATCTTTAGATTTTTCACGAAACTTCCACATAAACATGCTGAATTTGGTCTCAGATCATTTTCAAGCCAATAAACAGCTTTCAAACTGACACCAACATTTCAGCAGCAAGTTCTGATTCACTCATTCAAACATCTCAGACAAAAAAATCCACAAATAAAGCACAAATAATGATTTTTTTTCTATCAAAGGCACCAAAAACACCATTTGTCACAATCAGAGCAGCAATATTGACACTGTGACCAGTTCTAAATCCAGACTGAGAATCAGACTGAGAATCATTCCAAACAGTATTAACAAGGTTAAACTGTTCTAACTACAATCCCATCTGGAATTTAAGAATGTTAGCTAAAAAAAAAAGAATTTTGGAAATAGGACAATCATTATATACATTTTTTTTAAATATTTTTTGCTCACATACCTGCTGCATTCCTGGAGAATCTTCAACAGAAGTGTTCACTAATAATACAGAAACACATCTATCAGTTCTTCAAAGAAAAACTAAATATATTCATAATTAAATAAATAAATAAAATAAATAAATAGATAAATAAATAATCATTAAAGATTATATATATATATATATATATATATACTCCAATGAAAATGAATGTCTTACTTTTATCACATTTTCTTCTCAGGAGGAAATAAATGAGGAAGATAATCAGAAGTGCGCACAAACCCAAAGCCGATCCCAAACCGAGCACTGTCCAATGTAGAGATCTGATTATTTTCAATACGGTGAAACACAAATACGATTCACAATCACGAATGATCAAACATTTTACCTGTTTTTTCTTGTGTGTTCATGCTCATGTTGTCTCCATGCAGTGTTGGATTAGATGTTACTGATGTAGTGGTAACACGATCACCTATAAACATTCAAACATCAGTAAAAAAGCAAATCAGAATATCACTATTTCTTAAAACAGTGAACATTTTACTACTCTCAAATTAATAAAAAAGGAAATATTTGTTCATCAAATCATACATTTTCTATGACCTAGAAATCCTACCTTTAATTTGTAACCGAGTTCCAGCTGAAAACATGAATGCACAGTAGTACGTGGCTTCGTCAGACACTGTGGAGTGTGAAACGGTCAGATTAAAGCAGTTTCCCAGTTTTTTAATCTGAAAACGTGAATTTTGGAATTCATGGTAAAATGTTGCATTAGCAGTTTTAGGAACCCTGACTATAACCCGGGGCTGATTTCCATTTTGTTGCCTAAACCAGATTATTTCACCATCGTCTTTTCCTATAACACAACATTGTAGATGAGCCGAGTGTCCGGTATCCACACTGAGCTTTGTTTCAGGGTGATAAACGTCGAGCTCTTTGAGGGATTGTGCAGAAATGCAGTATCTACCAGACTGGACTGTATCTAGAAAAAAATATATATTTTTTAAGCAAATAGATGCATAGCTCAAAATACAATGGACAAAAAATGTAAAAAATGTCAAATACTTACACGTGACACTAAAGACCAAAATTGAGATCCAAAATTCAGTCATATTGAATGCCCTTTCATTGTATTGTTTATGTGCAGATTATGAATGTTTCTGATGCAAGGATTATATATATACTTGAGCTGGCCTGTGGTGAGCACACCTCGAAATCTATCATGTGATTTAATCTAGTAAATGGAAAAAAAACTGAACAGCACAATCTTTTCACGAAACCACACCCCACCCTTTAATGTGGTTTGTGCATAATGTCATTGAATGGAAAGTTCATCGCAGGTTATTCTGAGACCATACTAATGGTATTAAAAACTCAGCACTGGTGAAATGACCTTAAAAAAATACAAGGTTGAGACCACACTGAAAATCTGCAAAATCTAGAATTTAAATTTTATTTTGGCGCTAAACATGTTTTAGATATTTGCAAACATTTAAATCAAGTTAGAAAATGTTCAGTATTAACCACCACCAGGCTGCCACTGTTGGGCCCCTAAGCAAGGCTCTTTATCTTTTCTGCTCTAAGGATGCGGTATTATGGCTGACCGTATGCTCTAGAACCTTCAATTTCACTGTGAGGCAGTGTATATGTGACAAGTAAAATCTTCTTCGTTCAAGAAGACTATTGACATTAAGATCAGATATTCATCAGATCCAATTAGTTCTATTAAAATATGTTCCAATAACATTTTAATGGGTTTGATCTAAAATTACATCAATGCCACCATAATGCACACTAAAGCAATAATTAGATGTTTTAAACACGCTTCATATGAAACACATTAGGCTTTGTCATTTGTGTATTTAAACTCATGCTTTATAATTTCCTCTTTTCATTCATGTTGCAGTCTAAAGTTGATGTATAATGAAAAATATTTCCTTTAAATTAGCATAGACTGATCCCACAAATCTTAAAGAGAAATGTATTTATGTATGGAATTTCTACCACTAGATGGCGTTATTTAGATCTACCTTCGTTTTTGCCACCAAATTTGGTCGACATTGTAGATGAAACTTGAAATTATAACAATTTGCTGACATTAGAAGAATTCATTGAACCGAATTGGGAACCTGAGATTATCAGTTACTACTGATCCAAAGTCTCAAAGTTTTAGTTACATTACGTGTTCAACACCATGGACAGCGACAGAAACCTGATCAAGTAAAATGTTTGTTTGTGAAGTAATTTCACATGGTGGCAAAATCACTAGGTAATAACACAAAGTTCAACTAATTACAACTGAACTAAATGCAAGTTTTAAAAAAAATTTGATCAGGGCTCTGTGGACTCTGGTTCTTCTGGTTCTTCTCTACACTGCATAGACGGTATGTTTGGAATCAGTGTCCTGATGCTGAAAACGTTTGGGGCCAATCAGATAGCTCCCTAATGAATAAGTATCTTCCTGTATTTCTCATCAATGAGCACACCATTAATCCTGACACAATTTCCAAATCCATTTACAGAAATGCAGCCTTGAACTCACAGGAAACCTCCACCATGCTTCACTGTTGCCTGCAGACACTCATTGTTGTGCTACTTTTTGTCTTTCAGAAAAATTTTTTTGTAGCAAAATATTTCAGTTCTTGATTCATTAATCCAGAGCACCTGCAGAGTTTGATTTGTGGTCAAATAAATCTATCACTTTATAAATTCAGACTGAAGCTGAAGACACGGTACAGTGTGATACGATGTATTTTCTATCCTGGGAGATTAAACGGAAAGCACACATACATGAGAAAAAGGAGAATCTATGTATGTTTATTGTTACCGTGTACGTAGTGTGGTACATTATCATTTTATCCACACTTCAGTGCACTACATCACAACCTACCGATGAAAAAAAAAAAAAAAAGATAGAATTAACCACTAGGTGGCAATATTTTTTTTTAACAGGTCAGATTTGTAAATCAGTGCTCAGATTTGATTTGAAAATCACAAAATTCAAAACTTAATTTAATTTAATTAAATTAAATTAAATTAAATTTAATTTAATCAAATTTAATTAAATTAAATTTAATTTAATTTAATTTAATTTAATTGTCATAAGCACATCAACTATTTGGTTGTCTTGGGTTGCCAGGTAATGATTTGTACTGTCAGGTCCTTTCTGTTTTTTGATTTTGCCCATCTGTTGCTCTGTTTGTCTGTTTGGAATTTTTGCCACTCAGCCTGTCTGCCCTGCCAAGCATGCCTCCAAGCCTGTCCAAAGCCCCGTAAAGGGTGCCGATTCACCTATGAACTCCACAGAGGGCGTTACTCCGCCTTAGACCTGTGCAGAGGGCATCGCTCTGCATCATCACGTCGCTCAAGGAAGTGCAGTTTCTCTTTTTTTTATTAAAGACTGTTATTCTTAAACTCTCTGCTCGCATCCTGCATTTGGGTCCAGCTGCCTGCTCATTCTGACATGTACTGTATATGACACTTTATGTATGTTCATTTGCTTATAAGAGGAAACAATACAGGTCTTACAGGCCTACTGTATATTCTATAAGACTTTACTGATCTGTCCAGGGTGTGTGAAAATTCCTACTTATAGAGATTTAATAAATATACTCATAGGCCTTTTTTTGTGTGGGATAAAATTTATTATTTATATAAAAATGTAACGATACTATGCAATTCAAACTATTTAGGTTTTAATAGTAAGAGCTCTGTTGTAATGGCATTTGTCTTGGAAACCATTAGAATTGTAGAATGTAAGGTTTCTATTGTTTTTTTTTGTTTTTTTTTAGCAGTTGCAGTTGAAGAGATATCATCTTCACATGTCTAGAAACCACCAGCTTTCTCTGTTTATTATCTGCTGTATAAGAGGGTATTGCTGGCTGGTGGTATTCAGTCTTAGTAGTTATGTCACACTTCATTGTGAAATGATTTCATTTTGCCAGACTTTGTTTACTGTTAATTGCACCACATGTGAAAATATGTACACGCTACCTTTTTGTTCCAAAACAACTACTTCATTATAAACTTGAATTCACAGCACGAGTATGGAACTGTGGGTGAGATGTGGGTGGAGGGGAATAAAGCATTGGGTATCATGTTTTTTTTTTTTTCTTTTTTCCTTTATTTTTTAGAGCCAATCACATGTCTTGTTTTGGAGCATGCTCAGTAAAAAGGGACTGCTATATAAATTTGAACGTTGCTTCATATACACTCTTTTTTTTAATGGTGAACACATACGATGGCTGGTTTCTGGGTTTTCATGCTGAGCTTTTGCATGATGCGTAAGTAATTATGTTCAATATTTAGAATTTCTAATTAGCAGATTTGTATTTTTTTTGCAATTCATTTAATTTAAATCCTAAAATAAAGATGTTTTAATTGGTTCTGGTATTTTAAACAAGTGTATTTCTCTTCTTGCTTTGTTCTTAAATTCAATTAAACTAATGAACACATTTGCTTTATAGATGCAGCACGAGCTCGTAAGAACTATTCTCATTCCATCACAGATCCAGAAGTTCATCAGTTCGATACAGAATTCTGTGTGGGTATCGGAGACTCGGCTACTCTACAGTGCTGTATTTATGGGCGAGATATTAATATAATTATCTGGTATAAACAAATAAACAGAAAACAGCCTCGGATTATGTGCAAAACCTATATAAATGATGAAGGAACTTTTTTTCATGAATTTCAAAATCTTCGATTTCAAGCGAAAAAATCCTCAAACTGCTCCAATATGACCATTTCTAACATCATACAGTCTGATGAAGCCGTGTACTACTGCTCAACTATCTCACCATACGGCGTGTTTGGAAATGGGACTTATTTAAAAATTAAAGGTAGAAATGCACAATTGGTTTAGTTATTATTATTTATTTTTTTTACAATTGATTTACAATTTAGTAACTTTAATAATTTTACAATTTAAAGCTAATGAATGAATTTATGGATATTTTTCACTATTAACTTTAACATGTTCAAGTGGTATATAATGATATAATTAATATAAATAATTAAGTGAATTAAAATGATTATTATATATATAAATATTAAGTGAAGCAGCTAAATAGTGTCATTTTTTTAGCAACACTGAAAAACAGACTTTTGGTGAATTATGGTAAATATTTCTAAGTGAGTAATTTTTTTTATATATTATTAAACTATTAAATCAGGAACATCTAAACCAGGTCTGTGTGATGATTCAGTGAAGTGTGAAGCAACACTACATGGAAACACTAACTTCACCACACAAGAAAAAGCAGGTAAAATACTTACAATATCTTATAATTCAATATTAATTACTAATAAATAATTCAGAAAGCATTAAAGAATCAGAAATGATCAGATCTCTACACTGGACAGTGCTCGGTTTGGGATCGGCGTTGGGTTTGTGCGCACTGCTGGTATTCTTTCTCACTTATTTCCTACTGAGAAGAAAAAAATTTGAAAAATGTAAGTGCCTTAATGATCATATATAATTACTCAAATACAAGTAAAATACAAAATATAATGTATTACTGTGTTTCTGAATTAATAGTCAATGCTTCAGTAGAAGATACTCCAGGAACGATGCAGGTACTTGTGCAAATATGTATATTTAATTTTAGTTTATAAATTTACCTACTGATAACAAATACTATCTATTGACCTGTAAAATATTTATATTATATTTATGTACAGCTTCATGTAATGTATACAGTCTTTTTTTTTTGTCCTCCAGGAAGCTGAAGCTGAAATGCTCAATTATGCAGCTTTGAAATTCTCCAAAAGAAAAGCCAAAGCTGAAAATAGCAGAACCGTTTCACCAGACGAATGTGTGTACACCAGTGTAAAATACACTCGTAATACATATAATGAATGAATGAATGTGTTGAAGGCGTCTGTAGACGTGTTTAAAGCACTTCTCTGTTATTAAATTAGAAATATTTAAAATCTAAAATTTGTTGTATATATATTTTGTAAATAGCTGATTAAAGACAAACAAATTCTTTATACATGACTCGAGTTGCATTTTTTTGTTTCACACAACAGAGGTGCAGACAGGTTTAGATTTTGATAATGATATATTCTGAAGCACTCACACAAAGTGATGACACCTTTCATCTTCAGCACAGTTTGCAGCAAGAACAGGAAATTACCCAACACATTTTACCCTCAGGCACCCACACAAGTTTGCACGAGTGTACAACACTAATAATAATAATAATAATAATAATAATAATAATAATAATAATAATAATAATAATAATAATAATAACAATAATAATTTAATAGAAGTAGCTAATTATTCAGCTTTATATTTCTCATTTACAGAATTATTCCTTTATTATTTGCTTTATAGACAGACATACAGACAGACAGACAGACAGACAGACAGACAGACAGACAGACAGACAGACAGACAGGCAGGCAGGCAGACAGGCAGACAGACAGACAAACAGACAGACAAAAAAGTGACTGACAGCAATAAAGATTAACAGATTGACAGACACAGTGACAGCTATTGAAAGATAGATAGAAAGATAGATAGATAGATAGATAGATAGATAGATAGATAGATAGATAGATAGATAGATAGATAGATAGATAGATACAAATCTGCTAGTTCTGTACTATAGAACAACTCATGTAATTGAATATATAGTGTAGTAGATGATCTACTGGGTCACACTTCAGGCTCCTACAGGGGGCAGTGCTGAGATTTAAACTCACACCCCTCATATAGAAAAATTGGATGCCAACACCAGGTTGTTTACTCATATCACAAGGTGACAAAATTATTCACATTTAGCCAGATCTGTTCCCAAACTCTGTGTGCACTCGTGCGATCAATAAACACATCAAACAACATACGATTCAGCTATAATATGTTATAATTAATTAATTAATTAATTTTATTATTTTTTTTTTAAGAAACTGTTCTGGTCTCTGTAATGTAGGTCATTACTGGTATTTTGTTGCCTTCTCCAGGTGGCATGTTACACTATGTAGTCAGGTCAAGAAGCTTCTTGCCCAGTAGACAAAAGTGCTGGGACAACTGACTTTTCCATCCACATACTATATGGTCTGTTCCTTAACTTTTACCACAAATTTTAAGGCACACAATTGTAAAATACGTCTTTAAAAAGTTCTAGTTTTTTTTTTTTTATTTCATGTACAGTACAGTAGGAGACCCAAAACTGTTCCAGCATGACAATGCTCCATGAAGATATGCTTTAACTGATTTGGTGTGGAAGATCTCCTGCTATAGCGTTCTGACCCTTAACCTCATGGAACACTATTGGAATAAATATGAACACTGACTGCACCCCAGGCCTCCTCACCACACATACATCAGTACTATGGGAGTTCTTGACTAAGGATTTAGTCAAATCAGATTTGCGTGTGTGTGTGTGTGTGTGTGTGTGTGTGTGTGTGTGTGTGTGTGTGTGTGTGTGTGTGTGTGTGTGTGTTATTATAACAGGCTGTTTATGAAAGTCAGTAGGAGTAATAGAGTACATGTGTGTGAATGAGAGGGAGGGCAGTGGAGTGGTGCGGTTGCAGGGAGAAGAGGTGGAGAGGGTGGAGGAGTTCAGAAGAAATATTTATCCACTAATTCCTGAGCACTGGAGAATTTAAAGTGGATCTATTTTGTAATCAAAATAATAAACTAAGGCAACAAATCCAGAACTGATGATCTGTCTGATTTGTCTTTCAGTGTTGAGTTTCCATGGTCATTCTTTTTCTGTTGACATCACCTGGTGACGAGCATAAGTAATACTTACTCTGACCTTTGGTTGTGTTTCTTTTTTTTTTCTCTTTCACACCTCTCTGTTCTTAAATGCATTTGTAGACTCTTCTCTGTACATGGCATTTTATAACTGACCTCAAATTGATTCATTCTGCAGGATTTATTTGCACTATACAGGTGCATTTTCCATTACAGCAAATATACATGTAGAAATGTGGGTGAGATGTGGGTGGAGGAAAAAAATGTGTGGGTAAGTTTTTTCTTTTGTTTTCTTCATGTAATTGAACCAATCGCATGTCATATTTTGAAACACGCTCAGTACAGACCGCCTGTGATATAAATGTGAACATTGCTTCATTCACTCTTTATTACTTGATGGCTGGGCAGTGGGTTTTCATGCTGACCTTCTGCATGATGTGTAAGTAATCATTTTCATATTTAATGTTCAAGTCATTTTCGAAATTGAATTCAAAGATATTTTTGTATCAAATTTTACTTTAACAAAAGAAAGACATGTTAACAAGAACAGTTAATTGGCTAAGAATTAAATCCAATTAATTAATGCATTTGTTTTTCTAGATGGAGTCCAACCTCGTAGGAACTTTGATCATACTATTGCAGAACCAGAAGTTTATCAGGCTGATACAGAACTCTTTGTGGATATCGGAGACTCGGCTACTCTACAGTGCTGTGCTTCTGGGACAGATTTAGGGGTAGTTATTTGGTATAAACAACCAAACAGAAAACAGCCTCGGATTATGTGCAGAACCTATAAAACTGATGAAGAAACTTTTTTTCATGAATTTCGAAATCCTCGATTTCAAGCAGAAAGATCTTCAAACTGCTCCAATATGACCATTTCTAACATCATACAGTCTGATGAAGCCGTGTACTACTGCTCAACTATCTCACCATACAGTGTGTTTGGAAATGGGACTTATATAAAAATTAAAGGTAGCAATGCACAATTTTGTTTTTACAATTGATTTACAATTTAGTAGCTTCAATAATTTTACAATTTAAAGCTAATGATTGAATTTATGGATATTTTTCACTATTAAAATTAACATGTTCAAGTGGTATATAAATAATTTAGTGAATTAAAATAATTATTATATTTATAAATATTAAGTGAAGCAGCAAATTAGTGTCATTTTTTTAGCAACATTAAAAAACAGACTTTTGGTGAATTATGGTAAATATTTCTAAGTGCGTAATTTATTTATTTCTATTAAACTATTAAATCAGGAACATCTAAACCAGGTCTGTGTGATGATTCAGTGAAGTGTGAAGCAACACTGCATGGAAACACTAACTTCACCACACAAGAAAAAGCAGGTAAAATAGTTACAATATCTTATAATTCAATATTAATTACTAATAAATAATTCAGAAAGCATTAAAGAATCAGAAAAGATCAGATCTCTACACTGGACAGTGCTCGGTTTGGGATCGGCGTTGGGTTTGTGCACACTGCTGGTATTCTTTCTCACTTATTTCCTACTGAGAAGAAAAAAATGTGAAAAATGTAAGTGCCTTAATGATCATATATAATTACTCAAATACAAGTAAAATACAAAATATAATGTATAACTGTGTTTCTGAATTATTAGTCAATGCTTCAGTAGAAGATACTCCAGGAACGATGCAGGTACTTGTGCAAAAATTTATATTTAATTTTAGTTTATAAATTTAACTACTGATAACAAATACTACCTTTGGACCTGTATAATATTTATATTGTATTGTATTGATATTATATTTATGTACAGCTTCATGTAATGTATACAGTCTTTTTTTGTCCTCCAGGAAGCTGAAGATGAAATGCTCAATTATGCAGCTTTGAAATTCTCCAAAAGAAAAGCCAAAGCTGAAAATAGCAGAACCGTTTCACCAGACGAATGTGTGTACACCAGTGTGAAATACACTCGTAATACATATAATGAATAAATGAATGTGTTGGAGGCGTCTGTAGACGTGTTTAAAGCACTTCTCTGTTATTAAATTAGAAATATATAAAATCTAAAATTTGTTGTATATATATTTTATAAATAGCTGATTAAAGACAAACAAATTCTTTATACATGACTCGAGTTGCATTTTTTGTTTCACACAACAGAGGTGCAGACAGGTTTAGATTTTGATAATGATATATTCTGAAGCACTCACACAAAGTGATGACACCTTTCATCTTCAGCACAGTTTGCAGCAAGAACAGGAAATTACCCAACACATTTTACCCTCAGGCACCCACACAAGTTTGCACGAGTGTACAACACTAATAATAATAATAATAATAATAATAATAATAATAATAATAATAATAATAATAATAATAATAATAACAATAATAATTTAATAGAAGTAGCTAATTATTCAGCTTTATATTTCTCATTTACAGAATTATTCCTTTATTATTTGCTTTATAGACAGACAGACAGACAGACAGGCAGGCAGGCAGACAGGCAGACAGACAGACAAACAGACAGACAAAAAAGTGACTGACAGCAATAAAGATAAACAGATTGAAAGACACAGTGACAGCTATTGAAAGATAGATAGATAGATAGATAGATAGATAGATAGATAGATAGATAGATAGATAGATAGATAGATAGATAGATAGATAGATAGATA
>MU551577.1:8548021-8565588 GCA_024362625.1 Silurus asotus
TTATTTACCGAAAAAAAAAAACATTAGCGAAACAAATTATTATTTTACATTGCTTGTTTTAAGCTTGAAGCAAGTGATGATGACCAAGGAATCCTAATGAAAAGAAGAGCTGCTTCAGGCTTTCATAATATTTTTTTTTAATTATTTTTAATGTTGACTTTAAATAAATAATTTAAGTAAATATATAAAAGCAATGATAACAGGATTTGGAAGGAAGGAAACTGCCCCCCTCCCTCCACCTTTCAGCATAAATAAAATACAGTGGAACCCGGTTATGTCGATGTCGTCAGCGTGTCAGGTGTTTTCTCGGCCGCTTTATCATCATCACCAGCTCCTATTTAAACTTCCACACTCTCACTGTCCATTATTGTTGGTATATGTTGGTTCACGGCGGTCGTTGTTATCGCTCATGTGTATCCCGATACGTGTCTTCCCACCGGCACTCTCTCAACAGCTGCTCTTTTCTTCCCAAAGCGCATCGCGGATTCCCCCCCCCTGATCCTGCCGGTGTTCATTCTATGATTTTTCATCGCATAACATTTAACCACAAAATGCATATGTGCAGTAACTAACAGCAGAGATTCACCAGTATACAATACAACACCTGTAGCAGCTGTAAGACTTGATTTTTTGGCCACTTCCGCGAGTTCTTCTGCGGCTGCACCGAGATAACCGACGATAAATGGCATTTTTTCCCCCCTTGTGCTCGAGATATTAGGGTTCGGCGACATAAAAAAAGCCGGCATAACCGATAAAAAATGCTTAGAAAAAGCGATTCCACTTCAAAAACGTCGACATAATAGGGTTCTCGAGGTCACCAAGGTCGAGATAACCGGGTTCCACTGTAATATAATATTACAATGTTATTAATATACATTTTGCATTGGGCCCCTAAATGTCTAGAATCGGCCCTTTATATACTGTATACCGACCAGAAATAACTTTATGGCCACCGATCAGCATAACACAATGACCAAATGTAAAGATTTGTAGGATTTGTGTATGATATATATATATGTGTGTGTGTGTGATATGTGATATATGTGCGCGTGTGCGTGCGTGCGTGTGTGTGTGTGTGCGTGTGTGTGTGCATGCACGCCAGGTGTGTGTGTGTGTGTGTGTGTGTGTGTGTTTATTTATTTATTTGTTTGGTTGTTTTTTCTAGGAAGCTGAAGATGAAATTCTCAATTATGCAGCTTTGAAATTCTTCAAAAGAAAAGAGAAAGGTGAAAATAGCAGAATGGTCTCTACAGTTCAGTGTGTGTACTCCAGTGTGAAACACGATTGTAATATGTAAGATGAAGGATCCAGAGCACATGGTGTTACGAGCCACACTGCTGCGCTGTAGACATTTTTAAAATACTTCTCTATTCTTCTTACATTTACAAATTTTTTTTATATTTTTAAACTGATTAAAGATAAAAATAATGTTTATACATCACCCGAGTTGCATTTATTGGATTTTGACACAACAATTATTATGTTAAGTTACACATGTAAACTTACAATTATATTTAAATGATATATTCTAAAGCACTGACACGATGTAATGACACTGTACATCTTCAGCATAGTTTGCAACAAGAACAGGAAATGACACCTACCACATGCCCACTCTCTTTTCTCATAAGTGTACAATTAATACATCCAATAATAATCTAATACAAGACCCATATATTCAGGTTTATATTTATCATTAGAATAGTGTGAAGTGTGCAGTTATTAATTGCTTCTAATAGATAGATAGATAGATAGATAGATAGATAGATAGATAGATAGATAGATAGATAGATAGATAGATAGATAGATGTAGATGTGTTTAAAAGACTTCTCTGTTTTTTCTCACATGAAAATAATATATATATACACTAAGTGATATAACTGTTTTAATCAGAACTATTTTATTTTATCAGAACAATAAACATATTTTTTTTTATATAATGTAACACACACAAGCTTAGAATTGTATTTAAAAGCATCTATTCTAAAGCACTGAGATCTATCTATCTATCTATCTATCTATCTATCTATCTATCTATCTATCTATCTATCTATCTATCTATCTATCTATCCATCTATCTGTGATTTTTATATATATACACAAAGTTATATCATTACTTCATAAGATCTGAAAGCTGAAATGTGTGTTATCACAATGTGGTCATTACACACAACATCAACAAAGTACAGGTTATTAATACATCCAAGTTTGCACTTCATCAAGAAATATAAAGGTTCATATTTTATGCCTATAAATAAGATGGCCACATCTCTCATTTTGTTCTTCAGATGTCTCATGCTTGAGATGTACGAAAGTGTGATGTGAAGGATTTTTTTTTTTTTTCTTTATTAGAACCAATCGCATGTTATATTTTGGAGCATGCTCAGTAAAGACCACCTGTAATATAAATACAAATGTTTCCTCATACTCACTCTGTTGAGTGTGAATACGTGTCATGGCTGTTTTCTGGGTTTTTATGCTGATCTTCTGCGTGATGTGTAAGTATTCATTTTTTTTTTTACTAATTTTTCAAGCTGTTTTTAAGATAAATTTCTATTTAACAGACATTTTTGTAATTAATTAATTTAATCGATTAAAATTAGGATATTTTAACAAGCACAGTTAATTGGCTAAGGATTTAATCTAATTAATTAATGCATTTGTTTTTCTAGATGGAGTCCAACCTCGAAGGAACGTTGATCATACTATTGCAGAACCAGAAGTTTATCAGGCTGATACAGAACTCTTTGTGGATATCGGTGACTCGGCTACTTTACAGTGCTGTGCTTCTGGGACAGATTTGGGGGTAGTTATTTGGTATAAACAACCAAACAGAAAACAGCCTCGGATTATGTGCAGAACCTATAAAACTGATGAAGAAACTTTTTTTCATGAATTTCAAAATCTTCGATTTCAAGCAGAAAGATCTTCAAACTGCTCCAATATGATCATTTCTAACATCATACAGTCTGATGAAGCCGTGTACTACTGCTCAACCGTCTCACCATACAGTGTGTTTGGAAATGGGACTTATTTAAAAATTAAAGGTAGAGTTTATGCTTAAATTGATTAAACTGCACACAGCAATCAGACATAACATTGTGAATAACAGTGAATAACTCTGATATTCTCTTCATCATGGCACCTATTAGTGGGTGGATTTATTTATTGAGCAGCAAGTGATCATTTTGTCGTGTAGCTCAAACTGCTGAAGTTCATGCTGTTGATGCCTCGATGGGTCACAAATGTTTTGGCAGCAGAAGGCGGCCAACACAATATTCGGCAGGAAATCATAATGTTATGCCTGATCTGTGTTTCCACATATAATACACATCATATATAATGATATTATTCCTTATTATCATCATTATATTCAACATAAAAGATAAATAACAGTAAAGCAGTAAAATGCTGACTGTGTTTTTTTTCAACAACACTGAAATACAGACTTTTAGTAAATCATGATAAATGTTTATACAATAGGTAAGAAAGATACTATTTCAACAAGAACATCTAAACCAGGTCTGTTTGATGATTCAGTGCATGGCGACCGCACTAAAAACACCACACAAGAGAAAGCAGGTAAGACTCTCATCTTATAATTCAGTTTTAATGACTAATATTTCATTCATAAAGCATTACAGTATCAGAAATGATCAGATCTCTATGTTGGACAGTGATCGTTTTGGGATCGGCGTTGGGTTTGTGCGTGCTGATGATCTTCTGTCTCATTTATTTCCTACTGAAAAGGAGAAAATGTGAGTAAGTGTTTTAATAATAATTTGAATAGAATTAAAGTACAAAATAAAACTAATTATTGTGTTTCTGAATAAATAGTGAATGCTTCCATAGAAGATTCTCCAGGAATGAGGCAGGTACGTGTGCAGAAATTAAAACTTATTCTATTTTATGACTACAGACCAAAACTACTACTTATTCACCTGTTTAATATTCATATTATGTCATATTATTTGTTAAACTACCTGTAATGTTTACAGTAAGTATTTTTTATATATATATATATATACACAGTATATACCGACCAGGCATAACTTTATGGGCACCGATCAGCATAACATCATGTCCACGTTCCTAATATTCGGTTGGTCAAAAACAGTCCTGACCTTTTGAGCATCAACAGCATAAACTTCTTCAGCAGTTTGAGCTGCAGGAGCTCGTCGGTTCAATCAGACCACACGGACCAGCCTTCGCTTCCCACGTGCATCAATGAAGAAAGATCTTCAAACTGCTCCAATATGATCATTTCTAACATCATACAGTCTGATGAAGCCGTGTACTACTGCTCAATCGTCTCACCATACGCTGTGTTTGGAAATGGGACTTATTTAAAGATTAAAGGTAAAATTTACACTAAAACAGGATTCAGCTACATGTCTACATATAGTACACATCATATGTAGTGATACTTTTCCTGACAATAAATTCATGATAATTAAAAATAAATGTTTATAAAATGTTACTATTTTATCAGAAACATCTAAACCAACTCTGAGTGATGATTCAGTGGTCTGTGAAGCATCAGTGTATCGAAACAGCACTAACATCAACACAATCAAAAACACAGGTTAGTCATGATTTATTGTTTGTGATATTATTTCAGAATAATTACACTGTATTTCTTGCTAATTATATAATTGTATAATTGGAATGATCAGATCTCTTCTTTGGACAGTGCTCGGTTTGGGGACGGCTTTGAGTCTGTGCGCACTTCTGATTTTTTGTCTCACTTATTTAAAATGTAAAAAATGCAAAAGTAAGTTATTGTATATTAAATTGATTAAAAAGTACAATGTCTTTGTTCTATCAGAAAACATGTTTTTTTTTTCACTTTTATTTTTTATTTTTTATTAATAGTGAACACTTTTCTAAAGGATTGTCCTGAAAGGATGCAGGTATGTGATCAGTAAATACTAAACATTGTATTAAGTAAAGAATTTATTATATACTGCAGAGGGGTTGCTGCTATTCAGAATCTCCTAAAGAAATGCATGTCTAATTGTATGCTACATACTTTTACATTAGAAAAATTTATACTACATAGAATTTGTCGTTAATTGGTGGTCAATTTGAAAATATTGTATTATTATTACTATTATCATTATTATTAGTAGTAGTAGTAGTAATAGTGGTAATAGTGGTAGGAACAACATCAATACAAATACAAAATATAATAATAAGAATAAACTGCTATTTTCAGGAGTCTCAGGCTGATATATTGAATTATGCATCTTTCTGGTCCTATGAGAGGAGCCAAGACTCATCTGTCAATTCTGTGCACTCTGAAGTGACATACACGTGTATTATGTAATATTTAATATAAAACTGTAATATGAATGTAATTTAAAAATATATATGTGTGTGTGTGTGTGTGTGTGTGTGTGTGTGTGTGTGTGTGTGTTTGTTTGTTTTTTTACATTACATTGTGTGTGTGTGTGTGTGTGTGTGTGTGTGTGTGTGTGTGGGTGTGTGTGAGAGAGAGAGAGAGTAAGTAACACAACTAAGACTTTATGACTTACATGATAAATAAAAAATGCAGAACAAAATGATGAAAATAATAATAATAATAAAAAATGCAAATAAATGTGTGTTTGTGTGTTTATCTATCCATCCATCCGTCCGTCTGTCCATCCATCCATCCATCCATCCATCCAATTAATTACATATAGTTCAGAGAAATGCTATAATGATAATGCATTCTTCACCAAAATAAAATTGTTTTAATAAACAGTAGTATATAGTGTCTTCAGACTTTTACTGATTAGCGAAAGTAGGTGGAAAACCTGGAGGACAAAAACAGGGACGTGAGAAGAACATACAATAACAGTAATCTGAACTCAGGACAAAACTAAAACCGCTGGAGTTTTGAGGAAAATTATTTGTTTAAACTTTGGTCACTAACTACGAAGAAGAGGAACTTGATATCACATGATCTGATATACAGACAAGTGAATAATTATTGGATGAATTGGGTTTCTCATAAATGTCACCATGACACTGCAGGTTTAGTGTCTGTGTACTGTTAAAGACTGCTGTTTACACTTGATCCTGAACCTCATGGAGATGTTGCTGTAACTCCAAAACACAAGTGGATGTCAGACAGATCTTCCACCCAGTTTCAGCAAAATGTAAAAATCAAGAAATGGGCAGGATTTAGAAAGCTGAGTTAGTTTGGGACACACATTTCACTTCAGAGTACACAATATCACGATGTTGATCGCTCTTCCTCCTCCCACTTTTATTTTTCCTCTTATTGAAATGTAAAGCAGCATAATTCAACTCCACGTCATGTCCCTGTGGGAATAAAACTCACATTAATCCACATGTAACAGGTTTATGAACCTCAAAAATATAAATGCATGTTGTTGGGAGAATTTTATTTCACACAGTTTATACCCTAATACTCGATTCTGATTGGTCAGCAGCTATAATAGTCATGTACATGCAGATCACAAGTTTTTATTAATAACCAGCAGTGGATGTATAAACTAAATCAATAGGTTGTCCAACTTGGGAAAATCTTCAAAACAGAACATTTTCCAGATGTGATCAAAACTGAGAACGCAAGCTGGTGATCGAGCAACTGTTTATAGCTGCTGTATATTAATGCGAAACAGAAAACAAGGCAATGCTCTACGACATTAAACATGTGCATATGGTGATTGATTATTTATCAATAACAAAAGAACCCAGTGTTAAAGTGCATTCTGTGAGTGTATAATATCTACCTCATCGGCCGCTTTTTCTGCCACAGTGTGTCGCTGAATTCTTTCTAAAAAAAAATACACATTTAAATGGTTTATATTTTACTATTGATTAGTTATATATTAAAAAAAATATATTTAATTTTTATTTATGGAAAAAAAAAATTAATAGATTGATTTCAGCCAGTGATTTAACTAAATATCCAGATGCACATCTTATACGCAATTATTTAAAAATTGTATAAATTTTTTTTTTATATATTATTTTGCCATCATTTTAATAATGTTTTAAGCAAGTAATATCATTAATTTATTTGTTTGTTTGTTTTTATTACCATTTTGTTATAATTTATTCTCAACCATTTATTATACACGTTTACCAAACATATAACTACTTACTGCTATGGTGTTTATGATGCTTCCATTTACACACGAGAATAGTTTGAGCCGTGAGCAGAATCGCACACACTCCCAAAGCCAAGGTCAGAATGATCAATGAAGCATTTACAGTCTTTTCTGTTTAATAGAAATGAAAAAAAAAATTGGGAAAGAATGAATAAATGTATTAATTAATGGATGCATGGATAAATAAATAAATGAAGGAAAAAACTCAACTAAAAATAAAGAAATGAAAATTATAATAAATTAATTCATCCAACACAAAAAGCACAAAAAATAAAAATAAATGAAAATTGCCATTGAAATTATTTCATAAAAAAAAAAAATCTTTTGGTAAAATGGTACTGGAACACAAAATTTTTTACATGTCATAATGTGTCACTATTTTAGAAAGAAAGCACAAATAAAGGTTGCAAAAAATTTCGAAGTAAAATCTCAATGTGAATTTGTGTTAAAATCTGTTTTTTTTTCCTCGAATTCTTCATCTATTGTCTCTTATTGAAAAAAGAAATAGTGTGAATTCTGAAATCTACTAATTCTGTCAAGCTACAAAAATATCAAGATATACAAAGAATTATACAAAATATACCTAAGAATAAACAGATAATAAATTCTCACCCAGCTGTACTCGTGTTCCGTTCCCGAAAATGATCTTCCCACACAGGACCACAGCGCAGTAGTAAGTTCCAGTATCATCGAGGCTGAAGATGTTCTTGGACAAGTTGTACACACAGGTGTGTGTAGAAGATTCACACTGAAGGCTGCTGTTGTGATGAGTGTAAATGATTTGAGGATAGGATTGTGATGGAGCAGCTCTGAACCAGAGCACTTGGAGTTCTGCTGTTCTGCTCTCAGAGAGAACCGAACACTGCAGAGTCACTGATGCTCCTGCAGGAACCGGGTCTAAGACACTGCTCTGGAGCACTGTGATGTTCAGATGTGGTTTATCTGTAGGAGAATTAAATACAAATTTGATCAGTAATGCAGAAGAAGAATTATAAGACGTGTAGTGGATAAAAACTACAGCTGTGAAAACATTTTATTGTGCAACAATGTATTGCATAATAACAAAAATAATGCTAAATAAATATCTTTATATTATCACAATATATCATATGTTAATATAACTGGATGAATTTCATAGGAAATAAAAAAAGGAGTATATTAATTACCTCTTACAGATAAAAATATTCCACTGGTAAATTTAATAATATTTACTTCAGACCTTCCACAGAAGTACATCGCTTCATCATCTTTATTAACATCATGAATATTCAGAAAAATGAGATCTAGTTCTGATTAGCTGAAAGGCAGTTTCATTAAATGGGGATACAATTATAGCAGCGCTCAACAGTCTGCTCATCCCGATCGCCTGAGGGATTCCCCCAAGCTTCTGCTTGTACCAGAGTATGAGTCCTTTACTGGACTCTCCTCCGAGTGTGCACTGAAGAGACACCGCATGGCCGACATCCGCGGAGACGAGCGAGACGGTTTCATCGAAATGCACAGATTGTGCTGAAACTATAACAAAAAAAGAATTAAATAAAAGAATGATCACTTTTGTTACAAAGTGATTTGCTGCTTTGCATAAAATACTTCAAGTCATACACATAGAAAGAAAAAACAATTATTATATAAAATTATTATAAATAAAAATATTATTGAAAAATTCAAAAAACAATTAAAAAAAGAAAAAACATTGAAAGAAAACAATCAAGAAAAAAATTATTAGAAAATTTAAACAATGAAAATGCCAAAAAAAAAAATACATAGAATAAATAAAAAAAATAAGCTTTTAATTATAAGCAGAATAAAAAAAATCCATATAAGGAAAAATTTTATATTTTTTCTAATAATATAAATAGATATTCAGGTTCATGCCTGAAGTTTTACTTACGTATATAGAGAAAGAAAATGAGAATCCACACTGGAGCCATGATCATGACAAAAACAATAAAACAACTCAAATGTTCCAACACCTGAAGCACTGAACACTTTAAGCTTAAATTCTTTTTTTTTTTTTTTTTTTACTCACTGAATGTCACGCCAAAAGTCAAAATTTCCCCCAGAATGCCCCCCAAAAAGCGGGAACCAAAAAAAAAACCCAAAAAAAAAAAAAAAAAAAAAAAAAAAAAAAGAATTTGACGTTTACAGCTAAGACTGAATGCAGGTTCATACATACGACAAATTCGTTTTATTTTTCATATATGAAGGCAGAATATGTACATATTGTGTCAGTGTGACAGGGGCAGTAAAAACTAGCATTTTGTAGCATAAACAACCAAAAACACTGAGGTTCATAAGTATTTGGACACCAGCACAATCCTTATAGATTGACCTTGTAAGAATCATAGCCTTTTTCTTTAATGCACAATAACTGTGCAGTTACATGTCAAAAGTAATTGGACAGAAAATCAATTACAAATAATAGAATTATCTTTAAAACATTAATGTAAATCCTGGTTAATGGCTGTCTTTAATAACATTTTAATACGACTAAATAATGTACAAATGACACTTTCTTTACCCTATAATGAACAAACCTCATAATCAAACTAAAGGACAAACACACTGCCTATCAATTTTCAACCAAATTTCTATTTCTATTTTTAAACTAGCATTTTTGTTCAATTCAGAGGCAACCCAGTGTGTATTAGCTCGCTAGTTGTTAATGTTTTGCTCTTTTATGCTAGTGTTTGTTGTGGGACTAAACAGTTCAAAAAGCTTCTAGTTAAAGGGGAAATCTGTGTGTGAGATTCTTAAGGCTTTTATCTCAACCTACTCGTTCTCATACATCAGAAAAGATCTTTATCAACCCTCAACCTCAAACCACAGGAGGCTTCAACTGATCACCACAAAGAAGATAACAGAACATGCAAGGTTTACTGGGGATTTACCAACATCAATAATCGACTGTGTGACAGTGTGGGACATCAGCTGTCCTTCAGAAGCAAACTACATAGATAAATAAATCCAGAGACTAGTTTAACTTGCATTATGTTTAGCATTTTATTGCATTATCTTAATATTTTTTACTCTTCACACAAAACTGGTTCAGTGGTGGGTCATACAGTTCATGTCTAGGCCTTCAGTGGTGTACTTTCTCAATCAATCCACCTCTTAATACGATCATTTTTACATCACAGCTTAAAAAACGCTCAATATTATACAGAAACGCAGTATAAAAAAAGAGTTGCAGCACAGACAAAATGAATAAATGCGATTACTAAAGCAACAAACCCAATGAACTCAATTCAGAAAGTCTCCTTTCACTGTAGCCACAGCTACACAGCTGCACAGCCTGCATACATCATCTCCAGCAGAAGCATCAATATTTACCTCATAAAATGACCCCAGGTCTTCCCTGCACTTTTGATTTTGTTCTGTGCATTATGTTTTTAGGGGGAATTTGAAATTAAGGCAAATTGTGTGTATTTACGCAAATTTTAAGGGAAAGAAAACTTTAGGTATAAATGTTTCATGAAAAACTTAACAGCTGTTTTGAGCTGTTTCAGTTGACCTTTTCTCACGATGTCCAGCTTTTCTTGAAAAGTCTGTTTAGTAAACATCATTGCAAGTAAATCTGCAACCACATCAATTTATTTTCCTCTGTCAGCCATTTGGAATAAAAAAGCAGCTATTCAATCCACACGAATATGTTTGCTAGCTCTGACTAGCATCCTTCTGACTAGCCAATCAAAAACTTGATGACACTATTTGCTTTAGTGGCACCTATCTGCCATTCTTGGGCCCTTGAGAAAGGCCCTTAACTCTTTGTGCTCCGGGGACAGTGTATCATGTTTGACCCCGGCTTCCTAACATTGCTGGAAAATGAGACAATTTTGCTATAAACTAAATGTAAAAAAATAATAATACTGAGTATCTCGTTCAGGCTTTTATAACCACTAAGGTGGCGCATTTTATTCACCGAAAAGAAACTCGCCGCAAATCTACAAATCTTATGCACCGAGTTCCACTTTCATTACGAGGTCCTGCTCACGATGCCTAAAGCTCTAAAGTTATTTTCTGATCTCTTTATTCACATGCTTAATCATTTCTAGATTCAATTAGAACATCATGCTTTAAAAGATATTCAGTAGAAATATTTGAGTTATTCACGTGTGTAAATAATGAGACCGCACGGTTTTCAAAATAATTACTTTCAGACATCTTTATATCATTAGAACAGCATCATTTATATTGATGATTATCAGGATTATAATTGATACCCATCATTTCCCTCATGCAGGTCATGCAAACATTTGTTATAACACTTACTAATAAAATAACAGTAAAAACAGTACTCTAAGTTACAGGTTTGTATATCACTTCAGCATAAAGAGCATTTTCAAGTGACGTTTTTCGTGTCCTTCCACTTTTAGTTTTCCGTTCATTGAAATTCAGAGCAGCGTAATTCAGCTCTGAGGGATAAAGAGCCTGCGAATATAAAGAGTCGACCATGAGTAAGGTGATTATTATGTGTTTGTGTATACACAGTTCCTGAATAGATACCTGGTTGTGTGTTTTCTCCGGTAAAGCCCCTTGTTGAGAATTCACTTTAAAGAAAATAATAGATTTCATGATTAGATGAATGATAAATTATACATGTATCTGCAGTTATTTTCATAATTTGTACTGTATCTTGCACTAGCATATCTAGAACTTCAATGCAATAAAGTAAAGAATTAATCCTGAATTTTTTTTCTTTTATTCAACACTTTTTTATATTATTTAACTTCATCAGCTTGGTTGAATTTCTTAATATTTGTAAATATGTCAGAATTGGATTAATGCCAGGATTTCATTGGATTACGAACAATATATTATGCTTCAATACAATTTCTATATCCACAAACTATTTAAAACTTACCTGGGCATTGGTTGGAGTTTTTGTTTTTAAAGTACACAATAATCTGAGCACCATTTATTAGCAAACACGCTGCTAATGCTACAGCGAGGCAGATCGCTAAAGAATCAGATTCTTCTGTAAATACATAAAAAATATTAGATTTTTATTCAAATGTATACACTGTAAACCCAAGAAAATATTATCACTTCATTTACACACTTACTAGAATTTTGCTGTGTTAACGTATTTCCATTCATATGTACTCGTGTTCCGTTTCCGAAAATGATCTTCCCACACAGGACCACAGCGCAGTAGTAAGTACCAGTATCATTGAGGCTGAAGATGTTCTTGGACAAGTTGTACACACAGGTGTGTGTAGAAGATTCACACTGAAGGCTGCTGTTGTGATGAGTGTAAATGATTTGAGGATGGGTTTGTGATGGAGCAGCTCTGAACCAGAGCACTTGGAGTTCTGCTGCTCTGCTCTCAAAGAGAACCGAACACTGCAGAGTCACAGATGCTCCTGCAGGAACCGAGTCTGACACACTGCTCTGGAACACTGAGACTTTTACATCTTCATCACCTGTTTAGGGGAATAAAGACAATGAAAAAAACGTGTCTTTGTTTATATTAAAATTATTATGCATCTTATTACAGCTCTATAAAATAGTAGTTATATTTGTGTCTGGATCCTGTTATATGATATACAGCTCACATAATTAAACTGAAATAGTTTAAGAGGTGGTGAAAGTGAAAATAAATGTTCTGTATGTAAACTATATAGGGGAAGGGATTAAACAGATAAAACCAAACATTTATCTTACAATGTGTGTATTTTACTAAAAAGATAAAAGTTGTTTGTTGACTTTTTCACTCTTAATATATTGAAGATTTACAGAATTACAGAATCATTTCATCCTGGGTATATGTATGAGTCGGGTTAAAACATGGGACTGCACATTCCCCTGGTCATGGACATCTTTAGCATAGTTTTATTAGGTAGCAAATTTGACCAATTTAAAGCTATAATGTTTAGTAATGATGAAAAATAAAAAAAATAATAAAGGAAAAAATTCGCAGCCACAAAGGTATATTTTCTGTATTAAATAAATCTAATAGAATGAAAAAAAGTAAGCAATCAGGCTTAATTATAAGTTACTATAAGGTAAATTCAGTGAGGGAAAAATGAATAGAAAAATTAAGAAAATATAATAATCTTTAATTATGCGTGTAGGTTATGTAGTATATTTAATATATTATACAAGAAATATAAACTTTATAGGTGAAGGAAGGCAGAAATTAGATAGATCAGCATAAAAAGAAAATTGAATAAAGTTTAATATTTTAAATAGACAATTTTTTAAATATGGGTATACAGGAAAAACTTTTTTTTTATGAATAAAAGAATGAATAAGTAATTGCTCCAGAAATGCCAAGTTATATAACAAATAAAGAATTTGTGAAATATTTCAGCGCTCATACTTAAGAAACATTGATGTTTGTCTTGTGGTTGGAAAATAGGGCAAAATGTATGTGGTGAAAGTGCACAAAGTTTCCAGAGAACTAGGACAAAGATTTCAGCAAGTTTTATCAAATAAAGCAGTCAGTGATTTACCTTTTACAGCTATAAATGTTCCACTGGAAAATTCGGATTCGCCCCAGGTAGATACTCCACAGAAATACAGTCCTTCATCAGATTTTTGTATCCGTACAATTGTCAAAGATATCCCGTTCATAATTTTCTCTAATTTGAACCTTGAGATGAATTTGGGTGAAGTTTTAACGTCCCTGTCGGCTATAATTTTTCCCACTTCTTGAGGCAACTCTCCAAACTGTTGCTTGTACCAAATCATAAGATCTTTGCTGTATGTAACTTGAAACGTGCATTTTAGAGTTACAAGTTCTCCAGACTTCACTGAGACAAACGATGGTCGGGTAAAATCCACAGCATGGGCGAGAACTGGAACAAACATTCAATTCAAATCCATTGCGAGAAGTAAAATATAAATGAACTAATAAATACAAGTAACAAGTAATGAAAACATTTGTAGAGGTTTAAATGGTTGACTAGATAAAATACTTCAAACTTACATGTTATGTTGAGAGATAAAATAAGAATCCAGCGAGAAGCCATCCTCAGAAATGTCATTATACTGTACATGACTCGGGGTGATTGAGATTTTTTTATAGGCCAAACCACTGAGGATTTTATGCGAGAGACTTTTATCTGATTGGTGCTTTAAGTCACATGTTCACTTTGAATTTCCATGCAACCTACATCTTTTTTTTTTTTTTTTTTACTAACTCACGTAGAAGTCAGTGATGAAAAGAACAGTAAACACTAAAACCTTTTCACATGCAAGCATTTCAACTGTCCATTTTTTAAAATGTATTTGTTTAATGCGTACCTTATTATTTTATTGGACTAAAATAAATCTATAGTTTATCTTGTAGCAGTTCAAGAACAATTTTTATTCTCATAAATGCATATAAATGACATTGTTTACTTCCTGTATTAGGAGTTTCTAAAGCAATGCTATCACAAATTGCTAATTTGTAAAACTCACTCAAAAAAGTACCGTCATAGAGCATAGTTTCTTGTTCATTAAATTAAATTGTAGATATTCACAGTAATGGGAGTCGGCTTTTGACTTAATTAGTCTAAATTTCTTCGGATGAGACGTTAAACCGAGGTCCTGACTCTCTGTGGTCATTAAAGAATCCCAGGATGTCTTTTGAAAAACGAGTAGGGGTGTGCCCCCGGCATCCTGGCCAAACTTGCCGCTGGCCTACTAATCATCCCCTCATATTAATTAGCTATATCACTCTATCTCCTCTCCACTAATATGCTGGTGTGTGGTGGGCGTTCTGGCGCAATATGGCTGCCGTCGTATCATCCAGGTGGATGCTGCACATTGGTGGTGGTTGAGGAGAATCCCCCCTTTCATATGTAAAGCACATTGAGTGCTGCAGAAAAGCGCTATATAAATGTAACAAATTATTATTATTATTATTATATTATACACACAGTTTCTCTGGTCTGCTTTCTATCTTTTATATAAGCTACTTAGTTTTGTAATGTATATTTTATAAGAACTATGAAGCTGATTACAGAAATTGAGTCCAACATAAAAACCCTGATTATTACAATAATAATAAAAAAAAAAAATGCATAAGGAGGAACCAATAAACTTAAACATCATAGAGCCTCTTATGAAGTAGAAATAAAGAGAGAACTAGATTTTCATTGACACCCAAATGAACTAGAACCTCATAGAAGCTCTAATTAACTATGACTCAATAGAAACTCCAACAAACTCGAATCCCACAAAAGCATGATGGCTGAGAGACTCAATGTTAAAAAGCAAATCAGTGCAGTCAAGTGTTTTCTGGATTTATAGATATTCTGACACTATATAATAATTGTAAAAAGTTTTTTAAGATCATGTTTATCATTCCAGTTTTGTATTAAATCTAAAACAGATTAGACTCAAACCACGACTATACATTTTAGTCATGAATAAACATCAGATAAAAACAATTACAAATATTTTAAGAAATGCTGAAGGATTTCACTTCTGAGTAGATACTGTCTCGATTCTTTCTCATTCTTTTAGTTTTCCTTTCATTGAAGTGTAACGCAGCATAATTCAGCTCCACAGAATCACTGTCCTAAAATTATATATAAAAAAAGAACAACAAGAAGAAGAAAAGAATAACAAATAAATTAAACTAATAACAATTATTGTACAACATATAACAACATATCTATCAATGTTCGTGTATGTTGAGTTTATTTATTTATTTATTTATTGTAGATTTGCAACTTAATCATCGAAAACCCAATCTAACATCCAATCCAACACCCAATTCAACATCCAATCTAACATCCAGTCTAAAACCCAATCTAACATCCACTTTAAGACTCAATCTAGGGCAGGGCAGGGCAGGGCAGGGTAGGGCAGGGCAGGGCTGGGTAGGGGAGGGTAGGGGAAGGCAAGGCAGAGCATTGGAGTGGAACGATGCAGGACTGTTCTGCAACAAGTGCTAGATGCTACAATAGCTGGAGGCCAGCAAATAACATGACAAGAAACTAAATAACTATATAATATTTTACACTTTAAACAAAAATGTTTTAAACAGAATCAATTCTTTTTTTTATTCATTTTAGAAAAAAAAATTAACACAACATACAGTACACGGATCAAGCAAAAGAGAAATCATCATCATCATCATCATCATCATCCTGAATCATTTCTTATACCAACTGAACAAGTACCTGAATGTTTGTCTTCTCTGTGTTTCTTGCACTTCCGTGCTGCATTCTCTCTGAAAAAATAAGAGATCATGTAAATGTGATGATGATGAAGATGAAGGCCCATTTCCCAGTAATTGTGCTGGTAAAACGAAATCAGTGCAATTGAATCTGAATGGAAAATAATGGAAAATAAACACATTTTTATGTGTATTAAATGAATGTATAATATTACACACTTAGTATTAAACACTTACCTCTGAACTGTTGACAGTTTTTCTTTTTATAGAGTAAAACAGCTTGAACAGAGATCAGAATCCAGCACATTACCAGCGACGTCCCCAATGATATCACAAGAGACTTAGAAAATGCTTTTGGGAAAAGAAATGTGTGATATTACCCAGAAAACAGTCAAGTTGTACTTTGGACAATTTTTGTATTGTTTTGTATAGAATTACATAGTAAAAAATAAATCTATATTGAAGAGATTAAATTTCGATTTGTTAACCAAACACTAACCAAATTCTGGATCGTTCTCCAGCGCTACTCGTGTTCCGTTCCCGAAAATGATCTTCCCACACAGAGCCACAGCGCAGTAGTAAGTACCAGTATCATTGAGGTTGAAGATGTTCTTCGACAAGTTGTACACACAGGTGTGTGTAGAAGATTCGCTCTTACACTGAAGGCTGCTGTTGTGATGAGTGTAAATGAGTTGAGGATGGGATTGTGATGGAGCAGCTCTGAACCAGAGCACTTGGAGTTCTGCTGCTCTGCTCTCAGAGAGAACCGAACACTGCAGAGTCACTGATGCTCCTGCAGGAACCGAGTCTGATACACTGCTCTGGAACAATGACACTTTTACATCTTCATCTCCTGCTAAAAAGAAATTAGAATCATTTCTGTCTCAGACAATCTTGATCACTGTGTACTTTGGTAAAGTGGTAGGAAACTGTGGTACCCAAAAGAGATCAGCACAGCCACAGGGATGTGTTGAGAAATATGCAAAACCTCAACACTTGACAGTAATTTGAATCAACCTCGGACCTCAAATCTGTAACACATGCCACTGTTCTGTCCTGAATGTTTAGTATGACCAAATATAATGTTTATGTTCAGAAGAAAGCAAAATACAACCCATTAAAATACACTTTAATAAGAGATGTTTCTGTTCTCAGGGTTTGTTTGAACATCTGAAGAACATTGTTTATTCTCAACCTGGTGTGATTGAACTCAAAGTTAAAGCATTTAAACACCAGAACATGAACTTTTTATACAGATAGCAAATATGGGTTCTTTGAGCTACATATATAGATAATCTGTATATATATATATATATATATA
>MU551577.1:8577238-8611574 GCA_024362625.1 Silurus asotus
TATTATTATTATTATTATTATTATTATTATTATTATTGCACTGTATTCTTAATTTTTTTATTATATTTTAATTTCCTGATGAATTTATTTATTTATTAATGCTTTGGTTTAACACATAAAACACTCACACACACACACACACACACACACACACACACACACACACACACACGCACACACAAAAAAAAATTGGAAAAAAATACCAATATTATTTAAATTGTTTTTAAATTTTGAGATCAAATGTCATTTTAATAAAAAAATAAAAAATAAAAAAATAAACATCTGCATGCATTTTTTTTAGTATTATAATTTTTTATTTTTGTATAAAATCCTAATAAAAAGTGTAATTAAGCAGAAATGTGATTATTTGATTCTTTGTTCATGATCTGATTCTGCTCTGTCGTCTCTCAGTGGTATGATACGCAGTGTGCTGTGCAGGTTGTCGTTTTGGTTTTATTGGCTGCGCAGTGTAAAGCCGTGCGTTCACGTAAACAGGAAGGTACAGCGAGCAGAAACCACACTGAATGTTCCACATCACTCTCAGCTTTCAATTTTCAGGTCAGATGTGTGTATTGTGATGCTGCGAGCTGATGAGCCGTGATGGTTAACAGCTTCTCGTGAGAGTCAGAGCTGTGAAGTGAAAAAAACACACAGACGCAGAAAATGCAGAATGAAACAAAAAATAAAAAATTAATTAATTCAAGTATGTCTGCTGTGTGTGTGTGTGTGTGTGTGTGTGTGTGTGTGTGTGTGTGTGTGTGGTTTCACAAAAGCCTTATTACTAATGTGCCATGTGTATGTGTATCAGAGACTCTCTCCCTGTCTCTCTCTTCCTCTCTCTCTCTCTCTTCCCGCCCCCCTCTCTTTTTCGCTCTGTGTCTTATCATTTTTTTATCTCTATTTTTCTCTCTGTCTGCCCATTTGCTTTTCTCTCTCTATTTTTTTCTCTCTCCAACCATAATTCCTTCTCTATATATTTTAATATTTCTTTTCTTCCTGTCTCTATTTATTCTTTCACTCTGTTTCATTCTCTCTGTCTGTCTGTCTGTCTGTCTGTCTGTCTGTCTGTCTGTCTGTCTGTCTGTCTGTCTGCCTGTCTGTCTGTCTGTCTGTCTGCTTGAATGTCTCAATATCTGTCTGTCTGTCTGTCTGTCTCTGTTGCTTGATTTCTCCCTCTCTTTCTATCTGTCTGTATTCTTTTCATACTTGTTCTTTATTTCCCCCTCTTTGTCTGCCTGTCTGCTTCTCTCTCTCTATTATTTTCTCTCTGCACTGTCACTCTGTCTGCTTGAATGTCTCAATATCTGTCTGTCTGTCTGTCTGTCTGTCTGTCTGTCTGTCTCTGTTGCTTGATTTCTCCCTCTCTTTCTATCTGTCTGTATTCTTTTCATACTTGTTCTTTATTTCCCCCTCTTTGTCTGCCTGTCTGCTTCTCTCTCTCTATTATTTTCTCTCTGCACTGTCACTCTATCTGTCTGTCTGTGTCTTTTATTATTTTCATCTCCATTTCCTTCTCTCTGCCTGCCTATTTGCTTGTTTGTCTGTCGGCCTGTGTCTCTTTTTTTTGTCTTTTTTACCCCCCCCCCCATCTTTCTCTCTCTTTTTCTTTTCATTTCTTGTTTGTGTCTCTCTTTATTCTTTGTCTTTATTTCCCCCTTACTGTCTGTCTGTATGCCTGCCTACCTGTCTGTCTGTCTGTCTGTCTGTCTGTCTGTCTGTCTCACTTGCTCTCTGTCTCAATGTTTCTGATTTGATCTGTAACACTGTACCGCAGATTTCTAACACAATCTAAAATCATTTTTGATTGTTAACACACACTTCAGTGGCTTCAGAATGTGTGTGTGTGTCTGTGTCTGTGTGTGTGTGTGTGTGTGTGTGTCTGTGTATCTGTGTGTCTGTGTGTTTTCTAATAATCAGCTGTAATGCTAAGAGTTGGTGTCAACATTAAACACACCGCTGATGTCCCACATGTCTGTTCATGTGTAAGTGAATAACAGGCGCTAAAGGTTTTCACTCATCCACGTGTCGCTTTAAGATCCTGCAGCAGCTCAAGAACCTGCACTGAACTTCCTGATGGGGCGGAGCTTCTTCAAATCCACCAGATCAAAAGCTCTTCAATTTTTCCTCTCATCAGCTGCCGAATCGCTGCAGGGCTGAAAGATCGTTCTTCATTTGTCCTGATCTCACATCTGCAGGTGCCATTTATCAGGTCAGGTGGTTAAACACACACATACACACATACACACATACACACACACACACACACACACACACACACACACACACACACACTGCGACCCTTTTTGACCCACATATCCCAATATTTTCTCCATATTTTGTTCTATATATCAGCCATAACATTAAATCCACCTGCATTATATGGTGTAGTTCCTGCTTTTGCCACCAAAACATCTCTGACTAGGTTGTCCAGTGGTTCCTGGCACCAAGATGTTCTCGGCAGATCTTCTGTGTAAAATCTGGAGTGATGCTTGTCAAGTTACTCAAAGCATTCCTGAACGTATATCCTGCTTAAAAGTGTTATTACTATGCTAGTCACTGTTATTAGCATGAAAATGCATATCTATTTAGGGGTGTAACTGTAGGGAGTCTGCAAAAGTGTTTAGGTAGGTGGTACCTGTCATAGTAACGTCCCCATTAATACCATGAGCCAATATCAATATCACCCACAGCACCATACTCTCTCCTGCAGAATGACTTCTTCCTGCCTGGGGTGTTTTTTAACTGTTAGTATAATGTGATGCAAAAGAAAATGGGATTTTTCAGACCAGGCCTCATTTTTTTTTTATTGCTTTATGGTCCAGTTCTGATGCCAGTTATTACAATACAGGTGTCATCATGCAGTGTCAGCAGTTTTAATAATTCGCCTGAAATTATAATATAAAATAAAATAAAATAATATAATATAATATAATATAATATAATATAATATAATATAAATGATCCATTTTACACTTTCACATGACCTCAGTATATGAAAGTGTATTAAAAAAAAATGAAAATTTAAAATTAAATAATAATTATATTTTTTTATTTTTATAATAATAATGATTCCATTAATATTGGAAAAAAATAAGAAAAAACACGTATTTGCTTGTTTTCATTTAACAGCATTCATTAACGCATGTATTTAATGTGTAAATTATGATAATCTGAAAATAATGTAGATTTTAATTTATACAAGACAAAAGGAACATTGTGTCAGTTTTATTCGACATTACTGTCACTGGCTCCCTCTAGTGGTTAGTATTGTATTTCCTTGATAGTACAACAGCACATACACACACAAATCTCAAACACCTTTATTCAATTTCTTTGCACAGTTAACTGCTGCTAAACCACCAAATGTTTTCATGTGCAGTATTTTTTGTATTAATATATTGGCAATTTAATTGCATTACCACCCATGTTGTATAATTTCACTCTGTACTTTAAGATATATGTTCGAAATAACAATAAAACAATAAAAGCCACTTGACTTGAGCTACACATTGCTGTGTGATTATAATAAAATAAAAAAGAGAAAATAACCTTATTTTCTTTTAATTATTTTCATGCTTTTTACAGATTTTTGGAAGCAGTTTCTCTTTTTTAAATTTGCATCAGACTACTAAAAAAAACTCTTCTTTCAAACATTTTCTCCATTACGCTTCACTCTGAGCTCACAGATTCCATACGGGAACTTTTCCTTCTTACATGCCTCAATTAGATAAAGATAAAGATAAAACTATAAAAAAATATATTAAAAAAAATATATAAAAAAAGGCCAGACATCAAATCTTTTTCAAGGCCCAGTTTTTTAATGACTATACAAGACCAGTAGAGGGCAGTGTAGCTCCTTTTCAATGAACATGTTTTTGCAAATGAAAAAAGATGAGAGGGTTTTTGTGAAAGCTTTTGTGGGCAGGTTACGGCATTGGACTAAGGCTTTGGACTTTGGAACCCAAAGGGTGTCTGTTCCAATCCCAGCCAAACCAAACTGCCACTCCTGTGCCCCTGAGCAAAGCCCTTAAGCCTATACCTGCTCAGCTGGATGAATGAGATAAATGTAAGTCGCTCTAGATAAAGACATAAATGCATAAATGACTTGATTAGATCAGTGTTACCAAAGTTTTAATGCAAGGATGTTGCATGTTTCAATCCCCAAAGGACCTTCTTTTCTGCCAAAGGTGGATAAATAACTTCAACACTGCCTTTTCTGTGTCCATGTGGTTCAATTTAAAACTCCAAAAACATGGTGGACTGGTGATTGGTATATTTACAGAATGGTCTCATCTGGGTTATTTTTCTAGAATAGTGTTTTATCCAGTGTTTACACTATATCCAACTCCTGCCCAGTGTTCCCATGATTATTTTAACAACACAATGAAATCTCTGAAGTTATATTTAGTGAAGCCTCCGATATCATGGATTCATGCTCTTGTTTGTCCTCCTAAAGGTTTGAGGATTAAATCTTCATTTAATTCATGATTGTATCACGATAGTATCAGCATGGATCCCGACCTGCATCACAGAACGTGAAACTCCCACATTCCACACCTTCACGCCTGTAACCCAACTCAGTATTAATAAGCAGAAGATCCTGCTGGGACTGTGGCTCCTCATTTTCTCACTGCGTTCCTCTCCTAAACTAATACAGCGTCAAACACTGAGTCAACACATACCTCAGTCGTGGCCTTGATTCTCATTCTCACTGCAAAGGAGGTCCGTTTGGAGGAACTAGCATTAGAATATAGCAGGAGATCTTCCAGTCCAAACCATGGGAAGTGTATCTTCATGGAGCTGGCTTTGTACACAGGAGCACCATCATGCTGGCAAAGGTTCGGGTTGTCCTATCTCAAATCAGTGGATTTTTTTGGATATTTCATTTTACCACATCTCGAGAAACCCTATAGAATTGAGTGTCCCAATGTCAGATGTCCCAATACTTTTGTCCTAATTAGATTTTATTTTAATTTTTTTTAAGTTTCCTCATTTAAATAAATAAAACAAAAAAAAAGCAAAGTGAATAAAGGAGACTTTTTGGTCATATTTATTGTTGGAAGGCAAAAACTTTTTCATTAAAAACAAAAAATAATATTCAGACCATCATTTGTTTATTACAAAAATACTATATTAAAATATGCTTACATCAGCACCACAGTGACATCGTAATGTCCATGAAGGAGTAGAGAAAACTTTATAAAACAAACACGAAAAGGCCTTGGGATCTCATTTATCTCCATATTGTATAACACGATAATCTCAACACAAGAACGTCACAAAAAAGTAATTTAATATATAAAAAAAATCTCAGATAAAAAACAAACTTTGCAAATATTGCATGTAAATGCATCGTATGGCTTAACGATTATTCTCTGATTTTTGCATAATCTGGACATGAAAAAACAATCGTAATACTGCATATAATCAGATGAAAATGCACATACTGGAAAATAAAAAGATCAGAACATTAAAGCAAAACACAAGAAAAAGCGACTTTTACTGAAAACAACAACAAAAACAATAAAATCTCCCAGTCTTCACAAAGGAATCACATTAAAAAACAGAAAAACGAGATAAAAATAAAAATAAAAACCACAAATCCACAGTATGGGCTTCTGATATACACTTATTTAAATGAACGTACACACTGTACACAAAACTGCTCATTCTCATCCACGATTCATAGACACCCACATATCACTATAGCGTGCTGTGTTTGTTTGTTATGTACTGAATGTAGTCCATCTACAGAATCTACCAGGGAAAAGGAACCACCAAAGAACCACCACTGACCCAGTGCCTCTGGGAGTAGGATCATTCTCAGTATAATTCTGTGTTTGTGTGAGTGTGTGTATGTATGTATGTTGCTCAGATTCTACCTTGTAGGTTTTCTGTTATCTACCGTTGTATCTATAAGGCTTCTTTTAATGTCTTTCTAGAAAATCTTTGAGTGAAGTTCCATGTAGAACCCTTAGGCAATGTCTCCCTACCTAAAATAATACCCTGAGGAACTCCTAAATACCCTTCAAGAACCATTTTATTGAAAGTGTATGAACACCAGGGAAGAACAGCTAAATGTAAATAGCTGACAGGTTCTAGGTAATAAAATGAAAATGTCACATGTAGACTCCAAACAACTTTCTCATCTTTTCTGCATTTATGAAATATCAAAACAGTTCAGATAGATAAAACAAAAGAATAATAAAAAGATATAGACAGTAGTTTAGTGGTTAAGGCATTGGACTTTGTTTGCAAGTTCAAATCCCAGCCACAACAAGATGCCAATCCTGGGCCTTGGAGCAAGACCCTTAACCCCTTGCTCAGGGGCCCAGGAGTGGCATCTTGGTGTGGCTTGGATTTAAACTCATGACCTTCAGATCCAAAATCCAATTCCTTAACCACTAAGCTACTGACTCTCCTCCCCTTTAAAGAGAAAAAGATTTGTACCTAAAATTTGGAGTTACCATATACCTACCCTGGGGATACATTGGTTAAAGGTTCAATAAAGGATAAATTAAAGTTTTTTTCAGGATTTTACCTCCTTGTTGTACTGGTACTCACTGGAAGACCTTGTGATGCTGAGGTTGCTAAAATCCTTGAAGCATTGCTATACTTAATACAACAGCCACCCAGACAGGGGCACTGCTGAGAATGAAACACCACACAAATAATACCTGGTCAGTAGCTAGTGGTCCCTTTCCTTCTGGTGAAGAGTAATTTCCAGAGATGGACTACAGTCAGTGTGTTTGGTGACTTTGCATTTGGTCTCCAGGACCTTGATAAGTTTCAGGTGTGCAATGGCTTATAGTTTAATACGAAACAATCCAATAAAAAACACACACAAACCATGATTCTTCCTGCCCTGAGAATTTTCAAGGTGAATGTGGCCCACTGGAAGATCTACAGCATGAATATGTTCCACGATTGGCTTTTTTTTCCCTTGAACCTTCCCGTCAGTGCTCAGGCGTAATGCAGTCTCGATCCAGCGTCCTGACCTAAACAGAAGACCCACTGTTCATGAAAAGCAGGCTAGCAGCATTAGCTCGGTTAGCTTATCATTTGAGGCACAGCTAAGCCTGTTAGCGCTGGTAGTGAAAATGCTGGTGTACTTTCCCCTCCACGTGAGCATGCGAGTGTGTGTGCGTATGGGTGTGGGTGTGAACGTCCGTGTAAACCTTGGCGTAAGTTTTTGCTGGGCCACCGAAGCCCGGGGATCCCGTTCCCATAAGTCTGTGGTTGGGGAAGTCAGGGCTGCCCCTGCTGGGAATGCTGGGATCTTTATCAGGACCGTGGCGCTCTCGGTAGGGTGCAGAGCGAGGGGGTAGGGGGCCGTGACGGAGGCGACTATGGCACAACCACAACACGATCGTGCCGACCATGAGCAAAGCGGCAGCTGGGATCCCGATGATCAACGGCCAAGGAAGGCCAGAGTTCAGGTGAGCCGGGGGGACAGGTTTCTCCACGGGGGTATCTGCATTACACAAAATACACACATTGTTAACACAAACAATAAAAAAATATATCAACCAGGACTTGAGCAAAAAATTAGCAGGTAATCAATGAATGGTTAAATCTCTGGGTAGTTAAGAGTATGAGGTGGTATCAAAAGTTTTTAAGACTAATGTTGTAACTGGTGCTATTCTGATCACGTGCGTTTCCACATCTGCAATTTTATCATTGAAAGCAAGTTAGAACAAAGAGCAAATGTGAAATTCTGCATAAAACTGGGCAAATCTGACACAGAGACGTTTGACATGAAATACGGTTCAGTGGCGCTTCAAGAGCACAAAAACATTGCTGGAAGACGACAAAACATCAGGAAGACCTTCAATAAGCTTAACATCTCGGAAATGTGGAAACCATTCAGCAACTTGTGCATGATGATCATCGCAGAACAATCCACACCACCCCACTCGCCAGATTTGTCTTTTGCTGACTTCGCCCTCTTTCTTAAGATGAAGATGCTGCTCAAAGATCACTGTTTTGACACCATTGCAAGTCTCAAAACGCTTTGATACCACCACATCGTTAAAAAATAAAATTATTCGGGCTCCCATGTCTTCAGCCTACCAGGATTTTACACCACTACAAACCATCTCTGTTAAAGTCATTTATACACACCTGAAAGGACAGTGAGGTAGGCACTGCGGAAGTTGTATCCCATAGAATTTGCTCCGAGGCAAATGTACGTGCCAGCATCCTCGTCCCGGGCTTTGACGATGGCCAGTTTGTTGAGATACGAGCCGTCAGGTCGAGGCCACGCCTCTTTGGTGCGCAACACCATGAAGTGCTGACCGCCGATCTCAAGGGTGGTGTTGTAGCGCCGCTCTGTACCTGGCTCGAGCTGCTTCAGCCACTGGATCACGGGCTTCACGTCGCTGTGGACTTTGCACTGGAACAAAGCCGTGCCCCCAAGTTCCACCGTCGTGTTTAGTGGGTGGTTTCCAGTCAGCAAAGGTTTTGCGTTTGTACGCTCTGAAAATGACAGAGCATTTTTGAAACCAGGTCCTCCATAGAATTTGGGCCAATCAAATCATACTTGTAAATTAAATGAACATTTTCATCGCAGGTGTTTTAATTAACAGGAAGTAAGCGTGACATTTCACTCAGTCATTATCACACCATGAACTTACCAATCACCTCCACCGTGTAGGTGGCGTTGATTTGCCCTGCGGTGTTGAATACACGGCAGGTGTAGCGAGAACTGTCTTGTGGCTTCAGGTTCTTCAGAGTTAGGGTCCACTGAGGCCGTTTGGCCCTGGTGGGGGTGGGAATCTGCTCCTGGTCCTTCCACCAGGTAATGCAAGGTGGAGGGTTTCCTGTGGCCACGCAGTTTAATCGCACTGAGCTGCCAACAGGCTGTTCCCGAAAACGTCTGCGCATCTTCATGGGCTGGCTGAAGCGTGGCTTTACTGTGGATACAATTCAGTTCGGTATAATCGGCTCAGTCTATACATTTTGGATTATCCCAAACCAGTTGATTTGCGTTTATTGATTTTTATCTAATTCGAATAATTTAGATCAGTTTTGTTTATTCCTGTCAAAAAATAATAGACTTTATCATTACCCCAAATCAGTCCAGTTGAAGTTGGTTTACTTCAGTTCAGTCTAATTCGCTTTAAATTAAAACCAGTTCATTTTACTTTAATTCAGTTGCATTCATTTCAGGTTCAGGTTTATTTATGAATCAGTTTTATTTAAATCAGGTTATTTTATTTCATTCTAAAATCGTTCACTTTAGCATTACCTAAAATCAGTGCAACTGAAGTCAGTTTACTACAGTTAAATCTGATTCATTTTAATTTAAACCAGTTTATTCAACTCCACTCCAGTTACATTCATTTCAGCTTTAGGGTTCTGTTGAGTCACAATCAAGTCAGTTCATTTCAGTCTGAATGCAATTCAATCATTTCAGTAAACTAAGTGTAGGTTCAGTCAGACCTGTTCAGTTTAGTCTAATCCAAATTATTATATTTCAGATTTTTTTCTAAAGACTCAGTTAAATAACTTGTGAAGTTTAATTCATTTCAGATTAATCTCAGAATCTCGATTACTTAATCCGATTCAGTTCAGGTGAAGTGACATATTTTTAGGAAAGCAGTTCAAGATCTTTCAGTTGAGTCAAATTGTAGTCGGATTGGTTTTGTTCAACTTATGTCACTGCACAGTACAAACTTAGTACACCAAAAATCACTTGCAATTGAATTCATGGCTAAAATATTCAAATTCCTGAGAACTTCTAAAATCTCTACAAGTGCAGTCAGCATCAAACAAGGTTTAATAGAAGCAAGAAGGCCTAGAACAATGAAGTCTTTGTGCACCATGTGATCGTAGATATGATAAGAACATACACAGTGCTGAGATAAGAGAACTGGGATTTGCTCCTGACAATCTCCATCAGATATGAAGTTAACACCAAATCAAAGAATCAAGCAACTCGACAAAGCTGTGTGTGTGTGTGAGTGTGTGTGTGTGTGTTTTTGTGTGTTTACCATATGGCTGCCCGGCTTGATCCACTGGTGCTGTTTGGAGGCAGGGTTCCTCTGCCATTGGAGGAGGCTTGGTTGGAGGCTCAACATTGTCTGAAACACACACAAACCAAAAACATCAGTTCTGCAAAGGTTCTTCCAAAGATGATGGCAAGAAAACAAAAACGTTTAAACAACTTTTAAACAAATTCTAGAAGCTTATGGAACAATCACAGCCATGAGATATACATCAATAATGTACAGTTATAGGTTACAGAAATGCATAAACACACTATATGGACAAAACATTTGGGTTTTGGTGACTTTTTCCAGCTATTAATATCCTTTTTCGCACACTGGTTTATTATAATGTCTACTGTGCAAAGTACACAAAGCCAGCTCCATGAAGATATGTTCTACATGGGTTGGAAGATGCGGAAGATCTACTGCAATCTCCACAAATCTCCACAAAATCTTCCCAGAAGAGTGAAGGTTATTATAAAAGCAAATAAAAATAATGTGGATAAACGATCGTGTGTTAGGTCACAGCACATGTAGCTGGTTCCAACACTACATAAAAAAATACACTCAGTTTTTTATACTATTGCTGTTTATACCAAGACATATGATGCACAGGAGATCATTTCTGCCTGTGGCCATCAAACTCCCTCCGAGTGTTAAACAGCTGCTCCACTATATACTATACTTTCTTTCGGCTTCTCCCGTTAGGGGTCGCCACAGCGGACCATCCGCATGTTTGATTTGGCACGTTTTTTCGCTGGATGCCCTTCCTAACACAACCCTCCCCATTTATCCGGGCCTGGGACCGGCACTAAGGCTTGTGCAACCCTAGTGGCTGGGGTTAGGGTTAGGGTTAACCCAAAATCCATACCTAAATCTGGAATAAACATCTCCTTACATTGGAAATCTGCTGTGCATTGAGCTGTAAACATATAAAACAGCATTCCACTAGCATTATTATTAGGTTGTAATGTGATAGTGTCAAAACTGCTGCAATGGAAAATGAATCAACGCCTTCTGAACAATCAGAGGCAGACACACACACACACACACACAACGACACACAAATAAACACACAGTACTGGATAGCAGTGTTTAGTTCGAAAGCTCATGACATAGGTGAGATTTATTTACAAAGCTGCACGAGTGAGCAGAATCTTTCGTTGTGTAAGAGTGAGAAATGCTGCCCGAGGTGTGTGTGTGTGTGTGTGTGTGTGTGTGTGTGAGAGAGGCTCTGTGGGAACACTAATCAGGCTAAGCTGGTGTATTATTGTAACAGAACTAAGGAGTGAGCAGAGAGCAAACACTGGAGTATTGTTTCCTCTCTCCAGCGTCTATGTTGGTTTAACTCTGAGTGAGAACCAGAGAGCAGAGTTTAACCCCCGACTGCACAAGGCTCAGAGAGCAGCTCTGTGTGGACACACACACACACACAAACACACACATACACAGACTTATACACACACTTATACACACACACACACACACACACACACCCCAAAATACACATGCACGCGCACACACACGCACACACACACTCAACTTAATAAGGAATATATACAAACACCAAAATACACATACACACAAACACACATTGATATAGAAAATACACACACACACAAGTAGAAGCAATACACCTAAAAAAAACCGCTTCTTTATTTATTTACACAAATGTGCCACACTCCTTCCCATATGCAGTCTAAGAGATCTCTCTCTCTCTCTTTCTTTCTCTCTCTCTCTCTTTCTCTCTCTCTCTCTCTCTTTCTCTCTCTCTCTCAAACACACACACACACACACACACACACACACACACACACACACAGGTGAAGGAGCTGCCATGTTAAAATCTCTCCAAGATTCTTTCCATGTCTCTATTTATCCGATGCAGTGTGTGTTTGGTCTAGCTCGGAATACTTCTAGGGGAATTAAGCAGCCGTCCAAAGGCCACAGTCGCCCCACACACCCACACACACACACACACACACACACACATACACACGCTCATACACACACACGTCAGCGCAGCACGTGTCTGCCAATTGTGTGTAAATATGATGAATGCAGATGTGTTATTATCTGAAGGAATGAGCTGTAACTATAGAAACAGCAATTTATTAGCATGGGTTATTATCTGGAGGAACATCGTTACTTCTAGCAGGACGTGTTTCTGGATCAACAGTGCTTTGTTGGATCTGGAACATTTTTTTTGACCAATCAGTGCATGCTGACATCACTCCTCTCGGCCACGCCCCCTCTGTGTTGCTGATTAATGTGTATTTCTCTGTAACAGGGTTGTGTGTTTGATTTACAGTTACAGGAAAATAATCAACTTTATATCATACATCATTACAATGCTATTTACTGCAAACACAGACAGACAAACAGACAGACAAAAAGAAGTATAGATAGATAGATAGATAGATAGATAGATAGATAGATAGATAGATAGATAGATAGATAGATAGATAGATAGTGCTACACACACACACACACACAGACACACACACACACCCTTATATATTTAAGTACTGTCTACTGACATAATTATTACTGTTGCTTATTACCTGCATGTCCGGATGCTACAGCACCTCCAGTGTTTTCCCATATGTCTGGAGTTTCCTCCAGGTTCACCGATTTCCTTCATTCCCCGAAAAAACAGCCTGGTAAAGCTAAGTGACTTTGTAAAACACCGAAACTTGGTGTTAATGAGTGTAAACAAGTTTGTGTGTCTCATCAATTCTTGATTATCCGGAAGTGGCTCTGGGTCCAGCACATATATATTTTTTTTCTTTGTGTATTTACTTTAGATTAAAAACTGTGCAAAATATAATAATAACAGTAATTGCTAGTGGGGACCAAACAGAAAAATTACTAGTAGGGACCTAAACCCTCAAGGCACCTTTCTCTTTCTAACACACACACACACACACACACACACACACACACACCTTAAACGATCAGTTCCTCATTCCGCTCTCAGGTGAGCTCTCGGACATGAGTTACGATCCTGTACCATTACAATTTCTTTCTTTCGTTCTGTTCTTCCTGTTCTTTTTTCCTTTAACAGGTGTTTCATGCCGACTGGGAGCATTTGTTCGAACTCGGTGCTTGAAAAGCAGCTCTATTCAGCACAGGCCTTTACCTCGAGGCGACAACAAACCCGTCATTAGAACTGAAAATAATAGAATCGTTATCAGCCATTGAATGGCTGCCGTCAGAGGCGCACTGCTGGACGGGGGCAATCGTCTCGCCACACTGAAACGCCCCTTTACCCCTTTCTTTCATTAGATCTCTTCACTGTTTTATTCACTCACTCTTTCTGGACAATAAATCAGTCGCCTGCACTGGGGGAATATAATCAAGCAATTTAAAGCTGTTTCAATATAAGTGAGAATTTAACAGAAAAAAAAAACACCTGCTGAGCTTAAAAAAAAAAGAAAAGAAAACGAGTAGCCTGTAGCGACGTGTGAATGAATGAATGATGGGGCGGAAACTGATAGAAGATTCCGACTCTGCATGCCTGACAAGTTTTTTTTCCCCACTTCAAAAGCACTGAGTTACAAACATTTATATTCCATTACAGATCTTTTTTTACCATGTTAATAATAAAATAATCGATTATTAAACCCACATAGACAGACAGACAGACATATAGGCAGGCAGGCAGGCAGACAGACAGGCAGGCAGACAATCAAGCAGACAGACAGACAACGGCTAGACAGACAGACAGACAGACAGACAGACAAACAGATAGACAGACAGCTAGAAAGATTACACTAGATGATAGCGTAGTGCATATTTAAAATGACGTTATATGCTACGCACATACACTAAATGATTAAAAACATGATGTACATGAATAGTGTGTAGTACGTCATTTAGAACACAAATGTGTTAATTCCCGGTTAATGCATTGACCTCAAATCATCATGTCCGCTCACACTGTAAACACAGCTTCAGTACTTCTACAGGAGTTTACAGCATGAACTTCAGATCCGTTCATATGCTTGAATCTTTCACACTGCCCCCTTTAGAGAAAGTGATCATGAGAAGAACTTTGAGGATGGATTTCAACTGAAATTAATATCAACAATCTGCTGAAATGGCTCAGGATCAGGTAACATTTAATAGGTTTCCTTTTGAGTCTGGTTTCTCTCAAGGTTCATGAAGTCTCCGGGAGTTTTTGCTCGCCACAGTCGCCACCGGATCACTCATTAGGGACAAACACACAATTACAAGACACAAACGTACAAACTCTTTTAGAACAGTGTTATCAATGTAAAGCTGCTTTGATATGATGTCCATCATTTTAATTGGATTGAAATTAAGAATATTTTTAAATAATCAGTTTCTTAGCTGGCTAGGTTGTTGCGAACCCTCCTCGTTGATGTCCACTGGGATTTCTGACTATAGAACAGAACTGTTCTATAGTCAGAAGTGTGTAAGTGTGAAAGTGTCTGTAAGTGTGAAAGTGCAGTTGAATTGCCTGAATGTGTGGCAAACAAAACACACGCTGTTGTGGAGGCGTCCATGTTTTCTTAAGGAAACAATGCAACTTAGAAATAATCTTTTTACAAGGCAGCTCGACCGAAGTCTTTGAAGTGCAGGATTTAGTCTACTGTGATACACCGTACATATCTGATTTCAATTTCTTTCAGCACAGCTGTCCAGCTGCAGACGTCAAATATGACGCCCCACCACTGCGGTCTCTGCTTTACCCAACAGACGTTTATAATCCGATAAAGACTTTCGGATGAGTAAAGCAAGGTGTTCTTCGTGACAACGTGAGTCGACTTGTCTTGCTTTAATACGACTCGACGTTTCAAAAGGTTTATGAAAAAAAACTTAATGGACAATGAAAATAAAAACGTTGTGTGGATGTTTCAGTAGACTTCAAGCCCTCTAAAATGGACACTAAATATATGTGTGTGTGTGTGTAGGTGGGTGTGTGTGTTAGTGGAGGAATTGCTGATGGAGACACAGGGTCTAAGGCTGAGGGAAAAGTCCAGGGAGCCCCCAAATGCTCCTCAAGCCCACGAGCGGGTTTAGAAGGCTCTCTTATTATTTTTTCCTTTGGGGAGCAACTTGAAAGTGCTACGCTGTAAAAGGTCTCTTTCTCCATTCATACTGGTGTATAAACACACACACACACACACACACACACACACACACACACACACATACACACACAAGGTCTAGGAGGTGAAAGGAGCAATCAAGAGGAAAAAATCCTGAAATTCCAGCCGTGACGTCCAACACAGAATGGTAGGGGTGGGATGGGGGAAGATTTATAGATCTAATTTGTATTTCATTTAATAATTTACTTTTATTCTTTCATTTTTATATTTTTTTTATGTTTGGTATTTGTGACGTTTTAATGATTTTTTTTAAGTATATGTAACATTGTATATTTATATTTTGGTGTTATCAAATTAATGTGTACAGATTTACAGTATTTAAATAAATAAATAAATAAATACATTTTTCCTTTTATTATTGATTGATGTATTTATTTAATTAATATTACTTAGACTGTTAATGGACAAATCCAGGTAGCAGTAAATCTCCCCATTGTTTATGTAATGAAAGATGTGTCAGAGGAACACATATGGCTGCTGTAGTGGAGCATTAAAAAAAATCATGCTGTCATATTTCTCCTTCTCTTGAGAAAGAAAGCAGAATTTCATTACACAGACAGAAAGAACCCATGCTGCCTGGAAACAGATAAAGGAGCGAAAACCTGAAAAATATCACGGCTATAAAACAAAGGCGCAATTTATTTCCCGGCCAGTTGGAATGAAACATGTTGATAATGTTAAAATTGAGTGTTAATCTGTCAGGTTGCGCTCGCCAGCATTTTTCTCTGTATGCTATCACATAAGCTAGTTTTTCAGAGCGGCTATTTTGCTAGCGTGTAGTCATCACTCGGTCGGCTCAGAATAAGTCATGAGAGTTCTGCGTACGTAGGTACGGATCGAGAGAGAAAGCAGGAAAGTGAGAAGGAAAGATAATTAGAAGGCTGCACGGATCTTTTATAGCACCGTTAGCGGTTAGCAGTAGCAGGCGTGCCGAGGCCTAAGAGGAAATGAGGCTTTTTTCTGGGGTGTTAGTGGGACACATGGGGATACCGAGACCCAAAAAAAGGCCCGGACCAAAATCAGGCTCCTCTAATGACCGGGATCAAAGCTTCTTTAATGTGGAGAAGTGATGAAGGTGGATAATTTGCATCTCCGCTGCGCTCCCGAGTGTAATTAAAACCTTCACTATTTTAGCAGCCCACCCCTTACGAGCCCTTATGAGCCCGTACGAACCTTTGTAAGCTCTCATTATGAAGCAGATCAAAGATTCTTCAGGATTCTCTTACAAATAATGAAAAAGTCTTCTTCGTGAAAAAAGTGAAAGAAGCTTAAAAAAGCCTCTTCAATTATGTAAAAACAATTGACAGCACGCTGCCGTGATGAAGCACCGCTCACAATTCTCAACAGAACTCATGTCATAGCTTTTACAAACAGTAGCTCCTTCACCACTCTGAAACTTTTGAAAATGTCACAAAAATGTGTGGTCTTACTTCAGAGCGCTGGAAACTCCTTCCATAATTCACAAGATACAATGTAAATATCACCAAAACGTTTCTTGTACAAAATACCACAGATATGATCATCTACACGATATGAACAAAACTTTGTGGACACCTGATCACAAGATTCTTATGTATCTTTGAACATCCCATTCCACTGTTAAAACGCTGTTATTAGAACCTCCCGACATTTAAGAAGATGTTCCACAAGATATCTAAAACTCATTTCTCTGCAAGAGGAGACCTGGGGTGCAGTAAATGTTCCATTTTATCCAGTTCAATAAGGTTGCAGATCTCCTGCTGTAGAGCTCCAACCTTATTGATCTTGATGAATTGGAACGTTGACTGAAACCCAGGTACTGATGTAGGTACGGTGAGGAGACCTGAGTTGCAGTCAATGTTTCAATTCATCTAGTTCAATAAGGTTGGAGATCTACACTGGGAGATCTTCCATTCCAATTTCAAGATTGAAAGCATATATTCATGGAGCTGAAATTGTGCACTGGGATATTGTCATGCTAGAACAAGTTTGAGTCTCCAAGTTCATGTGAAGGAAAATTCCATGGTACTAGATCCAAAGATGTCGTATACAATTGTGTGCCTCCAGTTTTGTGGTAACAGTTTGGAGAACTGCATATGGCTAAAAAAATCAGTTGTCCCAATACTTTTGTATATAGACCTATATACTGTAGTGTACTTTTTACAATTTTGCCTCATCAGATTCAACAATTCAAGCTGAATAATACAATAAAAACTGTCTGGAAACGAATAGCATAAATGAGCTCGAACTACCGCATGGAAATTTCTGCCTTTAATCAGATTTTCTGGGACTCTTCGTGCCGCTACGGCGACATGGACAGGAAGTGCTCCGTGCCTCACTTCCTCGTGTGTCCTCACGCTTCTCTGCGATTGCAAAAACCGTCTTTGTAGCTCTCAGTTCAGCTTAATTTCATGCGAGGCCTGAATGTTTTCAATTCCACCGAGCAGCCTTTCATCTCTGCCTGTTTTTTTTCTCCGCGCTCTTTCTTCTACTCCTCGCAAGCATGAATTCATTTGCGTCCATATGCGCGCCTGCTTTGAACTCGCCTCGACTCTTTTTCTGCACCACGGAGGAATAAAAACAAACAGGCTCCGGTGGCGGAGCTGCGTGTCACGCTCGTGAGCCGGCCGTAACGAGCGACTACCTCGCTGTCGAAAGCGCTCGGGGTGTGATCAAAGCTGGCACGTGTTCGAGTGTTTGTAGCACTTACGGCTACAGTCGTGTTATTAACTATCGCCACCTATCTGCCAGAGAGAAAAGAAAAAAAAAAAGAGAAGGAAAATAAACGGATGACGAGCAGTCGTGGAAAATGTGCGCAGACTAAACACAAACCTGCAGTCTGATGCTAGCCAGCCGTAACTCTGCTACATCACCACATGCCTTTCGGATTAGCGGAGCTCGACGGTTTGAGTGGTAAAGGTTATGAGCATGCACACTTAACTAATATCAACACTAGGAGCCCTGTCAGGCCTCCATGTCCACATCCACCCCATCTGATACCATCTAGGTGGTACGGTTCAGGCCTTGCCATGCTCTTAAACCTTCCCTGTGGTCCCCGACTCAATCCCTCCCATGGCAGCCTCGGGGAGCATAATTTTTGCACAATTACCCATTTAGGTGAAGAGGACGTGGGCTAAACTGCAACACATGTAGCTCTCGGCCTGCAAACAAAGAACAAAAGGTGGCTGCTGGAAGCCTTCCACCTTTACCTCAATAAAAAACACTAGCCAAACCAATTGGGCTATGCAGAAGCCACAATCTCCTCACTGTGTCTACACACACACACACACACATTTATACACACAAATGATGCACTAAAGACACATGTAATTGGTGAAATAGTAGAGACTGAGGAACAACCCTGGCTTTATCTCCTTAAGATTGTACAATTGTGCGTTTGTGTGAGTGGCGTTCAAATGTCCATTTCAGTGTATTGTGCTATTGCAAATGTAAAATTATGAAAGGAAAAAAAACAGATAGTGTAAAATGCTGTAAACAAAAATCAATAAATAAATCAGTATTGGTGTATATACACTATATGAAAATCGGGACACGTGATTTTTCCAGCCATATGAGGTTCTTCCTCAAACCTTTAATACAAACATGGACGTATACAACTGTAGTGATAGGAGGATTGAATCATTTCAGTGACTCGGTTCTTTGAAATCTTTTTTGACTTATTTAGTTCATTTAGATTTTGCAAAAATGACAGATTACCGTTTAAAAAAAATTTCGTCTTAGTCACATGAAAGACTCGATTAAAATGAACGAATCGATCATGAATGACCATCACTACACAATTCTTTGAATGTGGTAGGATGACATTTTCCCTTTCACTTGAATTAGGAGAGCCAAACCTGTTCCAGGATGAAAACGCCACTGTGTACAAAGCCAGCTTCCTCAAGATCAGCATGCCATGGGTTGGAGTTGAAGTTCTTGAGTGTCCATTGAAAGATCTCTGACCTCAACCCTAGTGAAGTTATATTACTAAATGAGTTGTTAAGAATGCACATACAAATCTTATGGTCAGGTGTCCACACTTGTACTTGATGCATGATCTGTTCAGCATTGAACCATGAGGTGGATGAGCTACAAGAAGACTAAAGCTTTATGTTCTGGATCTGTTCTGGATCTGTTTTATGTTCTGGATCTGAATCCAATAGATCATCTTTCAGGATGTGGCAGACCAGAAGAATTGTGGGAGAGATTAAATGTTTTTGTCCCACAGGTGAAAAAAGTCTATGGGTTTGTTTCTGTCGCCATATGGTGACCTTTTAGCCTATAAAAGTGGGCTACTGTTACACTCCCACCTGCACACGTCTGCTGTGGGGGGCAGGGTTTGAGAGGGGGTGGGTATTTCAGAGGTATCTGTTTCTCTAAATAAAAAAAGTTAGTAGTTAAAACATTTTCTATTCAGTATGTAAGCATTGGACTGCTAATCCATAACATGAGGGTCTATAAGTCATCACTTGCTTCATTCGTTCTGAAAGAATTAATTTATTCATTCATCTGCAGCAAGTGCTTTCTCCTCACAATTGATCCAGAGTCTATCCTCGGTACACTGAGCTCAATGCAAGCAAATATTCAGTATATGCTATTTACTAGGGGATAATTACAATGTGATAGTACATTGAGCTAAAATCTTGTTTGCCTCTGCCAAGATGTTCACCAAATATTCATTGTGGAGCTTCTACAAGTTGCGGAAACCACCCTATCTGTCAGTATGCGGTGGTATCAATAAGTTTGTAGACTGATTGTGTAATTGGTGCTATTCTGACCACTAGCGTTTCCACGTCTGCGATTGTCACAGACAGCAAGTTAGAACAAAGAGCAAATGTAAAATCCTGCATGGAACCATAGAGATGTTTGCCATAACATACATTACGGTTGACATACGGCGATGCTGCAACAAATAGTCTGAGGTGTTTTGAGCTGTGTTGAGTTGTGACTCGCACTTTAAGAGCGGAAGAACATCACTGGAAGATGACAAGAGATCAGAAAGGCTTTAAAGAGTTCAACGTCAAAACCATTTGGCATCTAGTGCATGATGGTAGTCGTCGAACAATCCACACGATCTCACTTCTGCACCCACCCTACATGCCAGATTTGGCTCCTGCAAACTTCGCCTTCTTCCAGCTTCAAAATTTAAGTTTTGAAGATCCGGCACGATTCACAGTAGGTGCTTGATCCGCTTCGAAATGAAGACCTTAGGACACATTCCAGAAGTGGCAAAAACGCTGGATTACTGTACACTGTATTAATGTGCAAGGGGACTATTTTAAAGGAGATAATGTGTAACAGTAAGAATGGATCATTACATAAAGATCTGCCATGAAGGGGAAAATATTAGAAAGCCTCTCTAGGGCATATTTCAGACTAAACCTGTTGTTTAAGTCTGTAAGGTTTAAGTGCAATAACGAATTACATTTGCTTCTTTACTGTCCACCACTGCAAACTCGAATTCTTATACAAATGTTAAGAAAGTATCTACAGCAGCAGACTTTTCGTCAGTGGTACATTTTGTCAGTGGAAGTGGTACCTCTGTTGATAAGATGTTTTTACATTTGATTAAAAGGCTCACATCTTCAAATCTTTCCACCACCAACCTACTACTGCTGGACTCTTGAGCAAAGCCCTTAACTGCTCAGTTGAATAAACACATGAGAAAATGTAAGTCGCTCTCGATAAGGGCATCGGCCAAATGCTGTGACTGTAAATGAAAGGATTCTCCAGTGTAGTAACAGCTACAGGTCTTCAAGACATCTAGTTTTTAAACACCAAAACTATGTAAACTATATGCAGAAGCTGCATTAGTTTGGTCAAAGAAAAGTGACCCTGGTCGAGGAATAATGTTTCATAAAGATGGTGTAAAATACTTTAGCTCCTGTAGTCGAAGGACAACACAATAATTCACTTCAGCATGCTAATCCAGACGTGGACTTGTTGTCCTCCACCAGCATGGTGCATCTTGTGTTATTCTATCCCTTTTACCATGTCACAATAAAAAAATCCCCGCTTAGCAAAGAATTTTTCCGATAGTTGGGACTCAAGACTCAAGAGGGAACGTTTGACCTCCGGATGCTTGTTGACCTTCTTGTCGACCATTTTCGGGTTCCTTTGGAGCTTAGGGATGAATCAATCACCAAGTCGTTAAAACTGTAATGTCCGAGAGCCTCCAGAGCTTTCACCAATCTCTTAGCCTTCCAATTTATTTCTCTTTTAAAGGAGTGATACTGTACTTCAGTTGCTGGTTGGAAAATGCTTTTCTTTAGTATAGATAAATATATATATTTTTGGTAGCCTACAAGCTGTGGATCACCAGTCACCAACCTTAATTATCTTGTTCACGTATCTGTACTTTACTGAAGTATTTCCATTTGGGGAGACTTTAATTTCAATACATTACAAAAAAGTCAAATATCTACCTTTTACGTAACTACTGTACCTTTTACTTTCTTATTTATTTATGAGGATAAAAATGTAACTAGTCAAACACACAGCAATCTGCCAGTCATGGTCAAGCACTCGCTCTGTTGCATAGACATAAAGATCAATAACAAGCAGATCATTTTGAGAGGAAAATATGATGGAAGAAACTCCTGACTCGAACCTGCCACAACACCCGTGGCCTTTTTTGTGCGATTTCCTTTTTTTTTTTTTTTTTTGGAGTAGTTGAATAGAAAGTTTTGGGCTTGTGATAATTTTGGCAGAAATCAATCAGTGTTTGACTCGTCAGTATCATGCTATTAATAGATTGGTGTGCTAAGAATAACACTCACGTCTTTTCACATAAATTGAGTTGATAGCAATACATGGCAATAAATGATTAATAAACCAGGACTTTGAATACTTGTCATATTTTACATCATATACTGAAGCTCAAGCAAAAGTATGTTTTGTATGGTACTTCATCCACCACTGTGAGTTTAATATAGGAGAAAAACTGAAGAACATCTGGAACTAAAAGTGCCATAAGTATTGACCACATGCGTATTTATAACACAAGTTAATAGCGGCATTATAAAACCTGACACGCAGCTGGAACTCTGCGATAACGCTCATTTCTATTTCGCAGCCATGGGCCTTCAGCGCTGGTGTGTAATCGCTTGATAGAATAACACGTTTCTGTTTACAATTGCAGCAAAACGACGAGGCAAGATGAGGAGGACAGAATGTGAAGTGTGGGATTGAGTTACGGCCATTACCTCACTCCGGTCTTAACGCCGGGACATAAAACCCAAACCGAGACGGAGAAATATGATCATATTTCATGTTAATGTTGCACGGCTTCACACCAAAGTACATCCCAAAATGCACAGATTTGTTGTGGCTGCAATAGAACAGAGGCGAACAAACAAGAGCTGTGTCTCTGCATGCACAAGCAAGAAAATGATAAGAGCTCATGACAAGCGCTATTGAATGTCACCCGAATTCCTCCGTCCTGATTTAATCAGACACGCAGCGGACTTCCCCGGCTGCGTCTCGTACAACGCGAATTAGCACAAAGTGTCTGTTTCAAAGGAGGAGCCCGAACAGACCACCTGCTCAGAAACGTGCCGAGATAGACATCTCCTGGAAACCGAGGAGAAGATCGTGGCGATAACGCTCAGGTTCATCGGAACTGTCAGACAAAAGCTTCTTTAGTGAAATACAATTCTCATCATGTAATAAACAATTATGTAATTGCGAAAATACAGTTCTTTAGCGGGAAACAAATGTAATAGGATTTTAATAAAAATCATTTTTATTTATTTAAATGCTTTAAACATGCACTCGGCATCGAAAGTCTAATTGCTGCAGACCGTCTTTTATTTGCTATCGGAAAATAAACTTGTACAATTCATGATTAAATGGGCATACAGTAAAGCTGTTAAATCCTCAATTCTGATTGGCCCGAATCAGAATACATTTACATTTTGAGTATTTGACAGATGCCCTTATACAGATTGATTTTTTAATTTATCTCATTTATACAACTGATCCTGGTGTAGAGGGTCTTGCTCAGGGGCACAAGAGTAGTAACTGGGATTTAAACTCACACCCTTTGGGATCCAAAGTCCACTGCCTTTATCACTAATCCAACTTCCCCTACACCAGACTTTTCCAGCAATAGTTAAAAATGGTCCTTGAATGCAGTTGCATGAAACTTTCCCTTCCCAAACCTTTTGGAGACCTTTGGAATAAATATAAACGCTGACAGCACCCCAGGCCTCCTTACCTCATCTACATCAGTACCAGACTTTACTAACATCCTTGTAGTTCATTGAATCTCCACAAATCTCCATAAAATCTAGTGGAACATCTTCCCAGAAGCCTACATGTGTGTGTAGTGTGTGAGATGATTATGCACAATGCCACAGCTGAACCTTCGTCCACACACACACACACACACACACACACACACACACACACACACACACACACACACACATGCACACAAACAAGACCTGCAACAGTAAATCTGCCTCAGTTTAGTATGTGTTTGGAGCCACAGAACCACACACAAACACACACACACACACACACACACACACACACACACACACACACACACATGCACACAAACAAGACCTGCAACAGTAAATCTGCCTCAGTTTAGTGTGTGTTTGTAGCCACAGAACCACACACAAACACACACATACACACACAAACACACACACACACACACACACACACACACACCAGCTCCTAATGTGACCTTTGTTACTGATCCTGTCGTTTTTTACAGTTAATGACGGCAGTAAACCTGAGACGTGTAATACAGTGGGAGGCCTGCGCCATAACTCTGGGCTCCTCAGTCCACTCAGGGAGAAAACCGGAAAGCAGCAGGCAGCCATGACACCCCATAAAGGAGGCCAAAATAAACACAATAAATGGATGGACAGAGGGGGGGAGGCGGGGCTTAAACATGGCATAGCTAATTCTACACCTTCAGAAATGAGAGGAGGAACAGCTAAAGTTTTGTGTGTGTGTGTGTGTGTGTGTGTGTGTGTGTGTGTGTGTGTGTGTGTGTGTGTGTGGGTGTAAATATTAGGATGGAATTCCCACATTGTACAGTGAGCAATAAAGCGGAACAAACACTCTGTCCATACACACATTTAACATCTGCACACACATAATATCTCATGACAACCTAACACAACACACACACACACACACACACACACACACACACACAAACAACCTCAACTCATATGTACAATCTCTACAATTTTACACAAATACACACCACACACAAACAATCACACATTTATTTTACACTCTCAACATCGTCAGAACATGCAACACATTTTTATCTTTTCAACTCCTACCAAAAACACACAATACTCCCTAAAAAACAACTTCCTCTTAACTGCACAGACAAAACCACCTCCTGATCCACCCAACAAACACAATGCAAACACACGTAATGCTCACAGACATGCACAAACGTTCACCACACACAGTTTTCTTTACTTTCTTCAACCATTATTATCACACACCAATCTAAATAAACACACACCAATCTAATAAACTCAATGATCTCAACAGACAAGACTACAAATCAACAACTTCTGACTAAAAACGTACCAAACACTCTTTCCTCTGTCTTTTATTCCAAACAGAAGTAGTATTATTTATGTCTCCATCTGTCAGACATTTCTGGGATGAAATAATGAGCAACGTCTAAGTTTACACACCTCATAACCATCCGCAGGTATCACGAGTGAGGTAAAGAAGGTCCTTCTTTGTTCCCTGGTCTTCGCCAATAAAACGTTGCGTCAAAGCAACACAGTGCTTCTCACATCCACAGCTGGATTTCTTTCCCCCTTTATCGTTTAATGTTGCGTACATGAACCCGTGCGCTATTAAACACGAGAACTTCCTGAGCCACAGTTGCTCTTTTGTGAGCTACATTACGACTTCAGGCTCCTGTGTGGCAGCTGCTGAATTGGATGCTAATCCAGCATGCTAATGCCCTACATCAGTCTTAGACCCAAAACAACAGCAGGCTTCGATTAAGCTCGAGTGACAGCTGCAGGCCGAGGAGCAGGAAAGCAAAAACATTATAATTTATATTATACTAGTGGAACAAAAGCAAAAGTCAGTCTCATGTAATCACACGCTAGGCTAAAACATGACATTATTTGTATTGGTTTAGTTGAGCAAATATTTAGAGATGTAATCGAAATTTAGTTGGAGAGGCTTAGATCCTTGGAAATAGTAGAACATTAATTATTAGGGTAGTATAGACCTGCCTGAAATACATACATATATATATATATATATATATATATATATATATATATAATTTTTTTTTTTTTTAAGTTAAAGAAAGTTGCTTAATATTTCTCACATATATATTACAGTACAGTGACCGAAATAGCCATGATGCAACACCCCTGGAGCACAATCAGTTAAGGGCCTTATGGAAAAGGGCCGTATGGGAAAGTGGTAGCTCAGTCGTTAAGACTGTGTGTTAGTGATCTGAAGGACGGTGGTACAAGCCCTGGTATCATCAAGCTGTCACTCTTGGGGCCCTTGAGCAAGGCTCTTAACCCTCTGTGCTCCAGAGGCACTGTATCATGGCTGAGCCTATGCTCTGACCCCAGCTTTCTAACATTATTAAGATATGAGAAGAAAGAATTTCACTGTGCTGTAACGTACATAAAGCATGTTTGAAGTAACACAATCCTGACCAGGTGGTTACTAAGGATGAAGAAATAAAAGCTGCAAATCTAGCGTACAATGACACATGTCAATAAAATAGACTTTGTACCATGAGCTTTATATTAAACATTCTGCTCACCCACATGTGGGCAAGACCTCTTGCTAAGGCACTTTTTTTCCCGTCTAGCCGCTAGTCTATTAATGTACAACCTTAATCTTAATAACATGCCATGTAAATGTTTTAGCTAACTATTATATTTGTATTTGTTTTAATTTAGAATGCTGTTCATTTTTAAAAAAAATGTCTTCATATTTTATTACACTATGTTCATTTCTTACTGATGACAGTGAGAGTAAAGTTGAGGGACACGCTCCCGAAGCCATTGGCCGCCTGGCACACGTAAACTCCAGCGTCTTTGGCTTCTACGTTCTTGATTTTAAGACCGTGGGTCAGAACACGGTAACGGCTCCAGCCAGCATTGACGTGTCGTCCGTCTTTCGTCCAGACAAGTATCGGAGGAGGGTTCCCTTCCACGGGGCACGGAAGGCGGATATTACGACCCAACTGTGCGATCTGCATCTCCTCCACAACGCCACTCACCCATGGAGGTCCTAAAGCCAAAAAAGAAATGGTACAACTATTACAATCAAGGCAAACTCATAACATTTAACCAAATCTTGAAATCAGTAATGACTATTGGGTCAAATGAGTTCTGGACCCCATTAACCCTTGACAGGGTATTTCTACAGCTCAAAACTGGATTTTTGACAATATTGAGGTTTAAATTGAACACATCAGCACAAGAAAACTACTCACAAAAAGGCAGCGACTATAATAACCATGCTAATTGCTGGCTTCCGTGCCTTTTCAGCGAGTTTTTTCATTTCAGCCCAAACCAGCCCTCAAACCATAAACGAACATCAAATGGAATGCACCTTAATAGGTAAATAGGGCTTTATTACAGTATATTTGACATGATTTGCCTGCAGATGGAATGTCTGGGTAAGGTTAGGAACAAATCTACAACAAACCAGCCTCCTGAATAATCTGAGTATGATTTGGGCTTCAATCACATCACACACTTTCGTTTGTTTTTTCAAGGTGACTTGATCATGCAATGATAGCACAGAAGCTGGAGAGGTGAAAGACCTTGCTGAAAGAAATATGTACAAACTCCTTAAGTCCTTAAACAAGCTGTAGCTAATTTGAAAATCCCAAATTTAGCAACATGTTTTAAGAAACACGTTTTCAAAGCACTTAAGCTTACGGTTCTGTCTGGTTTTCATGGCCTTGGTGTACACAAGGCCCTTTTTATACCTTTTCTCTCAGCCTGCTAGTGGAGACTCCCATGAGGACCAGCTTTCCATTTCCTTTGGCCCACTTGAGCCGATTCACTCTCATTCATGCCTGGCACAGTAACATCCTGTTGCCTGCTTCAGAAACTACCCCAGCAACCGAAGATGATGGAAAATGGAAAAAAAAAATACGCAAATATTCCAAATGATTTTCATTTTCCTTTAGCTCCCTTCGGATTTTTTTTTTACTGCAATGAAACGTTTTCACCTGAAACCACTGGTCATTTTCCAGGAACATGCCATGAGGGCCAAGCGAGAGAAAAGGGGGTATTGGTGCTGGAATTACATTACGGCCACATTCCTGAGGGTTTCACAAAGAAGTCCTTACTGAAAATTATTACTTTGTGTTTTTAGAAATGTTTATCCAAATACACCAGGGATAGACGGTCAAAACACAACAGGTGTGGCAGAAAGTGAAAACAGGAACATCGTCGCTCAGCCAGTGTGGCAATTTTAGGCAATTTGTAGGTTAATGGGATGGTTTGGCACCTTGGTGGTGCTGGGATTAAAAACCACAACCTTCCCATCTGAAGTTCAACATTACTGTGCAGGATTTAGGATTAGAATTTAACTATTCAAGAGATTCAGCTATTAAAAGTGTAGCAAGATGTAGGTTAACAAGATGGTTTGGCCCATAATCAAGATCTTGTTTATTCTTGATTTATTGCCAATGTGTCTTTTATCAACAGAGTCACAAGGAAATAGGAAGGCAATTGATGCCCTGGGTCATTTTAATAGTGCAAAATATTTGCCCAGCCCATGGTTTCTGGATGGAAGTTTGAAGTTTGAGAATTTAGAACAAAAAATGAATAGTTTGAAGGAGAAGGCAGTGTTGGACATCTGGTAATGTTTAAACAGCGATGTTAGGAAGGATGGCCAAATGTGTGTCATCAAGGTGGATTTAACTGTTTAGGATTTCGATTCAGATTCAGCTGTGCAGAATTCAGATCTGACTTTTTAGAATTCAGATTCATATGCTCATTAGCGTTTACATTTATGCCATTTGGCAGATGCCCTTGGCAGACGTCCTTATCCAGAGCGACTTAGCAGTTGAGGGTTAAGTGCTTTGACCCAGGGGCACACCTTGATGATGTTTGGATTTTAACTCACAACCTTCCAATCAGGTAGGTACTATTCAGGATTTAGATTGAACTATTCAACAGCAAATTCAGATCCATCTATACAGGGAATTCATCTATTAAATTTATGGTGATTCAGAGTGCACCAAAGTTTTGAGTGCATGCAAAATTTCCCCCAATACATCACATTTACAAAGATGAACAATTAAAATACACTAATTGAGCATAACATTATGACCACCTGCCTAATATTGACTGGTCTGTGGCGACAAAGCCCCACATGCGCAGTGTATTCTGATACCTTACTTCAGAACCAGCATGAACTTCTTAAGCACTTTGAGCTACAGGAGCTCGTCTGTTGGATCGGAGCACACGGGCCAGCCTTTGCGTATCAATGAGCCTCGACCCTGTCGCCAGTTCACCACTGTTCCTTGGAGCACTTTTAGTAGATACTGACCACTGCAGACGAGGAACATCCCACAAGAGCTGCAGTTTTGGAGACGCTCTGACTCAGTCGTCTAGACCTCACAATTTGGCCTAGTCAGTGTTTTTCACTTCACCGCTCATAATGTTATAATGTTATAATGTGTAAATCTCACTTTAACCTATCTGGTTTCCCTTGACAACAAAACACATCAGAGAAACCAAACATGCCTTGATGCTGAAACCTTAATTTCTTTACTGTCTTTTTTACTTACTCCTCCATCTTGAATGTACCTCCTTTGGGTCAGTAGATTAAACTTTTGCAGCAAATATTTGAGGAGCTACAAAGCCTTTTACAGGACAGCATGTTTATTCAGGACAGCTGAAAGTGATCTCGGATTTATCTTCCCTGCCATTCTCACATAGGTTATTAATTTCTGAAAAGGCTTTTTCCCGTCCTCTTTTATCTCCGTCCACCACCGCAATGCTTTACAGAAAAAGAGATAGAGTGTGTAGTAAGCAGGCCACGTGTATTACAAACCCACAATGTTGGGAATATGCAGAGGGACAGATTTATATGCTGCTTTTGTATTTCTTTGGAAATGTAATGTTGAAAAAAGGAGACACACAGAAGACTTGCTTACCGTCATTTTGAATTTAAAGCTTTCTTAAGCATGTGTGTGTGTGTGTGTGTGTGTGTTGGGGGTAAGTAACAGTGAAGCTTCCATATGGGCACAAGCATATGGAGTACCAGATATCACTTAAAAGCTCCCCAGCATGTCAGTCGTCTTTGTTTCAGACATCTTGATACAAGTTTGTGATTTCTGGGGAGAATTTATGGACACGAGGCCCCCAGACTGCTGAGCTTTGAAGAGCGAGCAGCCTCAGAACCTTCACGTTGATGTCCCAGAGAGAGCTTCAAAAAAGCTTGACAGCTCGCTGCTCGGATAGACGATGGTCTATGATGATGGAGGAAGTGGTGTGACCATCAAACACTTGCAAGCAGGCCGAGCGAAGATGAGTGTGCGACTAAAAGAGAGATGGAGATGGAAAGAGCGTTCTGGTTGCCCCGTGCTGCTAGAACCCTTAAAGCTACACCACAGCTGCTGGAAATCTGCTGAGCAGAAACTGTGACTAAACACAGATTTTTAAAGGATGTGTGGTTATAGAGGCAACAAGCTGGTGACCCTGCCACCTGCTTCACTATAAAACTGTAAGCAGAGGTTTAAAAGAATGTAACTGAAACCCGAATTTATAGACTAAACGTGAGAACTGATAGTCATTAAGTTTAAAAATATACTTTAGGCCTAAAAGTTCCTTAAACTGCCGAGCCATGAGGTAAAACATTTGCTCGTAAACAGGAAAATGAGCTGCAGGATCCATACAAGGGTTTCTTAGATGTTTCCTGATTTGATTAACTGTTCCAGAGATGAACTAGGAGATGCTCATCATAGAACCTATGAAGGTTCCTGGAGAAAAGGATAAACAAATGTTTTCAAGCTAATCTTATTTGTTGACCTTTGCCCTGAAAGTTCCTAGTTTCTGGTATGATTAACAAGATTCTATTTGGAGTTCTTCAGATAGACACTGGTTTTAGATTATGAAAAGTGAAAATGAGCAAAAACTGTTTCCATAGCAACTATAAGAGATTTCCAAAACCAAATTCTAGTTATGCAAAACCCTTTTTTTTTGTTTTTATTAATTTTCAGGTGTTTTTAATTAAACCACAAACAGTTTAACAGATGGAACATTTGCATGGAAATGAGTTTATACTCCATACTATGCTCGAAGTAGCACCTTAAAAGGTTCTGTGTCTTTTAAGCTTTGTCTACACTAATCTGGAAACATTTAAATACGATTCGTTGTCCAAACTGCAAGCTTTGAGCTGGAACTTCACCTTCAGGAAGAGGGTCAAATCTGGCAAGTATCTCTCCGATGATCGTTATGCACAAGTTGCCGAATGGTTTCGACATTTTCTTGAGTTGAACTCATTGAAGGTCTTCCTGATCTCTCGTCGTCGTTCCAGTGATGTTCTTCAGCACATGAAGCTCTTGAAACACCTTACAGCATCGCCGTATGTAAAATCTATGTCATATCAAACATCTCATGTTCTATTTTTCTGTCTATGATGATATTGCGGTAATGCACATTGTCAGAATAGCACTAGTTACCATTAATCTCGAAACGTTTTGATACCACCTCATATACGGTCATTACATTGCATGGTTTTATGGAATGTGTCGGCTAAACGCTGGCATGATGCCTCCCACTAATTCCTGTGCAGATGAAACAGAGATAACAGCCTCAGCCAATCAGGAGCCACAGCTTAGTAGGTCATCACAAGGTTGATCTTGTGGCATCATGTGATTTAGTAGCGTCACGCCCCTCCTCATCCTCCTCCTCCTCCTCTTCCTCTGCTTGGCTCCAATGTGGTTGTATACATAGTGGATTGTGTTTATTTTCAGTGATACATCAGTTAGACCAAACACAGCTCATGCCTTTGGAATGTGGCTCCTTTATCTCGGGGTGATAATACAGACAACTGATGCCTGTGATTGTTTGCGCTGATGCTCAGGCTATGAATCTCAGCATGGGGTCAAGGCTCGGTAAACATTCAATCCTTCAACTCTGCTGGCACACTGAGCTCCTGGGTTCTGCCTACTCATCTCTGCATGTTTGGTTCTGAGGACTTTACTTTGATTTACCATTGGGGACAAGTAAACTTTAACAGCTTGCCCTAGTGCAACACTAATCGCATATGGGACTTGAACTTCCAAAATGCACTAAAGAAATCAGATCAGAATCAGAAAACCTGTTCAATGGTCAATACTCCTGATCTCATGACCACGGTGAGAAACCTGAGTTCCAATTACAAAAGCCTCATTCTTTGGTTACTTCATTTTTGCATAAAGGGCTCCATGTTGGATTTTGAAACACATTCAGAGAACCCTTGAGGAACTTTTATTGAATAGTGCAGTTCTCTGCAAACTGAGACACCAGGCTGAAGATGCAGTCGTGATGGATCTTAGTTTGACAACTGGAGCAATGAAAAAAGAAAGCTCTGGAGATCTCCTTTCATCACCAGCTGCTTTCATTCATGACTTAAACTGAGGGAGTGTGTGCATTTTATTTAAGGAGTGTGAGTGTGCTGGACTAAAGGAGTGTGTGTGTGTGTGTGTGTGTGTGTGTGTGTGTGAAGCGGTGTGTGTTTCTGGTGGACTAAAGCTGTGTGTGTGTGTGTGTGTGCGCTGGACTATAGGAGTGTGTGTGAGATGGAATGAGGGAGTGTGTGTGCTGGATTGAGAATGTGTGAGCTAGACTGAAGGAGTGTGTTTGTGTGTGTGTGTGTGTGTGTGTGTGTGTGTGTGTGTGTGTGCGTGTGTGCGTGTGTGCGTGTGTGTGCTAAACTGTAGGCATGTCAGTGTGCTGAACTAAAGGAGTGTGTGTATGTGCTGGATTGAAGGAGTGTTAGTGCATTAGACTGAAGGTGTGTTGAACTGAGGAAGTGTGTGTGCTAGACTGAAGAAGTGTGTATATACGTGTGTGTGTGTGTTTGTGTCGACTGAAGTGCTAGAATTCAAGGAGTGTGAGTGCTGGTCTGAAGGAGCATGAGTTTGCTGTGGCGTGTGTATGTGTGTATTAGTGTGTGTTGGCATGATGGAGTATATATATGAACTGAAATAGTGTGTGTGTGTGTGTGTGTGTGTTTGTGTGTGTGTGTGTGTGTGTGTGTGTGTGTGTGTGTGTGTGTGTGTGTGTGTGTGTGTGAGTGCATGCTGGACCAAATTCCGTTTCTCTGACTGGCTCAGCTTTGTTACTACTCAGCATTTCAGACCTGCTGCTGTGAAACACAACCTGTGACTCACTCCAGCTCATGATAGCACCCTATATACCTTCCTCCTGTAGACCACCAGGGGTTGGACCACAGGGAAAAGTGGTAAGTGCCAACCTGGTCTCATAAACGCACCCACCGCCTGGCAGGGGCACGAGGCAATTGTGGCTAAACCGGAGCTCCAGCCGAGTAACGAGCACCTGTTTATTAACAGCATTATTCACGCGAAAGAAAAAACCTGCACCAGGGGCAATCACACGCAATCATTTTTATACCTGATTTGCCCCTTTTGTGTGCCCTATCTGCCTCTGTAATCATCTGATTCACTTTATATCTCCGTCCTTTTGTGTCTCAGCTGAATGTTGGTCTCCTAAACCATTTCTTCAGTTATGTCTTTGCCTGTCACAGCAAGACTCAGCAAAGCTGAAAAAGACAAGACCGTCCTCTTTTCAGGCTCTAAGCATTTTTTTTTTTTCTCCAAGGCTTTTAGATTCCATGCTACTCTCTAAAGCGGTGACCCTGAAGCCCAACGCCAGCGACCCATGAAAAAAAAAACAGACCCAAGCTGCACTTAGCGAAATCAGAAAAAAAGCTGTTTTTCTGTTGAGCTCGACAATTTCAGGGCTTTGAAAAAACATGTCGGTTGAACAAATACACATGCCGGCGATGTTCAGAAGCATTGTGGTGGCAAAATCGCGTCTTTCAGAAGCTGACGTCGCAAGCGGCGGAGGCTGGTCGGCTTGGACAGCTGTAATCCTTACGCTGAATTGCTGAGTAATCCCACCTGTAAAAGGCAAGACAAAAGGAGAGCTGCAGGAGCAGCCCTGAGAGCTTCCCACACCCAGAGCAGTGATCCAGGAGAACATCGCTCCAACAGGCTAGAAACAAAAAAATGCAGGAATAGTGGCAATCTTTTTTCTTTTTCTTTCTTTCTTTTTTTTTTTTTTTTTTTTTTTTACAACACATTACCCCGCTTTCACCTGTGCAAACACTCCACCCGACCACAAGCAACAAGCGCTCGAGCGGATCACACTCTCGTGACGAGATACCGCTGAACTCCCGGAGCTATTCATGCTCTCAAACATTAAACTGATAAAAAGGAAAGGGAGGAAGAGAAAAAAAAAATAGTTCAAAGGCTCGGCACTCTGCTTTATGTTTTAATGCCTCCTTCATAAATACCGACGCGTCTCGAATAGCTGTGAGTGTCGGAGTGATGGCGCACAAGAGCGAACGCAGCTCATTAAAGTGCCTTGTTTACCCGAGGTACTGCAGGATGAAATACAGCGGCCCGGGCTTTTGATAAAGCGAGCTGTTTCAGGAAAATCGCTACTACAAAGGCGAGCCAGGGCCCATCAAACACCACGAGAGAGAGAGAGAGAGAGAGAGAGAGAGAGAGAGAGAGAGAGAGAAAAAGAGAGTGATGCTTCTTATCTGCTGTGAAAAATATAGAGAGAGAGAGAGAGAGAGAGAGAGAGAGAGAGAAAAAGAGAGTGATGCTTCTTATCTGCTGTGAAAAATATCTGAGGAGGAAAAGTATCCAAGGCCCTTAAGATTAAACTTGAAGTTCAAACTTGCATATAAGTGTGTGTCTATCTATCTATCTATCTATCTATCTATCTATCTATCTATCTATCTATCTATCTATCTATCTATCTAACTTCAAACACACACAAAACACACATACTACATAGATAGATAGATAGATAGATAGATAGATAGATAGATAGATAGATAGATAGATATATAGATAGATAGATAGGTAGACATAAACACACACACAAAAACACATGTATGTGTTTGCGTACATACCGCACATCCATACATACATAAATACATATACGTGTGTGTGTGTGTGTGTGTGTGTGTGTGTGTGTGTGTGTGTGTGTG